>CM065803.1:90824000-91424000 GCA_033398695.1 Orobanche coerulescens
ATGTTGAAGGCTTACAGTACAATCTACTGAGTATTAGCAAGTTCTGTGGTAAACAATTCTCGGTGAAATTCTATATAGATCGTTGTAGAGTCAAGAACATCCAGACCAAAGAAGTTCTGCTTACACGAAGCAGATCAGGTAACATGTATATTGCTGACTGGAAGCCTATGAGCTCCTCAATTCCATGCTTTGTTGCCAAAGGCACTGCAGACCTAAGCTGGTTATGGCACAAGAGGATGTCTCATGTCAACTTCAAGATGATCAACAAGCTCTCAAGACAGGAAATGGTAAGAGGATTGCCAAATGTGTCATTCAAAAAGGACAGCGTCTGCGGACCATGTCAGAAAGGCAAGCAAATCAAGTCAACCCTGAAGAGCAAATCCTACCTTTCAACCCAAAGAGTGTTGGAAATGCTACACATGGATCTCTACGGTCCTGTAGACCCGGTAAGTTTGGGAGGTAAGAAATACCGTCTTGTTATTGTTGATGATTACTCCAGGTATGCTTGGACAATCTTCTTAAGCAAGAAGAAGGAAACAACATCAAAGCTGCCCGAGCTCCTGAGAAAGCTTCAAAATGAAAAGGCATTGAGTATCGTGTCCATTCGTTCCGACAGAGGTACAAAATTTACTAATCGCTTTATAGAGCAATACTGTTCGGGAAATGGGATACAGCACGAATACTCAGCTACCCGTACACATCAACAAAATGGTGTTGCCGAGCGAAAGAATAGGACGTTGAAAGAAGCAACAAGGACAATGATTGCCGCAAGCAAGTTGCCACAGCGTTTCTGGGGTGAAGCAACCAATACAGCATGCTACACTCAAAACCGCTGTATCGTCAACAAGCACCACAAAAAAACAGCATACGAGGTATGGAACAACAAAACTCTGTTAGTTTCGTATTTTCACATTTTTGGATGCATGTGCTATGTGTTGAATAATGGGAAGGATCGACTCAACTCGATTCGGTCACATGGATATCACTCAGGGATTGTCAATGATTGAATCGAAAGATTGTGATAGGTATACGTGGACCTTTGACTTGAGGTTTCAGTAGGAGATGTGCTTGTGACATTAAGTTAGTCATTAGAGTAGTTCGATCCAATCACCGTTTGGTGGGGTCAACCTCGAAATGCAACTTAGTGGGCAAGTAGTAGTCTCTATTGAATACCAAGATATGATTCTTTCTCCTGTTAGTGAGCAGGTAAATGTCCTATGCGGTTAATAGCAAATGAGATCATAAGTCTTTGGCCAAAGCAGTTAGAGCTAGTTGTATTTGATACACGAGAGCTCGATGATCTCGATTTGTATTAACAAATGCATAGAGTCAAGATACAATAGGGTTTGTCTTTACCGTGACCCTAATACTTGACTGGGAGATATGACTGAAGGGTTTATACGTATACGGTATTCACGATATAATGGTTTTGGAATGATCCTATCATTCGTTCTCAGTTAGGTTACCGAGTAGGCCACGAGAGTGGCTATGTGGTGCTAACACTCATTGGATCCTCCCAATACTAACTGAGACGAACCTACGGAGTCGCGACACATGAATTGACGACGGATTATATTGCTTATTCTCTCTTGGTTAATATTGGACATTGAATGTCTAATTTAATTGATTGGATAAATTGAATCGGTCTCGTGAACTAAATAAAATACTGGTAATTAATTTATTCATATTATTTCATAGAGATTTTATTTTTAATATAATTAATTAATTAGATTGATTAATTTATTAATATTGAAACATACCAAGGTTTATCTATCGGATTAGATACACGAGGGTCCGTTCCACGGACCGAAATGAACCAACTTCTTTTTCTTCTCCTCTTGGCCGCCCCCCATGTTCACTTATGACTTGTATTTGTCATATGTGATATGAATAATCTGTGGGGATATTATTTATAATGTGGGGTTGATTAATAATGGAGGTAACATTATTAAGTATTTATAAATGTATTCATTTGATGAAGAAAATGTTGAAGGGGCTGAACTTGGAGTGATTGGCCGTGAGTAGTGAGAAGAAAGACAGAGTTTTCATTTCATTTTCTTACACTTTCGTTTTAAGTGTATTTGAGAGAAAATAATTTTTATAAAATACTTAGAGTATTTATAAAATTATAAATAAGTTAATTCTATCAACTTCTAGCCATATACTTAGAGTATAAGTTGATAGAAATATTTTTCAGTCATCTTTCGACGCGTAATACGTAGAGGCACGGTGCTTTCGGTGCTCGGGAATTTCCAAAGGCTCGTTTGATTGGATTCATATTGTGCTCGGAATCAGGAAGATATTATTAAAGGTCAACGAGAGTATGATCTCTTAATTTATCTTCGTCCATTTTATATTCGTTTATACGATACTTGATCTATCCGTTTTGGGGTTTGCCGGTTGGACCGATTTATTTTCCGCTGTGTATCTCGAGTTTTATCACCGAATCCAAATAGTGGTATCAGAGAGAGGTCTATGCGATCGTATATTCGATATTAGCAGTTGGAATGCTTGATTTTTTTTTTTTATGATTTAGAAGCATAATTGTTTCAATTGTTAATGTTTAATTGTTCATCCAAAAAATATTTTTCAAGATTGTATGTTACAATATAAATCTATTTTTCTTTTGAAAAACTGATTTATATGTGTAATATAAAAATTAAAAATATTTTTTTTTGGATTCGGGATGAAAAGACGAGCCGAAAAAATGGCGGACCGGCAAATTTCTTGGTAATTTGAGTAGCCTGCCGGGAGCGGGCTTGGCACGGGCCTTGTGTTTTCCGACTCTGTTTTTATATTTAGCACGGTAAATTAATTTCCCACAAATTAAATTGGATTTGATTTTACTAAAATACAATTATGGTAATTTTATTTTTAAGGGAATTAATTTAATGAAATATTTTTTTTGTCTGGAATGAATTAAAATTAACGATTACGTGAATTAATTGGATTAATTCTAATTGTTGGATTATTTTTTCTTGATTAGATCAATTTTTTGATTAATCATTATTGCCATTTATTTTAATATAATTGTTACATTAATTTTGAATGGGGATATAGTTCATGGACCTAGTTTTGAATCGTTTGTTTTGTTCAATTGGGTTGTAAGGGCCATTTTGAGCCTATTTATTTTACTAAAAAATTTGTATAGGATGCAATTTTTCAAATATAAAATTTATATGTAATGATGAAGACCGGAGGAAGATCCGTTCGAGAAGATGAAGATTCAAGACCGAAGACATGTAATTAGATTACGACGTTTTTGTTGTAGGAACGGTCCATGAACTGCATGTTGTTAGTTTTAGGTTGTATATGTTTTCATATTGTATGACAAACAAACAAACCGACAAACCGCGGTTATAATATGATTAATGTGCAAAGTGTAACATATAATCGTGTAATTCTCCCACTTTACAAACACTAAGTTATAAAGGTTACGAGGTTTCCTACCTTCCGTCAAACTCATGGAAAATTTAAATCTAAACCGGAATATTATTCTTCCGAGTATGTCGGGGTAATAATTTTGGGGAAGGTTGATAAATTCCTAGAGTGTATTAGATGCCTTCGGTTGTGAAATCAAACCTTAGAAGCCGTATGGATTGTCGGGTGAGATTCAATTGTCAGACTGATAATTACACAATCACTAACGAATCTTAAATTATTCTCTGTAGTTAACAAACTCTCACAAAATGATAATGAATCCACTATTTATACTGCTTGAAAAGAACGTCCTGACTGGTCCGAACTATGTGGACTGGCTTCGGAACTTGAGGATTGTTCTCACTATGAAAATGCTGGGATACGTATTAGAGGCGGACATTCCGGCGGCTCTTTCAAGAACCCGAGCCAACCAGGAAGATGTCGATGACTATGAGAAATCGGTAAAAGACGATGTAAGAGTGCGCGGGTACATGTTAGGCTCAATGACTAATGAGCTTCAATGTGCCTATGAAAAGATGACGTCTTCGAGAGCCATCTTAGCGCACCTGGCTGAGATCTATGGAGAGCATAGTCGAACTGCTAGATATGAGATATCAAAGCAATTATTCGGCGCCAGGATGAAGGAAGGTGAGAGGGTTGGGGACCATGTCCTCAAGATGATCTCGATGATTAAGAGATTGGAAGCTCTTAATTTTCAGATGCATGCACCTCTCCAAACTGACCTTATCATGCAGTCACTTCCTGACTCCTTTTCCCAATTGGTCATGAACTTCAACTGCAATGAGATTGCATGTAACTTAGTTGGGCTAATGAACAAACTAATGACTGCCTAGTCTCAGATGAAGACAAAGGGAAAGGAAGCTGCACTTGTGATTTCTTCTGGGACTTGGAAGTCCAAGAATAAGAAGAAAAAGAACAAGAAGCAGTTAGGTCCAGTAGCCAAGATCGATAAAGGAAAGGGTAAAGCCCCAATGGTTAAAACGAGCAAGGGGGCCAAGAAAACGGATGTGTGCCTTAACTGCGGTGAGCTAGGCCACTGGAATAGGTATTGTATAAATCTTGACCGTAAACAAATTGTTCTGTAACTATATATTCTACTTCATGGATACTTGATTCCGGTGCGAATTCTCACATTTGTACAATGAATCAGGATCTCGAATGAAGTAGGAAGCTGGATTCAGGGGAGGTGATGGTCACCGTCGGAAGTGGACATAGTGTCGAGGCTTTTGATATTGGATCCCTTATGTTGAATTTAGAATCTGGTTTTATTCTTACTTTAGATGATGTACTTGTTTTGCCCAAGGGGCATAAGAATATTGTATCAATTCCGGTCATGGACTGAAAGGGATTTCACTTCTTTATTGGAGATGGGTCCTGTCGTATTTATTTAAAAAATAAATTGGTTGGTACTGCTAAATTAGTAAATGGTTTATACCATTTGAATCTAAAGAATAAAACAACCGTAAACACTATAACTAGGAAGCGTGGTAGGGATGAAACAAACCAAGCACTTAAGTGGCATCTTAGACTTGGTCATATTGGTCAGATCAAGGTTCATAAGATAGAGAAAGATGGCCTTACGGGTCCATTGGGATCATATCCCTATCCAACTTGTGAATCTTGCCTTCAAGGCAAAATGACTAAGTTACTCTTCGCAGGGACTTTTGAAAGAGCTGCTGAAAAACTTGGATTGATCCATACCGATGTTTGTGGCCCTTTTAAAGTGGCACGAGATGGCTTTCAACATTTCATTACATTCACTGATGACCATACTAGGTATGAGTTCGTGTACTTAATGAAACATAAGTCTGAAGCTTTTGATAAATTCAAGGAATTTAAAGCCCTAGTTGAAAATCAAACAGGTATCTGTATTAAGACTCTTCGGTCAGACCGAGGTGGTGAGTACATGAGTACCGAGTTTGATGAGTTCTTAAAAGAACTAGGAATAGTGTCACAATTCACTTCTCCAGCTACTCCACAATTAAATGGTGTATCAGAAAGAAGGAACCGAACCTTGCTGGACATGGTTCGCTACATGCTTAACTATACTGATCTACCGATTTATCTGTGGGGTCACGCGCTCCTTACTGCTGCGCATATATCGAACAGATGTCCTTCCAAATACGTTCCTAAGACTCCACATGAGATGTGGAGAGGTAGGAAACCAAGTCTTAATCACATTAGGATTTGGGGATGCCCTGCTTATATCAAGAAGACTAAAGTAGAGAAATCGGAAGCTCGGTCTGTGAAAGGTCGTTTCATAGGATATCGAGGGGCTTCCATGGGATATCTATTCTACATGCACGAAGATCATAGGATCGTCATTGCTATACATGCATACTGCCTGGAAGATCATTTTATTCAGGAAGGAGGCGCAGGTAGAAATATTTCTTTGGAAGAAATACAAGAAACACCAAATGAGACACCTGTGCAAGATATTAGAACTGAACCTTCTGAAATACAAACACAACCACGCAAGTCTAGTAGAATTTCTCAATTACCTAAGAGGTATGTGTTAGGATTGTATACTGCAAAGCATACTTTATGCTTGTATTACCTAATTTCCCTTTTACTACCTATGAGAATATTAATTACATTTAATCACATGTTTTGCATATTAATTCACGTTATGGTTATGCAAATGAAATGTCTAATTATTTTATATTGTAGATAATGTGGTGTGTTGGTGTCACACGGAAGATCACATTATCGGTGCCTTATAAAATAATATAATAGTTCACAACCTATATAATTATTAGATAAATTATATAAAAGGTTGTAGTGTATGCTTGAGAATAGTTGGTCTTGACTATTAGCATACATTAGCGTATTTGCATACGTTGAACTGGATCGAGGTGAGATAGTGTCTTTTGTACTGACTGTAAGAAGAACGTAAATCTCGGATAATTATTATTTCTTAATTCTAGGTATATAATATTTAATTGTGTATTTATAATAATTATTGCTTTGATTTACCATAGGTGAGAGTCAAAATGATCGACTCAATAAGCCTCGTATCTTGGGCAATAATATTGTTTATACGATAGTTATTATTATTACTAGAAATCGTGTCCCGACTCGTGCGGATTTATGATGTCCCCTTGAGGAGCTCAATAATGATTATTATATTAAACCCTGCAGGTGGATTTAATTCCGATATAATAATAAGGTTCGAGTGGTACTACTCTTGGATAAGATATTAATTAATTAAAGCTGTCAGTAGCTTATAATTAATTAATGGGCATTCGATATCTTAAACACGGAAAATAATATATTTAATGAGGATCCCAATTTCGTAATTTGGGATTTTGGTAGGAAGTACAATATCAATTTTTTAGTGGACTAAGTTGATATTAATAGATTCATTATATTAGGAAGAGTCCTAATAAGGTAAGATGAATTTATTGGGAGTCCTTCCATAATCCTCCTTAAGATCCCTAGTAGTAGTCCAAGAGCCTATAAATAGGACTTATGGGGAGGCGTTGTCCGAATTATTCATTGTCCCAAGCTTGAGAGATCGATTTTCTTCTTCTTTTATTTAATTGTAGATCTAGACTTGTGTCTTTGATTCTACAATTTAGATAACACATTAATTTGATAAGAGTGTTCATAAAATACTAGAAAGCAAAGAAAAATAAATCGAGTGATCCCAAGTGAAGGAGTTTCGGCCAATTCCCCATAGAAGTCCAAACAAGATCCGGTAGCTCGTTGCCCACACAACGTCCAGGTTAAGGCGGATCATACTCTAGAAGGTCTAAAGGTAGAAATACAAGGTGATCAAGACGAAAGCAACCAATACTCTTCAAAAGGTAATATCCTATGATCTTAGATCTAGATTAGGATATTTTAATAATCAATATATTTAATTAATAAATAATAAATAATATTTAAATTGCTTATTAGTCTTAGTAATTAATTAATTAGCACGCCTAAATAGATCTCATGCTCGTAGATACGTAAAACGCGATTATCATCTTTCCCAAACTTCGCTTCCGCTGCGTTTTACTTTCCAACAATTGGTATCGGAGCCAGATTTTTAGGCTTTTGCTATTTTAATTAATTTTGGTGATTAATTGATAGCAATTTAAATATTCATATATTTTGATGTTGGAATATTTTGCTAAATGTGTTCTTGCAGGTGATATGATTTAATTATCATGGTTTATATGAATGGTGTATTTATTTATTTTTATTAATTATGCAATTGCTGGTTTGGCCCATTTTTTTGAGGCATGTAATGGTTTTTCCCGTGAGAAAATCTGCGGGTAGTTCTAGGTGTTTTTTTTCGTGTAATCTTGATGTAATTTCGATGTATTTTATTTTTTATAGAATTGTAATCGAATTCGGAAAAGATGGGATCACGAAGAAATAGAGCGTAACCGGATCTTTGGCGGCCATGGCCGATAAGAAGCAAGCGCTGCCGAAGACACGGCAGTACTGCCAGCGGCCAATGAGTACCGATCTGTGGCGGCTGGTCCGGCGATTATGTTCGACCGGGCCGCCTCGATTTTTGGTCGGTCTGCTTCGCCGTTCGTTGCGTCCGCTGGAGAGTCGGGATTTAAAATTAAATTTTTTATGTAATTAATTTTGCATAAAAGTGAAATTTTAATTTTGGAAATCCACGGCCCGGCCGGGGAGGAGCGACGAGATGCTTGATTCAGTGGGAGAGATCGAGTCGAAGATTTTCTCGGATTCAACTCAAGGAAGAAGACCATGATAATTGGATAATTTAATTATCCATGCTTTATTTTTGATTTTTATTATTTTGATGTATGGCATGTATGGATGTATGCGTGATATGTTTCCTTGCATGTTAGGATGAGAAAATTAAAAACCTTAAGGATAAAATAACTAAGTGATTAAATTGATTTATTTTTTTTTTAAATAAAATCGAATTAGCCTCCATAATTAATTTAAATTGTGAAGTAATTAGCATGCGCGTTGACATTAGAGTCTTCCTCCATATTGGATGTGCTAATTATAGGTTCACTAGTTTTAAATTTCAAAATGATAGCATAAGGTAAATATTACTTTTTATGATAGGACCTCTCCATCTGTAGGACTATTATTTAAAAGATAATATTTTAAGGATGTTAAATTATGGTGTTCACTTAGGTGTATTAATTAATAAGCTCCCCATCGGAGTCTATGTTGATTAATACATGGCCAAGAGGAACCAACTATTAATTTTACTTGTCATAACGTAATTTGACTAGATAGTAAAATTAAAGACGTAAAACTCTACTTGGAAAATGTGTGTGTAAACGTCCACACGATCGTGGCTTGCATGTGCGGATTTTTCGAGGTGTTGGTTGCTAGCATATATATTGTGTATTGAGGTTTTTCGATATATTTCGCTATGCATTATGTGATGGATGTTTTTAATTTTATCTCAGATGTCTTTCAATCCACTAGTTGTTATTCTCAAAAAAAATAAACTTGATGGCACTAACTTTGCCGATTGGAAAAGAAATCTTGACATTGTCCTGACTGCTGAGGGGCATAAATTTGTCTTAATCGAGGAGCGACCTCAAGAAACAGAACTGGATGCCACTCCCGAAGAGTTGGCTGAATTCCGAAAATGAAAAAAGTCTGATGAGATGGCTCGCTGTTACATTTTGGCTTCACTGACAAATGTATTGCAGCATCAGCATCATACGATGGGCTCGGCCGCGAAAATGATGAAATGTCTCACCGAGATGTTTGATCATCAGAACCGGGCGGCTAGACAAAATGCAATGAGGAAGCAATAATTGACATTTGATACTTTTGTTACATTTGAGGTATTATTATTATTATTATTATTATTATTATTATTTTTTATTTATTTATTAAATCAACACTTTATTAAAAACTCAAAGGGTTTACAAAAAATTAGTGGGAAGTTGAGAAACCAACTGAGCCCCCACACCTCTAGCAATAGCAAAACCAATCCTATTAAAAATATGAACCGCAGCACGTGCCCCAATGTCTTGAGTCATAGAGAATCGTCGAATACGCTTTAGTAAGGTTACTGCATCCTTCTCAAGTTCTCCAAAAATAGAAAATGAAAAGGGGAGAAACTCGTATCCAATATCCGCACATTTAGCATCGTACTTGACACGTTTACGTTGTACGTTATTATTATTATTATTATTATTAATATTATCATCATTATTTGTGACATTTGATACTTTTATGATATTTGGGACATTTGGGGCATATTTATTAATATTATTAATTTTGTTATTGTAATTGTAATTAATTATATTATTATTATATTATATTTATTATTATATTTTATTATTTATTATTTTCTTATTATTTTATTATATTTATTATTTTAATATTTATTATTATTATTACTATTATTATTATTATTTTATTATTATTTACTCTTAATATATATTTCAGTTCAATTACCAATTCGATTCGATTGATTCGATTGGCCTGTTCGATCCATTCAATTAATTCGATTCATTCAATTTAAAAGAGCAAAGCCTAAATATCATAAATTAATGTACTTAGTAGATGACTAATGCGTTATTGAAATCCTAAATTTGTACTTATAAATTGAGGTTTATGACCTTCATAATAAATAAATAATTTCATTCGTGTATCTTCTATATCCTCTATTGTTCTCTTTAATTTATAACATGCCATCAGCATAATTGTCCTACCTTTAAAGCATAATTGTCCTACCTTTAAAAGTTTTATGGTATCATTGGAAGAATCAAAGAATATGTCGATTATTCATAAATATTTCTTACAAGTTTTGCTATTCAGATATTATTATTCGTACTTAACATCTTGCTTCCATCCTCACGTGTGCGATCATAATTTTTAAAAATATCATAATTAATACGCAATTTTATTTGCAAGTTGATCATATTTTTAGAAGATACCAATTAGATCTTATTCTTACCAATTTACAGATTCGATGTTGTTTTTATCAATTGCAAATTCGATCTGATTCTTATCAATGGTAAACTAAATTTTGTTCAACAATCAATTTGATTTTTCTTCAAACTAAAGATTATAGATTTAGTATATTTTCTAATTGTTTGGATTCCTCTAGTTATCATCATATGTAAACAATATATATATATATATATATATATATATAATGATTCAAAAATTTATTATCAAATCATATTCATCGTTGATTTCCTAAAAAATACGGACTAACAACCCTTAATATCCAGAAAATTATTAAGATAAATAATTTGTTGAAGTTATTGAAGAAACACAATGTTATCTCATCATATTCTTGTTGAAGATGATGTCTTCATGAAGAACACTATGAGGTCTATAGATTTGTGTAAATCAATTAGTAAAAACACAAAAAATATCCTCAAGAGTTTTGTATGTGGTCTTAAAGAAGCAATTTTGTAATTTTAGTATTTTGGAGCATTGTTTAATTTTTGTACTGTTTTTTTGTATTTTAAGTATACTTTTTGAAATTATTGCTCCCAAAGTAGCACGAATAATTATAATATTTTTCAGAAATATTACTTGTTCTAAAAGAACAAATCACATTTGTACTTACTTTCCCGTGGTTAATGATATATTTCTACAAAATATTGATCTAATACTAATAGCATAAAATAAATCATTATGTTCTTAATGAAATAGAGACTCTTAAATATAAGAGTGATATATGAGATAGTATTTACCCTTACAAAAAAATAAAACTTTTATATTTATTGATGGTAATTACTAGATTAACTAATTTTATTTTTTTAGTATATAGATTTGCTGGTAAATAGTATCTAGAAGTTATCGCAGTAAGTAGATATATCAGTAAAATTTATCTTCTGAAGTAGATAAACTATTTAAAATTTGTCTCTTGTTGTGGATAATTACTTATAGATTTTATCTCTTAAAGTTGATATTATAAATTGTTAATGATAAGGATAATAGAAGGATAATACCACAATTATATGTCAAATATCTAATTTTATCTATTATGCTGTTTAATATTTTATTATTTTATAATATATTATGAGTGTTTATCAATATTGTATAAATATTATTGATTTCATACTTGGTATGATTTCAATTGGTAGCTGCCATATAATTAGTGATAAAAAGGTCAAATATCCTAAAGCTATTTACACCATTAAAATTCTTAACTTATTTTATCATTTATTCTTTATGATAAATGAATGCCAAATTTTTGGGATTAAATAAAGGGTTCTATCTTTTATAATACCAAACCATAAAAGTAACAAGTTATATATCCTCATTCATAAGAGTATAAGTTTTTGATACCAAAAGACATTAATACCCTTAAATGTATCACTAAAAGGTAAAAAAAGGAAAGTCAACATCAACACTTTTTTGGAGGACATTTTAGTCTTTCTAAGCAAAATGGTATCAATAACTTACACTCTTATGAATGAGGATATATAACTTATCAATTTTATGGTTTGGTATTAAAAAATTGATTCTCACTTAAATAATGGCGATAATTTATTATCGTATCAAAGTGTAAATATGCATGATATCTTTAAAAATATATGATATTTTCATAGTAAAAGAACAAAAGTAGTGCAAAATTTATTTAAAGTCATAAAGAACCACTATAATCCTCCTTGGAGGATGATGATGATTACGTACTATTATCTTTTAAGTCAATAAAGAACTTATTTAGGGAAACTTTTAGAATAAATGCCAGACAAAATTCGCCACTTACTAGAACAGAAGTCTATTAATCTAAATACCTTTAATACTTGCATGTTTAAAATTATATATTTAATGTTAAAATTTATTACCTCATATGAAGATGATGTCACTCATCGCATCAAGGCAGGGTGGCTAAGGTGGAGAGCAGCGACAGGGGTCCTGTGCGACAAGAAAGTCCCTCTAAAGTTGAAGGGTAAATTCCATAGAGCGGCAATCCGACCTGCAATGTTGTATGGCTCCGAATGTTGGGCGATGAAGAAGTCGCTTGAGATCAAGTTGGAAGTGGCTGAAATGCGAATGTTACGTTGGTCATGTGGTCGCACAATGTTAGATAGAATCGCGAACGGGGTTTTCAGGAACGCGCTGGAAGTGGCCCCCATTTCAGCGAAAGTTACGGAATGGAGATTGAGATGGTTTGGCCACGTCCGCAGGAGGCAGGCATCTGCTCCGGTGAGGAGGGTCGAGAGTTTATTGGTTGTCGGGGAGAGGAGGAGAGGCAGACCGAGGAGGACGTGGGAGGAGCAGCTGAGATTAGATTTAAAGGCCTTAAACCTTTCCGAGACCATGACTGTTGATAGGTGCGCTTGGAGGCGCCATATCAGAGTTGTGGATTCTTTTGTAGGGAGCGGTGCTGTAGTTGAGAGCCTCAGGGTTGGGTTGCCTCGGTTAGCTTTGACCTAGAGCATTGTATTTTTTTTTACTTTTATTGTTTATTTTATCCTATTGTCTTTGCATGTGGTGTATTTTTTACAGGGAGCTGTGCGTTGAGCCAACCTCTCTTCTGTTAGAGCAGCGTTCATCGGGAGCGAAGTAGCCAAAATCTGTTTAGGTAAGTCCCATGTGGATTAAGCCATGGGCTCAGGTATGGTATCGAGCTTTTTAGAATCATATTTTTTTTCACTCAATATTCTGCTGTGCACTAAGCTGGAGGTCTTCACGGAAACAGCCTCCCTACCGTAATAAGTAGGGGCATGGTCTGCGTACATCTTACCCTCCCCAGACCCTGCTCTGAGCGGATATACTGGGTATGTTTGGTTTGGTTTGGTTTGGTTTTTAATTTATTACCTCATGTATGTATCATTTAATTACATTTTATTTATTTATAGTATATATCCTGAAGATATATTAAGACAAATTCATACATATTATATGATAAGTATCATAAATTAGTGGTAAATTTAAATATCGATAAAAGTTCATTAATTTAAATGCCTACATACTCTCTTTTATATAGCTCCTATTGAATATCAAAATTTATGTCGGGCAAGATCCATTTTATGACAATACCGAAAATATTGATGGAATCTATACATAATTAAGATTGATATTATAGTACAGTGTTATCCCCGACATTAGGGTAAGGAATGTATAAACTGATAAAGAAACTTATTAGAAAAACATGAACATGAAGTTCAAATGATTATTGAGTTTGCAGATGTTGTAATTGATTATTACTTATCTACTTCAGAAGAGCATAAATAAATTCAACTAGAAATTGATATCTTGAAAGACATATGCAACTGCTACAACTGAGTTTAAATCTAGCCCATCTAAATAGTGAGAGACATATTATATAGTGGAAATCTACTCCTTTAGCTACTTGCCCTAGTCAGTGACAATATTTGTAAGGGACTTAGTTTGTATAAATTCTAGCCCAAAAGTACAAATTCTAGCCAAAAAGGACATGTCCGGACCGATATACCCTTACTTTTCAATAAATTGCACGGTAACACAAAAGGGTGATCAGAATAAGGAATGATTATTTCTTTCAAGGGTTACCAGCACACAATAGGGTAACCCAATAAAGAAATGATCATTTATTAACGAGTTACCAGCACACAATAGAGTAACACAATAAAGAAATAATCATTCCGTAATGAGTTACTAGCATGTAGAAATGTAACCCGGTTAATAATTAATCATTTATTACAGAGTTAACATCACATAGAAGGATAACCCAATAAATAAGTCATAATTTCGCACTGAGTTGCCATCACATGCAAGAGCATCCCAACTAAGAATTGATCATGTATAATGCCCAAAGAAATGATCATTTCATAACACAATAAGGAAATGGTCATTTCGTAACGAGTTACCACAACACATTAGAGTAACCCGGAAATTCAAATCAATTCAGCCACAAATTATTAAGAAACATGTTATATACTCCAGAATTATGCAGGAAGACAAGAAATGACAAACAAATCATATCCAGACTAGGATTTCACAAATTCATTTCAGACCAAAACCCTGCGATATTTGTTTTTTCTTTACGTTCGTTACCATTACATACATAGGTGATCATTCGTTACTTATTTCATGCAGATGAGCTCATCTTGTTTAATTGTTGCGCATGGAGGACAATGGAATGAAAATATATACGATGGAAGCAGAAAAGAGTACATTCCTATTCCGCTTATGCGTATAACATTAGGACCAGTACGACATTACGGTAACATAAAAGGGTAATCAGAATACGAAATGGTTATTTCTTTCAAGGGTTACCAGCAAACAATATGATGACCTAATAAAGAAATGATCATTTCTTAACGAGATACCAGCACATAATAGAGTAACACAATAAAGAAATAATTATTTCGTAACGAGTTACTAGCCTCCCCTTTAGTAAGGGTAAATTGGTCCAGATTTGTTCTTTTTTGCTATAATTTGTACAAACTAAGTTGTATGGCAAATATTGGAATCTATATGACTAAACCATGTCTTCTCTCTATTATATATCTCCCGAGATTAAAATAAATATAAGTTATAAAATTCAACTTCTTGAACACGACGCTCTTGAAAAGCATACTCTTGACGAGAATTAAATTATAGAACATTCTATGAATTTTGTTACGATGAATTGTGGAGCCTAAATCAAGACATTTAACAATAGCACTTGATACAATTAGAGATGATAATGATCTAGGTTGATTGATGTTAGAAATTTAATATTTGGTAAAAAAACAATCTAATATGATTTAGATTAATGTTAATACTTTATTATTTAGTTTGTGGTCTAAAATAGCATATTATATAAAGTAAGTTAAATATCAACTAACATTCATACTTCGTATGATTATGATAATTGGAACTCTTGAAGAGTTACCAATAGTTTTAAGCATTAGTTATGCAAACATGAGATATAAAGTACGGCTCTTAGTCAAAATTGCTTACAATGATTATGTATTTTTATTATGAGACCGCTCATGAATTGAATCATATATAAATATCTATTGAGATTGGAAGTAAGTGAAAATTTTATCTTATGAATACATGAAATCCTAGGAGGACTTGATGTGCCCGAAGCATATAAATCAAAATCAAAACATATATGTTCCATTAAATTCCAAGAGTCTTTATATAGATTCAAATAATTCAGTCTTAAATACCCATCCTAGTCAATATTATTTGACTAAAAAAAATATATTAATGAGTCAACGCCATACGTAGATATGAATGATCTTAGATTGATTAGAATTCCGTAAGAGGTCCAATTTATACTTGAATATTTGAGAAATTATATGAGATGAAAAACTTGAAATATCTAGAAAATGTTTGGATTGCAAACACTTAGAAGGTTTATTAATTGTATATCAACCCGTTTATATCCAGAAGGTATTTACATTGATTTTACACAAATGAATCACACTCATTAACATACCATAATGATTGATGAGTCACTTGATCATATTAATGACCCCTTTATAGCAAGGGATGGCGATGAAGAGATTCTTTGTCCGGAAGCATTATATTTTAGTGCAATTGGTGCACTCATATATCTTACTATTTCTACATGAACTAATATATTAGCAAGGTTTAATTCATCAACTACTAAACGATATTTAAAAGGTACTAAAGACTTCCACTTTATTCGCAGAGAAATTAGATCTTTATCTATTTTGCTAATATAATTCTCTACATTAATAACGTACTGATATGTTTATACAAGATCAATTACCCACTAGATCTGAAAGAATTTTAGGCTATAATAGAAGAATAATATAGCGACCACTTTTCAAAATGACATTTTAAAATAATTTCAATGGAGATTAAATATCCCAAAAAGAATAATTGAATAATTGCAGCAGAAATTGAAATAAGGTCATCCATTTCGCAAGTAAATAAAAATAAATTCTCAACATTTCAAATATCCATAATATTCAACATGATATTGAAGCCAAAGTTAAAACTTTAAATGAAAGAAATAAATAAAAGAGAGCTGATAATATTTTGTTATCACACCACGCCTTTGCCCGTCACGCCAGACTCCTCAACCTGAAAGGTTTAAATAATGGGGTGAGCCTTCAACTCGCTCAGTGAGGAGGGAACGCTTTGTTAAATTTAAATACATATATGTTGCCAAGTAGATATGACATGCCTGAACCTGGTGATTGCCCGAGTGCTATTCATATGCGAACTTTGTGCATAGTGCCTAATACTCATTGGAGGCTACAACGTAAATAATATGCAAACTTTATGCACATTATGCCTACTACTCATTAGAGGCTACAACGTAAATAATATGCAAACTTTGAGCACATTATGCCTACTACTCATTCGAGGCTACAACGTAAATAATATGCAAACTTTGAGGACATTATGCCTACTACTCATTGGAGGCTACAACGTTAATAATATGCAAACTTTGAGCACATTATGCCTACTAATCATTGGAGGCTACAACGTTAATAATATGTAAACTTTGAGCATATAAATGTTTGGCAAGAAACAAGCATATATACAAGTAACATCATGCATTAAATAAAACAAACGTAAAATCCCCACCTCGAAATACGATGATGATCCTTGAAAAAATTGGGATGCGAATGCAGTTCAAGTCCTAGGCTCAAAGTCCTCGTCTCCTAAAATAACATTTAAATTTTAATATTAATATAGCTCCAAAATAAATTAATATAATTTATTGAATTTATAATTGAGTAAAAGAAATCTGATTTTTAAAATATTGATAACTGGCTGGTGTCAAATTAAAAGGATTGAGAAACTGACTGAGGTTCATCTGAAAGAAATTGAAAATTAGGGACTGAAATTGAATATACTGGAAAGTTGATTTGGGGTCAAATAAAAAGGTCAGGAACTCTGTGGGACTCAACTGAGAAACCCTAAAGAATTAGGGGGTATAAATACCCTATTAACAAAGGTGTCGGCCGAACTATTCCTCGTTTATTTCTCACATCTTCTACCTCTCGCCTCTCGCTCTCAATTCCTCTCTCTCCCAAATTCTCTCTCGGCATCAACCTCTCATGAACTTCCTGCAAAACCGAGCTCTCTCAATGAACTCTCTCGGCAGAGCTCCAAATAACAGGCACACATAGTCGTTGGTATTCCCGCCGGGTACAACTCCGGTCGGGATGGAGCTGTCAAGCGGCGATTAGGGTTTGTGTGCTAGCTATCCGGCAGGCGGCGGTTTCAGGTAAGATTTTCGAATTCAAGCCCTGGTTTCCGGATTAGCTATTAAAGGCTGAGTTTTGATTTCTGGTTCGGGCCGAATGTTGTGGGTTCAGACCGAATCAAACTAGGTTTTGAGGGTTTCGGGTTGCATCGTCGAATTCTGAGTTCGGGTTTTGGGAGTTACTGATTTGGGATTCTCGTTTCTGAATTTGTTTGAGGTTTTCTAATTCAGATGTGTTCTAGGTTTAGATGTGATGTTAAATTTATTGTTTGTGATAGTTAGAAAACTTTTAAGTTATGGGTTACAATTTGATATAGAAGGAGAGTTTTTACATCTCCAAATCATGAAGGAACATCATTTATGAAGGTATAACAATATTATTTTCAGGAATTAAAGTGGAGGTGTTACCTTGCTGTCAAAAATCTGAGTTCGAAGGGTGATCGATTGAGCAGAGGGAAACTCCTTGTTAGAAACGACGAACGCAGGGCAGAAACTGGTTCGGGGCTGGAGGTTGCTAGTTCTCCTCCTTGTTGTAGGAATAATTTGCGTAGCAAAGAGCAGATGACTGCCTCTCTTCTTCTCCTTCAGTTGTAATTTTTCTGGCGTGAAATTTTGTTGCAGAATTGTATATTATATTTTTTTTTTCTTAAGATGTTGATCGATGGATTGTAAAGGAGTCTGGATCTATATATTAGTATATTTATAGGTGTAAATTTTGGAGTATTTTAGTTAAATTAGAATTGTATGTTGGATAAACATTGAGGAGTTTTGATGAAGATAGAGGACCGGTGGGAACGATATGGGAAAAGGAAGAGTTCTTAATCATGGTTAATTAATTTTAATCTTAGTTAGTTAAATTAAAATACATGATTAAATATAATTGATATAATAATAGTAGTATAATAATACGTATAAAAATAATAATTTCGGTAATAATGATAATAATATCGGAAAATGATAATGATAATAATAATAATATTGGACTAATTTAATAGTTGGCTTACATAAGCTAAAATAATACTCCCTCTGTCCCAGCCAAAGGTTGACGGGGGTGTATATTTGGTATATTTTAGGTAATGATTGGTATAACTAATGATGATTAAATGTGTGGTGGAGATTAAAAGGTAAAGAGTATTGATGATGAATGAGTGGTGGAGATTAAAAAGTAAAAAGTGATTGTTTGATTTGATTGTAAAAAGTGATATATGTAAACTTATTCAGGGACTACTTTTTGATAGAAATTTAAATCTTTGGGCGGGACGGAGGGAGTAATGATAACTATAGAAATATTATCATTCATAATAATAATTGTTATAGTAATTAGCTAAATAATATTTTTGGGGATAATTAAATGAAATTCGACTTGGACTATTTATGGAAATAAACATTATTGGACTATAATAATACGAGAGTTTGAACTTGAGCCTGGAGTGTAAACTACAATCATAATATGCGAATAAGGAAAAATGGACCTTATTTAATAAATGGAATAAAATTCGTAAATAAATTCTTGGACATTTATAATCATTCATGCGCTTTCTATAAATTATAAAATAAACGCATGCTTGAAAATCGGGGCGTTACAACCTACCCCTCTTAAATGAATTTTCGTCCTCGAAAATTGCCTCATGTACCTTCAATGGCGAACGTCGGATACTTAGAACGTATCTCCTCTTCACGTTCCCAAGTCGCTTCGTTCGGTCCATCACGGCTCCACTGAACTTTTACCAGTTTAACCTCCTTGTTTCGTAACTGATGTACCTTACGCTCCAAAACAGCCGTAGGCACTTCCTCATAAGTCAAGTTCTTGGCTACGTGCAACTCTTTGAAATTGCATATATGACCAGGATCATGTACGTATTTCCTCAGCATGGAGACGTGAAAGACATTGTCCCCTCCTGATAACTCTAACGGTAAGGCCAAACTATAAGCAAGATCACCAACACGACCCAAAATCTCAAAAGGTCCGATATAACGAGGCTGTAGCTTTCCCTTTTTACCGAATCGTATCACTCCTTTCATCGGCGCTACCTTCAAGAACGTTTTTTCTCCAATCTCAAATTGGATATCTTTCCTTCGTTTATCAGCATAAGACTTCTGTCGATCCTGCGCGGTCTCAATCCTACTTCTGATCTCGGCTATCTTCTCTACAGTCTGCTCGATCAATTATGGACCCAAAATTTTTCCTTCTCCAACCTCACTCCAATAAAGGGGCGATCGACATTTCCTTCCGTATAGAGCCTCATACGGGGCCATTTGTATAGTCGTTTGGTAACTATTGTTATAATATTCTCCCAATTCTCACCAGTATCAAGAACACACGCCCTCAACAAATCTTCGAGTGTTTTGATAGTCCGTTCATATTGACCATCGGTTTGCGGATGATATGCAGTACTGAAATTCAACTTAGTGCCCAACGCACTCTGAAGACTCTTCCAAAATTTCGACGTAAATCGCGGATCTCTATACAAGACGATCGACACTGGAACACCATGTAACCTCACAATTTCCCGAATATAAATCCTCGCATATTGTTCCATACTGTAAGTCATCCTCACAGGTAGAAAATGAAATGACTTCGTTAAACGATCCACTATCACCCAGATAGCGTCGTTCTTCCTCACGATTCGCGGCAGACCAATCACGAAATCCATTGTGGTATGCTCCCATTTTCATTCTGGGATTTCCAACGGTTGAAGTAAACCTCATGGCCGTTGGTGTTCTACCTTCACCTACTGACATATCATACACCTCTCCACAAATACACCAATGTCCCGTTTCATTCCTCTCCACCAAAAGAACTTCTTCAGGTCGTGGTACATCTTTGTACCTCCCGGGTGAGCGGGGTATGGTGCATTGTGAGCTTCTTCAAGGATTTGCCTCCTAAGGGATGGGTCCTTAGAAACACACAACCTTCCATCGTAAGTCAAAACGTCGTCTGCGGCAATGACAAATTTCTCAATACTCCGATGTTGTGCTCGATCTTTCATCTTACACAAGAACTTATCACGTGGTTGAGCCTCCTTAATCTTATCCCTCAAGTTTGGTTACAAGACCAAAGATGATAAGATTGCTTTCGAACATTTTGAAGACTCGACTACCTCAATCCTCAACTGGGAGAACTCCTTTATCAAACTCTCCTGATCGGTCAAGCAAGCTAACTCTCCTCTAGTCTTCCGACTCAAGGCATCAGCTACCACATTCGCCTTACCCGGATGGTAATGGATGGTACAATCATAGTCCTTCACCAATTATAACCATCGCCTCTGCCTCATATTAAGATCCTTCTATGTGAAGAGATACTTCAGACTTTTATGGCCCGTGTATATCTCACACTTCCCTCCACAGAGATAGTGACGCCAAATTTTCAACGTATGTACTACAACAGCCAACTCCAGATCATGCATTGGATAGTTCAACTCATGTGGTTTAAGCTGTCTCGATGCATAGGCTACTACTTTACCATGTTGCATCAGAGCACAACCTAAACCCTGCTTTGAGGCATCACTATAAATAACAAAGTCTTCTGTCGGATCAGGAATTGTTAATACTGGTGCTGAGGTTAGTATCCTTTTCAACTCTTGAAAACTTTCCTCACACTTGTCACTCCATTCAAACCTCACACCTTCCTTGTTAATTGGGTCATAGGAGTGGCAATTTTAGAAACCTATTCGATAAATCTTCTATAATAGCCAGCTAAGCCCAGAAAGCTGCGAACTTCGCTCGCATTCTTGGGTACTCCCCAAACTACTCACTGCTACGACCTTATCGGGATCTATCTCAATTCCTTTTGAAGTCACCACATGTCCAAGGAATCCAACTCTGTTTAACCAAAACTCACATTTCTTGAACTTGGCATACAACTTCTCCTTGCGAAGTGTCTCCAACGTAATCCTCAAGTGCTCTTGGTGTTGTTCCTTGTCCTTAGAATACACCAAGATGTCATCTATGAAGACGATCACGAACTTATCCAAGTAAGGTTGGAACACCCTGTTCATCAAATCCATAAATGCTGCAGGTGCGCTACTCTGACCAAATGGCATCACTACGAACTCAAAATGCCCATAACGGGTCCTGAAAGCCGTCTTGGGAATGTCACACTCCCTAATCTTCAGTTGATGGTACCCCGACGTCAAATTGATATTCGAAAAGGTTCCGGCTCCCCTCAACTGATCAAATAGATTCTCGATTCTCGGCAGTGGGTACTTGTTCTTCACCGTGAGTCGATTCAGCTCCCTGTAATCTATACACATCCGAAGTGACCAATCCTTCTTTCTTACAAACAGCACTGGTGCACCCCATGGCGACACACTAGGACGAATAAATCCGAGTTCCAGCAGCTCTTGTATTTGGACCTTCAATTCTTGAAGTTCCTTCGGAGCCATTCTATATGGCGCTTTGGATGTTGGGGCCGCCCCAGGGACCAAATCAATGCTAAACTCCACTTTCCGGTCGGGTGGGACTCCCGGAAAATCTTCTGGAAACACATCCAAAAACTCTCGTACTATAGGTACGTCTATAGGGGACACCTCATTAGTACAAGTGTTGACTAAACTCACCAAGTAACCCTGACATTCCTCCTTCTTTAGACTTCTCAGTGCCTTATGGCTGTGATTACTCTTGGTACTGTCCTACTCTTAGTGCCAGAAAAGGTGATCGACTCGTCTTCGGAACACCTCAATGTCACCTTCTTCTCGCGGCAGTTTATATCGGCATCGTGTCTATTGAGCCACTCCACACCAAAGATCATGTCAAAATCCATCGAGTTAATCAAATATAGGTTAGCATCAAATTCGTTTCCTCCTATCTCAATACTCTCGTCAATCATTCTATTAGTGAGTATCGTATTTACTGACGGTAAGCTAACCTCAAGAGACTCAACAGTTTTAACGCTTCTATGACCAATGGCATGATAAAACTTTGCAGACATAAAAGAGTGTATGGCACCAGTGTCAAACAAAGCGAAAGCAGGCACATTAGAGACCATAAGCATACCTGATACTGTGCCGGGACTATTATCAGCCTGATTTATTGAGTAGACTCGAGCTTGACCTCCCGATGCTTGTCCTTTGCCCTTAGATTATGGACAATGTCGGCTTGTGTGACCTGGCTTCCCACAATTATAGCAGACACCCTTTCCATATAAGCACTCCCCGCCATGATTCTTACCACACTTTGGGCATGCAAGCCTAGTGATCGGCGCACTTGGTCCAAATTTCTCATCTACCTTCTTCTACTTATTGGAAGCCGCCGACTTAGATTGATTACCATTCCAACCCCTCTTCCCAGAAGATGACTTAGCAGTTGGTTGAGGACTCAAGTTCTGACTAGATTCAACCTCTTGAGCTCTAAACACTGTCTCGGTATATGGTAGCACCCCATGACCAGCCACAATGTGATGAATACTCGAGCGTAAACCACTCTGGAACTTAAGGGCCCTCTTGCGGTCAGTATCCACCATGTGCTCCACAAAGAAGCTGATTTGGTTGAATTTCCTCTCATATTCTTCAACCGATAAGCTCCCTTGCTCAAGGTTCCAGAAATATCTCCCCATCTTCTCTCGGTAGTGCTGGTACTGTTCCATCACTAGTTCCTTGAACCGATCCCAAGTTAATGCAGCACACTCGGCTGCCGACCTCAAACACCAATAGCTCATCCACCAGCGTCCAGCATCCTCTACCATTTGATACTGGGCGCAAAGAATCTTTTGCGCATCGCTGCACCCAATGAGCTCAAGGGTACGCTCCAACGACATCAACCATTCGTCGACAAAAGCTGGTCCTTCTCGACCATTGAATGATGGTGGTGTGAAACGTCGGAACTGTTGCACAACTTGTGCTTGGGTAAGAGCTGGCTCATTATTATAGTGGTTATCTTGGCCTCCGTTACCATCATCACCAGCTCCAGCATTGGCATTTTGACCTCCAAGATTATCAGCACCTCGGTTAGCTGGGCGTCCACGTCCACGAGTTGCCATGGTCCTAGGGTGCATTATAGCCAATGACTTCTCATGAATCTCCTCATAAGGGATCGAAATAAAAGTATACATTGCGTCTAAGGGTTAACTGCTCCCAATAGATGTTCTAGCAGTGATATACTAACGCATTTACATGCATTTATAAATTTATAAGAAAGCGCGTACATGTCCAACATTTATTTTGAATCTCCACAGCATATCATCTCTAAAATATAAACATGGTATTGCAACATGATTCAAAAAAATGAATTGAATCTCATAACCATAAAATTTCGTTACGATTACAGCATAAACATAACTTGAAATGTGTACCTTGGAGTCGACATGGAGCGGCGACGGTGGCTAATAATAATCATAGATGCCATTAAAGTTTTAACTACTTGCGAAAGAAAACGAATTTAGTTTGAAAAGAAATTATTTTAACGAGTCTACAGAATCGTAGACCCGCTCCGATACCACTTATGTAGCGACCACTTTTCAAAATGACATTTTTAAATAATTTCAAGGGAGATTAAATATCCCAAAAAGAATAATTGAATAATTGCAGCAGAAATTGAAATAAGGTCATCCATTTCGCAAGTAAATAAAAATAAATTCTCAACATTTTAAACATCCATAATATTCAACATGACATTGAAACCAAAGTTAAAACTTTAAATGAATGAAATAAATAAAAGAGAGCTGATAATATTTTGTTATCACGCCACGCCAGACTCCTCAACCTGAAAGGTTTAAATAATGGGGTGAGCTTTCAACTCGCTCAGTGAGGAGGGAACGCTTTGTTAAATTTAAATATATACATGTTGCCAAGTAGATATGACATGCTTAAACCTGGTGATTGCCCGAGGGCCATTCATATGCGAACTTTGTGCATACTGCCTACTACTCATTGGAGGCTACAACGTAAATAATATGCAAACTTTGAGCACATTATGCCTACTACTCATTTGAGGATACAACGTAAATAATATGCAAACTTTGAGCACATTATGCCTACTACTCATTGGAGGCTACAACGTTAATAATATGCAAACTATGAGCATATTATGCCTACTACTCATTGGAGGCTACAACGTTAATAATATGCAAACTTTGAGCACATTATGCCTACTACTCATTGGAGGCTACAACGTTAATAATATGCAAACTTTGAGCATATATATGTTTGGCAAGAAACAAGCATATATACAAGTAACATCACGCGTTAAATAAAACAAGCGTAAAATTCCCACCTCGAAATACGATGATGATCCTTGAAAAAATTGGGATGCGAATGCAGTTCAAGTCCTAGGCTCCATGTCCTCGTCTCCTAAAATAACATTTAAATTTTAATATTAATATAGCTCCCAAAATAAATTAATATAATTTATTGAATTTATAATCGAGTAAAAGAAATCTGATTTTTAAAATATTGATAATTGACCGGGTCTGTAATACCCGGTTGAGAATTCATTTATTTTCACTCAGTAACTGTCACTCAGAAATTTTTTCACTCAGTAATAACCATTCATCACTCATGTTCATTCAGTTGTAACCACCATTCGGCGTATTTTGGGATCATATCAGTAGTTGTTGTCATTCATCGCTGTTTGAGATCAAGCAGGGATTATTGTCATCACCATCATCATGTTTTAATTTCAGTTTGTGAGGTAGCGCACGCTACACATTCTGTTTAGCGTGCGCTAATGGAGTGCATGTAACGCACGCTATGATTCAGTATTAGCGCACGCTAGTGCATGTGAAACAGACAGTCCAGAAGGTACTGGGCTGATTTGAGAAATTCGTAGCGCACGCTACGAGTGGTAAGTAGCGTACGCTAACTATACCGGTAACGCACGCTAAGACTTCAGAGTAGCGCACGCTAACGCGCTCAGAACCGAGGACAGTAGGTTCTGGACTCCAGAATTTTGGACATCAACTATCAGGTAGCGCACGCTAACATAAGGTTAACATACGCTAAGGAAGGCTGTTAGCGCATGCTACCAAAGGTACTTAGCGCACGCTAACGATTCAGTCAGGGGGTACTGGACTACCCGGTACACCCGTTAGCGCACGCTAATATCAGGAGCTAGCGCGCGCTAAGCTGGGATAGTATAAATAGGACAGTTCAGTCTAACCTTCGTCATTTCTTCATTTCTCATCCATTTCGGACGAGCTTGGGCGATTCGGAAAGGTCTCCTTGAGCTGCAAACATCTATCATCATCTCCAAGCTTAGTGATTGGATTAATCATCACTTAATCAGTTTCTTCACTCCAAATCAAGGTAATTTCATTGAATCATGAATTTCGGGATTTGAAGGTTTTAGCCCCGATCTATTCGGATTAGCTTGCTTTTATGTTGGATTATGTTAGATATGGATTATCTATCTTGGATATTTGTATTCTTACGGATTCATTGGTGTAATTTTCGGAATTTTGGAATCATTGAGGAATTGTTCAAGAACCCTTACGGGTTGACTTTGGAATTTTGGGGGTTTTCGACTAGATGTTGTTGAAATCTCGATTTAAGTATTTCTATTGTGTTATTGATGGTATTCATGGAGTTTTGTTGGATTGAATCATTCATTGGAGATTGGTTTTCGACATTATTGGGTTTATTTGTAAACAATGGGAGATTGTTTACAACGTGCTTGTTTTAATGCCCCAATGAGGTTTTGGTAGTGTTGTATCGACTTTTGATTTGGTTATGATCATGTTTAATTCTTATATTAAGCGAATTGTTGGTCTATGTGTTGTTCAAGGTTGTTCGAGCGGCCGACAATTTCATTAAGGACGTTGTTCGTGGAAGGACTTTCTCGCCTTCGGTTTGAGGCAAGTCTTATACTTGTACTAGTCAATGAGATTAATGTCATCATATATGTGTATGAATGTGTTGTATCATTCCGAGACTTAGTCTATTCATGAATTCATTGATATTAAGAGATCGTTTGATACGATACCTTTCGGCAACTATGACAAATGTTTATTATTGTCCGTTAATGGCCGACTCAAGGCATTGCGATACTCATTATTAATGTCATTGTCGATAGCCGGTTCGCGGTATCGATGTATCGATTGTTGTTAATATTACTGTCAATCTAAGACATCGTTCAGATCATCGTTATTCATGTTGGGGTTGTCATTAAAACCATATTGGCCGATTAAAGGCATTGGCGTATTCATTTCTCATCTTTGTCGTCGGTCATCGATTAAAGGTGCCGAGGCATCCTTCGTATCATTGTCATCGATTGGCCGTTCTCAGGCAAATCGAAATGTTCAATCATTCACCATATCATTGTTATCGATTGACCGTTCTAAGGCAATCGAGGTATTCAATCATTCATCGTATCATTCGTATCGATTGGCCATTCTAAGCCAATCGAAGCGCTCAATCATTCATGGAATCATCCGCTGCATCATTGTTATCGGTTGGCCATCCTAAGGCAATCGAGGTGTTGAATTGGGACTATCGAGGACGGTGCCTATCCGTGTGTTACTGTCATCGTGTTGGCCGACTCAAGGCAGCACACTATCATTAATTGTGATACGGCTTCGTGCCGTGGCTTTAGCCCTAATTATGATACGGCCGTCGTGCGTGGCCCACCTAATTGTGATACGGCTTCGTGCCGTGGCCCGGCCCTAATTGTAATACGGCCGTGCGTGGCCGGCCCTAATTGTGATACGGCCGTGCGTGGCCGGACCTAATTGTGATACGGCCCGTGCGTGGCCGATACCAATGGTGATACGGCCGTGCGTGGCCCGCCCTAATCAATAACAGTGCGAAATTTTGGCTTGATGTGATTGTGATAATTTGACAGCTTCGGCTGAGTGGCTTTCAAGCCTTTATTATTGTCCTGGTAATTTCATTGGAGCCTTCGGGCATTGTGATTCATAATTAATTCAGTCCTGGTTTGGTTCATGTCGTGTAATTCATTGTGGTATTATGTGATTTTGATTCGCCGTTGGGCACTTATGTTCTAACCTGTCGAACAGGTATTAATAGTATGCCGTGGGCATAGTATTTCACGAATGCTCGGTTCTTACCTTAGTTTGTGAGCATCTCGTATTATTATTATCATTGTACCGTTTCATTCTGCCTTTGGATGCATATCATGTTATACATGTATTTGATGTTCATTATCTGGATGACTGACCCCATGGGGGCGGAACATGTTTTCATGTTTTAGGTGATTGCGAGGAGAGAGTTGAGACACAGGGGCATGACGATGGCGACGAGGCATTCGAGCGATACTAGTCCGAGTTGTTCATTGTCGGTCAGTCAGTTGGAGTGTACTCCAGTCTTGTCAGTTGTTGTCGTGTTGTATTACCCGAACAGATGTTCGTGGATGTTGTTGTATTTCATTTTTGGCCATGTAGGCCACTTTTGTCGTTGGAATTCCTTATCGGAATATTGTGTCGGATGTCATGGTAGGGACTATGATTTTCCCTTGTTGTGTAATTTAACGTATTTTACTCATGTTCGCCTGGTGGATCTCCTGGCGTGGGGTCCACGGCACTGTAATAACCCAATAGGATTTTGGGGTGTTACAGAAGATGGTATCAGAGCTTTTGGGTTGTGAGATACCCTGATATGTGAGTTATGTGGCTCTACCGATACGGTAGTAGTGGGACTGTCAGGTTATAACAATCTGGACAGTCGGGTTTTGTGAGTCGTAATATTAGTATGACTGCACGAGTCATTCATTCATCGAGTCGTCGTTAGTTGGGACTAGTATCGTGAGACCTCGAAGCTTCGTATGACCTGTGTAAGGACTCGATTCTATTTATGTTCATACATTCATCATGTCATTAATTGTTCATGTTTGTTGAAACATATATGTGATATTAGTGTTATGATTGATTCATGACTAATTGTTTTGGAGCACGTGTGACTTGTGTAAGCATTAAGGACCAACTCATTCATCAGTTAATAATCCTCAATCATCATTTTGATGTCATCACTCAGTCAATATCATTACTCAGATAATTCATTCATCACTCAGTTAATTCATTCATCACTCAGTCAATATCATTACTCAGATAATTCATTCATCACTCAGTTAATTCATTCATCACTCAGTCAATTCTTTCATCACTTAGTCAATCTCATTGTTCATATTAATTCATTAACCACTCAGTCAATCTCATTGTTCAGTCAATTTATTCATCACTCAGTCAATCTCATTGTTCAGTCAATTCATTCATCACTAAGTTAATCTCATCGCTCAGTTGATTCATTCATCACTCAGTCAATCTCATCGCTCAGTTAATTCATTATCACTCAGTCAATCTCATTGTTCAATTAATTCATTAACCATCCAGTCCATCTCACGGTTCAGTTGTTGATCTTGTGAATCAAATTTTCAACCTTGTTAACTTGTTCAAGGTAATCATTTCAGGAATTTCATCAGATAGTCTTGTCACCTCACTTGATCTTTCGTGCGATCTTATCATATTCCAGCGTCATGTCGACAATCATTTCATTGCATTATTAATGCATTCATTATGTTAGAGCGTGTATGCTCATTGTTATCATTCAGTAACGTAATCATAATGCGATATTCAAGCGGGATCTATAATTATCATGTGGCTTTCCTGCTTCAGTATGGATAGAGCTGTCAGAGGACGCATGGGAAGAGGTCGCGGTGCGGGCCGAAACTTGGGATCTTGTGTGAATGCCCGCACTAATGCGAGGGATAACATGTGTTCATCAGTCAGCTATGCTGCTCATTCACTGTTAGATGATCATTCACTGTCAGGGAGTCGTACCCGAGAAGCAGCTCAATCATAAGGTGATCGGGTGGACCCATTTATATGCATGCAGGGCATGATGGCCCAGATGACTCAGATGACGCGGATGATGGAGACCATGCAGACCTCGATGGTTCGTGGCCCACCGCAACAGGGATTCCAAGTGCCGTTTCATAGACAGACTGGAGGAATGAATCAGATTGTTGGCGATATCTCTCGTCAGAGGCTGCCTACTTTTGAGGGTTCGTCGGAACCAGCTGATATTGTTCATTGGCTTGAACATTTTGATAAACTCTTCGACATGGTTCAGTGTCCGGAAGAGAGTAAAGTGGCAGTATCGGCTTATTACTTGAGTAAGGGTGCTTATTCGTGGTGGCTTTCTGTGAAACCCGCCGATTGCGATTGTGGTTGGAATGAGTTCAAGACTCTCATGTTGGAGAGGTATTACCCGGATCCACTTCGTGAAGCCAAGCTGTCAGAGGTTTTGAACCCTGAATCCGTCGAGGACGAAGGTGTTATTGTCATTGCTGAGAAGTTTCAGGGACTACTTCACTTTGCTTCGTCAGTTATCCGTACTGAGGCGGATAAGATCAAATATTTTAGCAAGAGGCTAAATCCGCAGTTGAGGATGCAATTGTTCAATCACAATTGTAATTCGTTGGGTGAGTTCATCGAGAAGGCTCTTGGAGCAGAGATTTTGATCAAGGAGCTTACTCAGAAACATCCTTCAGTTTCTTATGGTGAGAGGTCTAGGATGTCGGTTCGTTCAGAGGGACATCGGGATCCGACGTCCATGAGGTCGTCTTTCTAGTCGTCTTCGTGCTGGGATAGCATCTTAGGTCACGTTAGTACCCGGTGTACGGTGCCAGCTATTGTTTGTTTTCTGTGTGGGAGGCAGGGACACCGGCATAAATACTGCAGGAGTTCTAGTGCCGGTAGATCTCGAAAGGGCTCACAAGCCTCGAGGGATTTTGTTACTCCAGTCCGTACTTCATTCAAGGGGTCCTATCAGGCTTCGAGAGCCCGAGGTAAGGACATTCATCATCGGTTTTGAGCAAGCTAATTCTTGACTCGGTAGTAGGATAACCATTCATTTCATTGCTGTTCATTCATTCATATAATTCATTCATTATATATATCAATCATGTTGGGACTCATAATTATCGATTAATCATTCAATTCACGAGGAACGACGGTTCCAATCACTTCATGGAGCTATCACTCATTAATTTATTAATTCACCTCGGTGAGTCATTCTTAATCCTTGTTGGATTTCGATTCATTATTATTCATTGTGATCATTTTGTTCTTGTGACCTTCCGGGATCATATTGTGCGGTGAGTTCAGATTTGGGTCTACCTTAAATCGTTGAGATAGAGGAGATCGATGACATGGAAGGATATCGATGTTGAGTACATTTGAGATGTAACCTTGTTTTTGGATGACTGTGTAACTCAATCCGTAGTAATGTATCGTGACTGTGGATCATTTATTCTTGATCTATTTTATTATGATCATATTTGAGAATCTTGAGATTTGGGTCAACTGTTGGGAGTTCATCCCTTCGGCGTTGTGCTCGAGATTTCGTGATAATTTGGGAAATTGTTCACTGTGGTTCGAGACGTCAAGTCTTGGGGACTTAGGCGTGCGATTGATTTGATCCCGAGGACTGTATGTGCATTATTGTTTTCAGATCATGATTGATAGTTCATATCCTGAGTTGGTTACCCTTAGTTTCGAGGACGAAACTCTTTTTAAGGGGGGGGAGTATGTAATACCCGGTTGAGAATTCATTTATTTTCACTCAGTAACTGTCACTCAGAAATTTTTTTCACTCAGTAATAACCATTCATCACTCATGTTCATTCAATTGTAACCACCATTCGGCGTATTTTGGGATCATATCAGTAGTTGTTGTCATTCATCGCTGTTTGAGAGCGAGCAGGGATTATTGTCATCACCATCATCATGTTTTAATTTCAGTTTGTGAGGTAGCGCACGCTACACATTCTGTTTAGCGCGCGCTAATGGAGTGCATGTAACGCACGCTATGATTCAGTATTAGCGCACGCTAGTGCATGTGAAACAGACAGTCCAGAAGGTACTGGGCTGATTTGAGAAATTCGTAGCGCACGCTACGAGTGGTAAGTAGCGTACGCTAACTATACCGGTAACGCACGCTAAGACTTTAGAGTAGCGCACGCTAACACGCTCAGAACCGAGGATAGTAGGTTCTGGACTCCAGAATTTTGGACATCAACTATCAGGTAGCGCACGCTAACATAAGGTTAACGTACGCTAAGGAAGGTTGTTAGCGCACGCTACCAAAAGTACTTAGCGCACGCTAACGATTCAGTCAGGGGGTACTGGACTACCCGGTACACCCGTTAGCGCACGTTAATATCAGGAGCTAGCGCGCGCTAAGCTGGGATAGTATAAATAGGACAGTTCAGTCCAACCTTCGTCATTTCTTCATTTCTCATCCATTTCGGACGAGCTTGGGCGATTCGGAAAGGTCTCCTTGAGGTGCAAACATCTATCATCATCTCCAAGCTTAGTGATTGGATTAATCATCACTTAATCAGTTTCTTCACTCCAAATCAAGGTAATTTCATTGAATCTTGAATTTCGGGATTTGAAGGTTTTAGCCCCGATCTCTTCGGATTAGCTTGCTTTTATGTTGGATTATGTTATATATGGATTATCTATCTTGGATATTTGTATTCTTACGGATTCATTGGTGTAATTTTCGGAATTTCGGAATCATTGAGGAATTGTTCAAGAACCCTTACGGGTTGACTTTGGAATTTTGGGGGTTTTCGACTAGATGTTGTTGATCTCGATTTAAGTATTCCTATTGTATTATTGATGGTATTCATGGAGTTTTGTTGGATTGAATCATTCATTGGAGATTGGTTTTCGACATTATTGGGTTTAGTTGTAAACAATGGGAGATTGTTTACAACATGCTTGTTTTAATGCCCCAATGAGTTTTGGGTAGTGTTGTATCGACTTTTGAATTGGTTATAATCATGTTTGATTCGTATATTAAGCGAATTGTTGGTATATGTGTTGTTCAAGGTTGTTCGAGCGGCCGACAATTTCATTAAGGACGTTGTTCGTGGAAGGACTTTCTCGCCTTCGATTTGAGGCAAGTTTTATACATGTACTAGTCAATGAGATTAATATCATCAAATATGTATATGAATGTGTTGTATCATTCCGAGACTTAGTCTCTTCATGAATTCATTGATCTTAAGAGATCGTTTGATACGATACCTTTCGGCAACTATGACAAATGTTTATTATTGTCCGTTAATGGCCGATTCAAGGCATTGCGATACTCGTTATTAATGTCATTGTCGATAGCCGGTTCGCGGTATCGATGTATCGACTGTTGTTAATATTTATGTCAATCTAAGACATCGTTCAGATCATCGTTATTCATGTTGGGGTTGTCATTAAAACCGTATTTGCCGATTAAAGGCATTGGCGTATTCATTTCTCATCTTCGTCGTCGGTCACCGATTAAAGGTGCCGAGGCATCCTTCGTATCATTGTCATCGATTGGCCATTCTCAGGCAAATCGAAATGTTCGATTGACCGTTCTAAGGCAATCGAGGTATTCAATCATTCATCGTATCATTCGTATCGATTGGCCATTCTAAGCTAATCGAAGCGCTCAATCATTCATGGAATCATCCGCTGCATCATTGTTATCGGTTAGCCATCCTAAGGCAATCGAGGTGTTGAATTGGGACTGTCGAGGACGGTGCCTATCCATGTGTTACTGTCATCGTGTTGGCCGACTCAAGGCAGCACACTATCATTAATTGTGATACGGCTTCGTGCCGTGGCTTCGGCCCTAATTGTGATACGGCTTCGTGCCGTGGCTTCGTCCCTAATTGTGATACGGCTTCGGCCCTAATTGTGATACGGCTTCGTGCCGTGGCTTCGGCCCTAATTGTGATACGGCCGTGCGTGGCCCGGCCCTAATTGTGATCTCGCCGTGCGTGGCTTCGCCCTAATTGTGATACGGCCGTGCGTCGCCCGGCCCTAATGGTGATACGGCCGTGCCGTGGCCCGCCCTAATCAATAACGGTGCGGGCTGTTTTGGCTTCATGTGATTGTGATAATTTGACAAAGATCGGGCCGAGTGGCTTTCAAGCCTTTATTATTGTCCTGGTAATTTCATTGGAGCCTTCGGGCATTGTGAATCATAATTAATTCAGTCCTGGTTTGGTTCATGTCGTGTAATTCATTGTGGTATTCTGTGATTTTGATTCGCCGTTGGGCACTTATGTTCTAACCTGTCGAACAGGTATTAATAGTATGCCGTGGGCATAGTATTTCACGAATGCTCGGTTCTTACCTTGGTTTGTGAGCATCTCGTATTATTATTATCATTGTACCATTTCATTCTGCCTTTGGATGCATATCATGTTATACGTGTATTTGATGTTCATTATCTGGATGACTGACCCCATGGGGGCGGAACATGTTTTCATGTTTTAGGTGATTGCGAGTAGAGAGTTGAGACACAGGGGCATGACGATGGCGACGAGGCATTCGAGCGATACTAGTCCGAGTTGTTCATTGTCGGTCAGTCAGTTGGAGTGTACTCGAGTCTTGTCAGTTGTTGTCGTGTTGTATTACCCGAACAGATGTTCGTGGATGTTGTTGTATTTCATTTTTGGCCATGTAGGCCACTTTTGTCGTTGGAATTCCTTATCGGAATATTGTGTCGGATGTCATGGTAGGGACTATGATTTTCCCTTGTTGTGTAATTTAAGGTATTTTACTCATGTTCGCCTGGTGGATCTCCTGGTGTGGGGTCCACGGCACTGTAATAACCCAATAGGATTTTGGGGTGTTACAGGGTCAAATTAAAAGGATTGAGAAACTGACTGAGGTTTATCTGAAAGAAATTGAAAATTAGGGACTGAAATTGAATACACTGGAAAGTTGATTTGGGGTCAAATTGTAATATCCGACGGTAATTTTTCATTTTTACCTGTCGTTGTATTATTCGGATAATCTGATTATCATGAATCGTTGCATTTAGTATTTGAGGTATTATAGATTTGAACTTCATATCGTTGTTATTTCATTTCATACGTGATGATTCGATGTTAATTAGAGAGTTGCATTTTTGAACTTTTTGCTGTTGATGTAGCGTACGCTACGTAGCATGATTAACGTACGTTAATCTTGTGCCTTAACGTACGTAATGTTTCCTCTGTTGCGTGCGCTAAGAGGGAATCTGACATCAGTTGACTTCAACACGTGAACTTGTTATCCGTTGGCATGCATGTGGGTGACGTCTGAGCTGTCGTGTCGGCCAGAGTCAACTTTTATTAGCGTGCATATCCCCTTTTCATTAGCGTGCGCTAATGGCCTGCGGATTCAAGACAGTAGCCAATGTAAGTCGCTTACGTACGTAATATTAACCAGTTAGCGTACGTAAGTGTGTTAGCGTACGCTAAAGCTTCCCGATAGCGTGCGCTAAGTCTGCACAGTCTATTTATAGGACCAGCCTGTTTTTCATTTCTTCACAACTCTAAACCGATTCTCTCTTCATATATCGTCCCTCTGCACTCCAAACCGATATCAACCTCCTCTAACTTGCTTTTAAGCCTTAAATCTTGGAGTGGAGCTCATTTCCTTGAAGATTAGGAGGTGTTCTTGAGCTTGGAGTGTACTTTCTCGTAGCATTGAGGTTGTTCTTCGTTTCTGGAGGTAGGTGTACTTTCTTCTCTGTATTGTTTTCATATGTTGATATTAGTTACGAATTATACTTCACCTAGAGTTAGATTAATCAAGTAAAACATGTACCGATCAAAAAAAAATCAAGTAAAACATGGTTTTAATTAAACTTTTTTACACTTCTTGATGAATATGATAAATGAGGGTTTGAAGTGGATGTATTCTTGATGATATAGTGATATTAACCATGTTGTAACTATCATACTCGTCTTGCTGGACGAATTTAGCTCAGTAGAACATCTTTGAATCGGTTAACCTCACCATAGTTGGATTTAAACAATAAAATTGATATCATAAAGTGTTTAAACATCATTCTTGATATTCATTTACCTTGAGAAACTTGCCAATGTTTGGAGATAGTAAAATGTTTCCTTACTTCAGAAACCTTAGAAACTTTATCATCATTATGGTTCAGATTCACAAATCCATAAAGATTGATAGGAACACCTTGTTGAATGTTAGGAGATTAGTGTGGTGATTCTAAAACCTAAGCTAGGTGATTTCATAAATGATGTTAATGGATCTTCCAGCTTTTTAAAGAATGATTTTGATAACCTTCATGAATATGGTGTAATCTCATAGCTAATAACCTTGTTGTAAGCTTAATATTCAACTTAGATGAGAGGTGGATGAATATAATGTTGGGATTCCTCAGAAAATAAACGCAACGGAAGAATAAACGGAATCCCTAAGAGGATCGATCAAGTAACGTATATACGAAAATAAAAATACGAAGATCAAGGAATCAAAGTCCCATACCTATGATGTCTCTGAAAAACCTTCGTATGATGATGATGATGATGAAGAGCCCTTCGTTCCAAGCACCTAAAGCAAGATGCCTCTACTTCACACGCCGGAACTTGATGGAAAAATCGACAAGCTTCCTTTCTTCAAGAATGCGGCTAGGGAAGCTTGTAGGAATTTTCTCTCTCAATGTATTCTTCTTATATCTTGTCTCTAAGATCAAGATGAAGTTTTCTACCTTACTCTCTCTCTCAAATTCGTGATTATGAGTTAAAGCAAGAAGAAGTTATCATAACTCCTTTTTAAAGACTTTTATTTATAAAAAATGAAAGTCTACCTTTAACACATGATTGAGGGTATCAAATACACCTCACATATGTCACCTAGTGACATAAAATAAGTATATAAGAGACAAGAGATGGAGGGTGGTGGCCTTAAGGGAAATTTCCAAGAAGACGGGTCGAATTTACTCGGCTCGTGTCTTGGATGTTCGTCAGCGAATCCCTCGTGTACGGATGTTCGTCAAACGAATCCGTTTTATTTCCAATGTGTTTGGACTAATTAATTAATCGATTAATTAATTATATCAAACACAAATATATATTTCTCTAAGAAATATAATTTATGAATTAAAGTAATCACCCAAGAACTACTTACAATTCATTAGACCGCTATTTGATTTATCCGATAAATCAAAATTAGATATCTAATATCTAATATTATAAGAGAGATTATTAATTCATATTTATCCATCAATGATCCTATTGCGCGACTCGTAGGTTCGTCTCGGTAGGCATTGGGAGGAACCAATGAGTGCGGGCAACACTTAGCCGACTGGCGGGCCGCTGTAAACTCCAGGCGAGAACGAATGAACGAATCATTCCAGAACCATTATGTCGTGAATACTATATACGTATAGACCCTTCATCGATGTCCGGTCAAGTCTTCGGGTCACGGTAAAGTCAAACCCTACTGTTGACTAAACTCTATACATGTGTTAATGCAAATCAAGACCGAGTGATTAATAGTGTATCTAATACGACTATATCGAATGCTTTGGCCAAAGACTTATGATCTTATTTGCCATTAACCGTATAGGACATTCGCTGCTCACTAACAGGAGATAGAATCCTTTCTTGGCGTACGGCAAAGATCGCTACTGCCCGTATAGTCCGCACTTCGAGGTCGACTCGGCAATTAAGCAAATGAGTCTAACTACTCTAATGACAAACTAAACGTCACAGACACATCTTCTACCGAACCCTCAAGTCAAAGGTCCACGTATACTATCACAACCTTTCGATTCGTCATCGACTCTTCGAGAGTGAATACGTGTGGTGAATCGAGTATGAGTCGTGTTCGAGTATCTTTGGTCCCACCAATATACTTATAACTATGCTATCAAGACGTGCACACGTCCTAGCATCGATTATACAAGTCTTATTAAAACTTAATGTCTGTTAAGTTTTATCGACTTGCGAACTAGTTAAGCATTCGAGCTCTAAACACTTCTAGTGCCTATCTCCTTATCTCTATAAGGAGTAGAATGTTCACTCTCAAATGCAAGGACTACTATTCTATATACCAAATCACAATGCCGGTGATATACAATAATATAGAAATAATAATTGCCTTATTAAATATAATATTCATAATTACAATACAATTGCTCTCACTCTCTCATCCTCCGAGTGGCATTCGAGGGCATATTCCTAACAATCTCCCACTTGCACTCAATGCCACAAACTATGGTATCTAATACCCATACTCTCCGATGTCTCTCTAAGACCTTCCGAGATAGTGGCTTGGTAAGCGGATCGGCAACGTTATTTCTTTGTGTCTACTCTCTGTGATGTAACATTCCCATCCCGAACCATTTCTCTAACAAAATGATATTTTCTCGCAATATGTTTGGTGTTGTGGTGAGCCCTAGGCTCCTTAGCTTTGTCTGTGACTCCATCGTTGTCACAAAAGCAGTGTCACGGGCTTCTCTGCGTTAGGAACCACTTGAAGTTCCTCGGTGAACTTCTTTATCCAAAAAGCTTCTTTAGCGACCTCCGTGGTGCTGATATTCGGCTTGACATGTGGAGATAGCGGTCGAACTTTGCTTGGCACTTCTCCAAGAAATCGCCCCACCATTCGAGTAAAGATATACCCCGATGTGGACATCGAGCATCCATGTCCCAGAAAAATCGAGTCTGTATAACCCATCACTCTTAGTTCTCCACCGCCGTATGTAAGAACCAAGTCTTTAGTCCTCCTTAGGTACTTAAGAATGTTCTTTCTGACGATCGATGTTCTGCCTGGATTTGATGAAACCGACTTACTACGCTTACGGCATAGGCAATGTCGGTCTAGTGCAAATCATTGCATACATAAGGCTACCTCTTCTTTGAAGCATAAGGTACCTTGCTCATTTCCTTTCTATCTTCCTCACTTTGAGGACACATCTCTAAGGAAAGTTTTGCACCATGTTGCATAGGTAGAAACCCTCTTTTAGAATCTTCCATCCTAAATCGCTTCAGGATCTTTTCTATGTAGAGGGCTTGGGAAAGACCTAACATTCTTTTCGCTCTATCGCGGTAGAGACGAATACCCAGAATATAGGTAGCTTCTCCCAAGTCTTTCATTGAGAACTCTTTAGAAAGCCAAGCTTTCACAGAACTGAGCATTCCTACGTCGTTTCCTATAAGTAGAATGTCATCTACATATAATATTAAGAACGCAATTTTGCTCCCACTAACCTTCTTGTAAATACAGGGCTCTTCTTCGTTTTGGACAAAATCAAACTCTTTGACTGTCTCGTTAAAACGAAGATTCCAACTCCGTGAAGCTTGCTTCAGTCCATAAATTATTTGAAGTTTGCATACTTTATGAATATTGGTTTGAGATATGAATCCCTTAGGGCATTCCATATAAATCTCCTCCTCGAGGAATCCATTTAGGAATGCCGTTTTCACATCCATTTGCCATATTTCATAATCTAAGTGGGCTGCTATAGCAAGCATCATGCGAATAGACTTAATCATAGCTACGGGCGAGAAGGTCTCAAGTAATCGATTCCTTCTCTTTGGGAATAACCCTTTGCCACAAGCCCGGCCTTATAGGTATCAACCTTGCCATCTCCATCAGTCTTTCTCTTATAGATCCATTTGTTTCCAATAGGCACTATGCCTTTAGGACGATCTACTAAAGTCAGGACACGATTAGCATGCATTGAGTCTATCTCGGCTTCCATAGCTTCTTGCCATTTGGTGGAGTCAACGTCTACCATCGCTTGGTCGTATGTAGAAGGATCTTTCTCTTGACTACTTTCTGTCATCTCATGGACACCTGGTTCCTCTTGATGCGAGATAGCCATACCTCTCCGTGGTGAGAAATTCTACTAGACTTGCGAGGTTGTATTTGTATTTCGAAGGTTTGGTTCTTGTATCTTGCATAGGTGTCTCATTTGGTGTTTCTTTTATTTCTTCCAAAGAAATATTTCTACTGCCCTCCTTCTGAATAAACCGATCTTCCAGAAGTGTGCTTGTATAGCAACGATGATCCTATGATCTTCGTGCATGTAGAATAGATATCCCATGGAATCCTGGATATCCTATGAAACGACCTTTCCACGGACCTAGTTTCCAATTTCTCTACTTTAGTCTTCTTGACATAAGCAGGGCATCCCCAAATCCTAATGTGATTAAGACTTGGTTTCCTACCTCTCCACATCTCATGGGGAGTCTTAGGAACGGATTTGGAAGGACATCTGTTCAAGATATGCACAGCAGTAAGGAGCGCGTAACCCCACAGATAAATCGGTAGATCAGTATAGTTTAGCATGGAGCGAACCATGTCCAACAAGATTCGGTTCCTTCTTTCTGATACACCATTTAATTGTGGAGTAGCTGGAGGTGTGAATTGTGACACTATTCCTAGTTCTTTTAAGAACTCATCAAATTCGGTACTCATGTACTCACCACCCGATCGACCTAAGAGTCTTAACACGGTTACTGTTTGATTTTCAAATATGGCTTTATATTCCTTGTATTTATCAAATGCTTCAGACTTATGTTTCATTAAGTACGAATCCATACAGTATGGTCATCGATAAATGTAATGAAATCTGAAAGCCGTCTCGTGCCACTTCAAAAGGGCCACGACGCGTGTATGGATCAATCCAAGTTTTTCACAGACTCTTTCAAAAGTCCTGCGAAGGGTAACTTAGTCATTTTGCCTTGAAGGCAAGATTCACAAGTTGGATAGGATCGATCCCAATGGACCCGTAAGCCCATCTTTCTCCATTTTATGAACCTTGGTCCGACCGATATGACCAAGTCTAAGATGCCACTTAAGTGCTTGGTTCGTTTCATCCCTACCACGCTTCCTAGTTATAGTGTTCACATTGTCTTATTCTTTAAATTTAAATGGTATAAACCATTTAATAATGTAGCAAATACCAACCAATTTATTTCGAAATAAATACGACAGACCCATCTCCAATAAAGAAGTGAAATCCCTTTCGGTCCATGACCGGAATTGATACAATATTCTTGTGCCCCTTGGGCAAAACAAGTACATCATCTAAAGTGAGAATAAAACCAGATTCTAAATCCAACATAAGGGATCCGATATCGAAGCCTCGACACTATGCCCACTTCCGACGGTGACCATCACCTCCCCGAATCCGACTTTCCTACTTCGTTCCAGATCCCGATTCATTGTACAAATGTGAGAACTCGCACCGGAATCAAGTATCCAAGAAGTAGAATATACGATTCTGAGAACAATTTGTTTCTAAAACCAATAGTTCCGTACAAGGCGCATTATGGTCAAGCTTTGGACAATACCTCTTCCAGGGCCTAGCTCACCGCAGCTTGAGGCATACATCCGTTTTCTTGGCCCCTTTGCTCTTTTGAACCATTGGGGCCTTGCCCTTCCCTTGTCGATCTTGGCTATCGGACCTAATCGCTTCTTGTTCTTTTTCTTCTTATTCTTGGACTTCCAAGTCTTAGAAGAAATCACAAGTGCAACTTCCTTTCCCTTTGTCTTCATCTCGAGGCCAGGCGGTTGTCGCTTGTTCATTAGCCCACTAAGTTACATGCAATCTCATTGCGGTTGAAGTTCATGACAAATTGGGAAAAGGAGTCGAAGTGACTGCAGGATAAGGTCGATTTGGAGAGATGCATGCATCCGAAAATCAAGAGCTTCCAATCTCTCAATCATCGAGATCATCTTGAGGACATGGTCCCCAACCTTCTCTCCTTCCTTCATCCCGGCGCCGAATAATTGCTTTGATATCTCATATCTAGCGGTTCGGCTATGCTCTCCATAGAGCTCGGCCAGTGCGCTAAGATGGCTCGTGAAGACGTCATCTTTTCATGGGCACGTTGAAGCTCATTGGTCATTGAGCCTAACATGTACCCTCGCACTCTTATGTCGTCTTTACCCATTTCTCATGGGCATCGACATCTTCCCGATTGGCTCGGGTTCTTGCAGAGAGCCGGGATGTCCGCCTCCAAGACGTATCCCAAAGATTTCCATAGTTAGGACAATCCTCAAGTTCCGGCCACCCACATAGTTCGGACCCGATCAGACGTTCTTTTCAAGTAGTATAGCGAGTGGGTTCATTGTCATATTGAGAGTTTTGTTAATCGCAGAGAATAATTCGAGATTTGTTAGTGATTGTTTAATTATGATCCGAGTAAAGAATTTAAGGACTTTCTTTATTCATAACTCGGCTCCCACTATTTTATCGGCATTTACACACTCCCATGTTAAATCCTAAGTCTTGGGTGACATCATAGTGGTGATCGATTTCTTTACAAAGTTTAATAGAGGGCAACCCATACGGTTTATATTCTATTATTCTTTATAAAGTGGTGTCTAATACCAACCCTTCTAATGGATGATTCGATCTTCTTTTACCCCTAGTTCACTTGCCCTCAACCCATTCGGTTTCTATGGCTCATTGAACTATCTAAGTTTAAACCGTCAACTCCTATTAGTCCGACAATTGAATCTTACCCGCAACCCATACGGTTTATAGGGGTTTGATTTGTCACAACCAAAGGCATCTAATGCACTCTAGGAATTTATCAACTTTCCCCAAAAATATTACCCGACATACTCGGAAGAATAATATTCGGTTTAGATTTCAATTTTCCATGAGTTTGACGAGGGTAGGAAACCTCGTAACCTTTATAACTTAGTGTTTGTAAGTGGGAGTATTAACGCGATTATATGTTACACTTTGCACATTAATCCGTTTATAAGCGCGGTTTGTGATTTGTCAATCATTCAAAATGAAAAACAATAAATAGCAACCTAGTTACTACCAACATATAGCTCATGGACTTTTTCCTAAGTATTGGGCCAAGCCAAATAACGAAAAGAAAAATACGATTGATTCTTCGTCTTCCGGTCGGTCGTCTTCGGTCTTCGTCATAGCCATATGAATAATTACATCATTGAACAATACATCCTTTTATACATATTTTCTAGTAAAAATAAATAGGCTCAAAATGGCCTTTACAACCATATCGAATCGAAGAAATCAACAACTAAGTCCACGAGCTATATCACCATCACATAAGGCATTTAATACAACATGTAACGGTAAATAAAATTAAATAATCAATTAATATATTAATCCAATTAATATAAAAATTAATTTATTTAATTTCTACAATATTAATCAAATTAATATTTATAATCGTCATTTTAATCCGTTCAAAGTAATCCGGCCAAAATAATATTCTCGTCTAATAATTTCCCTTAAAAAAATATTCCAAATATTTTATTAAATCTAATTAAATCCAATTTAAATTTCGGAAATTATTACAACGAAATATAAACACAAATGGAGTCCGGAAAATCGGTAAGGCCCGACCCACGGCCCGATTCAAAATCGGGCGAAACCCAAAACCGCCGGACCGAAGTCACTTCGGCCATCGCCGTAGCCGGCCGAGCAATGAGAGCTAGCGAGTCACTCTCGGCCGGCCAGCAGCCCAGCTGCCACGGCACTGCGTCTTCGTGCGGTATTCGTGTTTAACCCCGCTTTTTCTCATTTTTTCGACTCGCCTAAAGCGAAAAAGTTTCTTAACTTCATGAAGAACTTATAAATCAACAAAAATCAAATTTTTCAGATTTATAATTCACATAAAATAGTCGAAACTTGACTTACTACGAACGATTAAATTTCTTCGATTATATCTATTATGATTCTAAATCATAAACATCATCAAATAACATTCCAAATGCAAAGATGATCGTATATACGATATATTTGACCTCGCTCCGATACCACTGTTGGGATTCCTCCGAAAATAAACGCAACGGAAGAATAAACGGAATCCCTAAGAGGATCGATCAAGTAACGTATATACGAAAATAAAAATACGAAGATCAAGGAATCAAAGTCCCATACCTATGATGTCTCTGAAAAACCTTCGTATGATGATGATGATGATGAAGAGCCCTTCGTTCCAAGCACCTAAAGCAAGATGCCTCTACTTCACACGCCGGAACTTGATGGAAAAATCGACAAGCTTCCTTTCTTCAAGAATGCGGCTAGGGAAGCTTGTAGGAATTTTCTCTCTCAATGTATTCTTCTTATATCTTGTCTCTAAGATCAAGATGAAGTTTTCTACCTTACTCTCTCTCTCAAATTCGTGATTATGAGTTAAAGCAAGAAGAAGTTATCATAACTCCTTTTTAAAGACTTTTATTTATAAAAATGAAAGTCTACCTTTAACACATGATTGAGGGTATCAAATACACCTCACATATGTCACCTAGTGACATAAAATAAGTATATAAGAGACAAGAGATGGAGGGGTGGTGGCCTTAAGGGAAATTTCCAAGAAGACGGGTCGAATTTACTCGGCTCGTAGATCGGATGTTCGTCAAAACGAATCCCTCGTGTACCGGATGTTCGTCAAACGAATCCGCTTTATTTCCAATGTGTTTGGACTAATTAATTAATCCAATTAATTAATTATATCAAACACAAATATATATTTCTCTAAGAAATATAATTTATGAATTAAAGTAATCACCCAAGAACTACTTACAATTCATTAGACCGCTATTTGATTTATCCGATAAATCAAAATTAGATATCTAATATCTAATATTATAAGAGAGATTATTAATTCATATTTATCCATCAATGATCCTATTGCGCGACTCGTAGGTTCGTCTCAGTAGGCATTGGGAGGAACCAATGAGTGCGGCAACACTTAGCTTGACTGGCGGGCGCATCAGTAAACCCCGATCGAGAACGAATGAACGAATCATTCCGGAACCATTATGTCGTGAATACTATATACGTATAGACCCTTCATCGATGTCCGGTCAAGTCTTCGGTCACGGTAAAGTCAAACCTCATCGTTGACTAAACTCTATACATGTGTTAATGCAAATCAAGACCGATCGATTAATAGTGTATCTAATACGACTATATCGAATGCTTTGGCCAAAGACTTATGATCTTATTTGCCATTAACCGTATAGACATTCGCCGCTCACTAACAGGAGATAGAATCCTTTCTTGGCGTACAAAGAAAGATCGCTACGCCCGTATAGTCCGCACTTCGAGGTCGACTCGAATTAAGCAAATGAGTCTAACTACTCTAATGACAAACTAAACGTCACAGACACATCTTCTCTCGAACCCTCAAGTCAAAGGTCCACGTATACTATCACAACCTTTCGATTCGTCATCGACTCTTCGAGAGTGAATACCGTGTGATGAATCGAGTATGAGTCGTGTTCGAGTATCTTGGTCCCACCAATATACTTATAACTATGCTATCAAGACGTGCACACGTCCTAGCATCAGTTATACAAGTCTTATTAAAACTTAATGTCCTGTTAAGTTTTATCGACTTGCGAACTAGTTAAGCATTCGAGCTCTAAACACTTCTAGTGCCTATCTCCTTATCTCTATAAGGAGTAGAATGTTCACTCTCAAATGCAAGGACTACTATTCTATATACCAAATCACAATGCCAGTGATATACAATAATATAGAAATAATAATTGCCTTATTAAATATAATATTCATAATTACAATACAATTGCTCTCACTCTCTCATCCTCTGAGTGGCATTCGAGGGCATATTCCTAACATATAATTGTGCAGATTTTTGTCCTTTCAACATGTTAATGTTTTGGAAAATTTAATCATCATAAGATGATCTTAACATCATAATTGGTTATTCAACATGTTCTTGATAAAATTCTTATTTATATAGAATCATGTGAACATTCGGTAAAAGTATTGTGAACCGATTTTATGGTTGTAATGATGTAAAAAGAACTCTTGGCATAAGGCTTCGGTATTTTGAGATAACAAACTATTCTAAAAGGATTGTAGGGTGTCGTCTTACTAATCCTATATTGATAATTATACGAATATGTTATTGAGTAAAATATATTTCATTTAAGGTTGATTGTTCGAGTAAACGATATTAGTCGAGGAGCGTTCGTTCGTTTCGACAAGAAGAGGATTATTCTCGTTTCCGTGTTGAGGCAAGTTATCTTGCTTGGTTATAATGATGATTAGATTTTTGTGATGGTTATACATTTCATGTGTATGAATTATTTATGAAATGTTTGTCATGATTTGACATTGTCCTTGACGTTATTCCGTTTTCGTCATGGGGTTGCATTCCCAAGTACGTCGTTTTGAATCGTTGATCTCGTTGGTCCTTATTTTCACTTCGGTGAGTTTTCTTGATCCTTAATCGGATATGTGATTTATTGAATTCGTTGTCATGTTGTATCGTGACATATCCGGAATCATATCTGCGTTCCGATTGGTTATTGTGTAGGATTTTTAGCCAGGCACATATATAGTCATGCGTGGATATTATTTCGTATTGGACTGCGCACACGAGACGTAGTTCGTGAGGCTAATTAGGTACATCGTCCCACGTATATCCTGGATTCCGTATACGGGGTGGACATGTGCACTGACACATTTCCAGATCGGGCGTACTGTGATGTCCATCTTGAGCCATATTGTTAATCGTTCATAGTCCATGTATGATTGGATGTGTTCGACGGTTTGTGACTGATTGTTTCATACGCCCGAGGGGTATGATTAATAGTCAGGATGTTTTCCTTGAGATCTATATATGTGAATTGTATAATGTCGGAAGAATTAATTATCATGTATATCTGACCCTGTATTTTGGGCGAAATACTTATATTATATTTTAGGTCGAGGCAAAGGCAAAGGCAAGGGTTATGTTATCTCTGCTTCATTTAAATTGCTATCTAGTTGTAGTGCTATTTGAAGTATTTTCCATCCCCATATGGTTTATACTCGTATTTCGGATCCTGTGTATCATAAGGCCGTTGGCCATATTTTTAATAAGCTCCTAATCGAAGTAATGACTATTTATTGTGGTTCGGTATCACAAGTAATACTTATTTAATCTGTTTTTGGATATCGCCTGGTGGGTCCCAGTGTGGGATCCACGGCACTGTAATACCCGCCTTTTGGGGTGTTACAGAAGATGGTATCAGAGAGTTGTTTCCTTTTTATGAGTCATAATATCAAGAGACCTTCGTGACACGTGTGACCTGTTCAAGCGCCTGACCCTACGAGCCAAATACGGTATGTACTTTATGAGCCATGATTTAATTACTGGCATGATATTGAAATCGGAATGGATCTCTTTGTTGATCTTGTTATTTCGAGGATTTGTGACAGTATTTATCTGATTAATAATCCGAGATAAATGCTTAATTGATTATATGATTGAAATTGTTCGACTTGACGTCGATATAATATTCGGTGCGACATTCGTGGTGTCGATAATTAATTGTGAACCGTTTCCTTGAATATGTGATTCCTTGTTGCTATTAACTTAGCGTGAATTTTAAATAGTATCTTGAACTGTACTTATGGTTATCATTATGATTGATTCTTTCAGTATGGAAAGAAACCTGAGAGGTCGTGGCAGAGGGGGACGAGGTTGCGGAAGGGGCCGAATCCCGATACCTCGAGCCAACAGACGCGCGAATGTGGATCATAGTTCCGCAGATAGTGGTTCACCTTCTAGGGATCAATCGCACCACAGTGGGCGTGGGGATGTTCGTGTCGATCCTTATGTTGTGATGCAGGGCATGATGACGCAGATGAGCCAGATGGGTCAACTAATGGAAGCTATGCAGAGAGACACTACTGGCCAGCAACAGGGGCCTCATCCTCCTCATGTGCTTGGCAGACCCATGAGTCGGATGATCAGCGACATCTCTCGCCAGCGACCTCCGACCTTTGAAGGCTCCTCTGAGCCTGCTGACATTGTGCATTGGATCGAGCATTTCGAGAAACTTTTCGAGATGGTGGACTGCCCGAAAGAGAACCGCGTCTCGGTAGCTGCGTACTATCTTAGCAAAGGCGCTCATACCTGGTGGCTTTCAGTGAGGCCAGCTGATGGTGTTTATACTTGGGAGGAATTTAAAAACCTCATGCTAGACCGTTACTATCCAGGGCCACTCCATGAGGCCAAACCGTCGGAACTGCTGAACCCCGACCTGTCTGAAGACGATGATGTATTATCTGTTGCCGATAAATTTCAGGCACTCCTTCCTTTCGCCACGACAATTATCCGAACAGAGGCTGATAAGATCAAATACTTTCTCAAGAGGCTCAAACCCCGAATGAGAATGCAGCTATTAAATCACCACTGTACTACCCTACCAGAGTTCATCGAGAAAGCTCTGGAGTACGAACTCACCGCGAAGGAGATTTCCAAGAAACAACCACAGTCCAACAACAAAAGATCCAGGAACCAGAACCAGACTTAGAGTAATCGGGGGACATTCAGGGAGCCCCAGTCGTTGCCAAACCCTTCTGATCGACCACCCATGGCGTCGAAGCCAGCCGGATCGCACTCTCGAGCGGTTCCCTCGTCCGTGGTGTGTCATAACTGTGGAGACCAGGGGCATGTCAACTTCAAATGCCCAAAGCCTACCATCACATGCCATACTTGTGGCAAAAATGGTCACCGTGCTCGCTTTTGCAGGAGTGGGCCCGGACATGAACCAGTAGCGCCTCATACTCTAGTTCAGTCCTCTATCCAGAACCGGGCGCCTCCGTCCGCTTCCTATCAGACCACCGGGGCGAATAAGGGAATGGGCCGTGGGAATCAAAGTGGTACACCTGGTGTCGGATCTGCGAAACCCAGGATTTATGAGATGAAGAAAGCTGACGATCCCGAGGCCAACATGATTTTAGGTATACTCGAGATCCACTCCCAGCCTGTGTGTGTTCTTTTTGATACCGGTGCTTGACACTCCTTTATATCTTCTTCTTGTCTAAGTTGTTTGCCTCTAGACCATGTTATCAATTGTGAGCCCTATGTGATTGGTCTACCCGATGGTAGAAGAATTATTGGGAATTGTGAAGTCCAGGACTGTCCGATTCGTTTGAACGACCGTGAGTGGTTGTCAAATCTGATTGTAGTCGATTTACCTAAGGATGATATAATCTTGAGTATCGATTGGATGGATCGTCATGATGCCATAGTGTCCGCAAGCGGATGGTAACCGTCACTTCTGATGATGGTTTCGAGTGTATTTTTCGAGGTAATAATCCCAGTCATTCCGGGAGAGTCATCAACGCTATGAAAGCAGTGAAACTGCTTAATCAAGGGTGTATTGGTTATTGGTGCTATATGACCAAAACAGCAGATCGACCAGTTGAATTGACCAACATTCCGGTAGTCCGAGACTACCCTGACGTATTTCCAGACGAGTTGCCAGGCTTACCTCCTCATCGTGACGTGGCGTTTATTATTGAGTTAGAGCTAGGCACATCCCCGCTTTCAAAAGCACCGTATCGTATGGCTCCAGCTGAGATGCAGGAGTTGAAAAACCAGCTTGAGGAGTTGACTGAAAAAGGCTATGTTCGACCTAGTGCGTCCCCTTAGGGAGCACCAGTGTTATTTGTATGAAAGAAGGACGGATCTCTGCGTTTATGTATTGATTACCGTGAGCTGAACAGACCATCAAGAACAAATACCCTTTGCTACAACATAAGTTTTCAAGAAATCCAAGAACTCGTGCTTGTAAAGAATGATTTTGATAACCTTCATGAATATGGTGTAATCTCAAAGCTAATAACCTTGTTGTAAGCTTAATATTCAACTTAGATGGGAGGTGGATGAATATAATTGTGCAGATTTTTCTCCTTTCAACATGTTAATGTTTTGGAAAATTTAATCATCATAAGAATATCTTAACATCATAATTGGTTATTCAACATGTTCTTGATAAAATTCTTATTTATGTAGAATCATGTGAACATTCGGTAAAAGTATTGTGAACCGATTTTATGGTTGTAATGATGTAAAAAGAACTCGTGTTCGAGTAAACAATATTAGTCGAGGACCGTTCGTTCGTTTCGACAAGAAGAGGATTATTCTCGTCTCCGTGTTGAGGCAAGTTATCTAGCTTGGTTATAATGATGATTAGATTCTTGTGATGGTTATACATTTCATGTGTATGAATTATTTATGAAATGTTTGTCGTGATTTGACATTGTCCTTGACGTTATTCCGTTTTCGTCATGGGGTTGCATTCCCAAGTACGTCGTTTTGAATCGTTGATCTCGTTGGTCCTTATTTTCACTTCGGTGAGTTTTCTTGATCCTTAATCGGATATGTGATTTATTGAATTCGTTGTCATGTTGTATCGTGACATATCCAAAATTATATCTGCGTTCCGATTGGTTATTGTGTAGGATTTTTAGCCAGGCACATATATAGTCATGCGTGAATATTATTCCGTATTGGACTGTGCACACGAGACGTAGTTCGTGAGGCTAATTAGGTACATCGTCCCACGTATATCCTGGATTCCGTATACGGGGTGGACATGTGCACTGACACATTTCCGGATCGGGCGTACTGTGATGTCCATCTTGAGCCATATTGTTAATCGTTCATAGTCCATGTATGATTAGATGTGTTCGACGGTTTGTGACTGATTGTTTCATACGCCCGAGGGGTATGATTAATAGTCATGATGTTTTCCTTGAGATCTATATATGTGAATTGTATAATGTCGGAAGAATTAATTATCATGTGTATCTGATCCTGTGTTTTGGGCGAAATACTTGTATTGTATTTTAGGTCGAGGCAAAGGCAAGGCACGGGAAGAGCATGTTGACGGCAAAGGATTCGGAGGATACTAGTTCGGGGCCCCCAAATTATTTGTTGTCTGGTTATGTTAAACCGTGTTATGTTATCTCCGCTTCATTTAAATTCCTATCTAGTTGTAGTGGTATTTGAAGTATTTTCCATCCCCATATGGTTTATACTCGTATTTCGGATCCTGTGTATCATAAGGCCGTTGGCCATATTTTTAATAAGCTCCTAATCGGAGTAATGACTATTTATTATGGTTTGGTATCACAAGTAATACTTATTTAATCTGTTTTTGGATATCGTCTGGTGGGTCCCAGTGTGGGATCCACGGCACTGTAATAACCGCCTATTGGGGTGTTACACAAATAAAAAGGTCTGGAACTCTTTGGGACTCAACGGAGAAACCCTAAAGAATTAGGGGGTATAAATAGCCTATTAACAAAGGTGTTGGCTGAACTATTCCTCGTTCATTCTCACATCTTCTACCTCTCGTCTCTCGCTCTCAATTCCTCTCTCTCCCAAATTCTCTCTCGGCATCAGCCTCTCATGAACTTCCTGCAAAACCGATCTCTCTCAAACAACTCTCTCGGCAGAGCTCCAAATAACAGGCACACATAGCCGTTGGTACCCCCGCCGGGTACAACTCCGGGTGGGATGGAGCTGTCAAGTGGCGATTAGGCTTTGTGTGTTAGCTATCCGGCAGGCGGCGGTTTTAGGTAAGAATTTCGAATTCAAGCCCTGGTTTCCGGATTAGCTATTAAAGGCTGAGTTTTCATTTCTGGTTCGGGCCGAATGTTGTGGGTTCAGACAGAATCAAACTAGGTTTTGAGGGTTTCAGGTTGCATCGTCGAATTCTGAGTTCGGGTTTTGGGAGTTGCTGATTTGGGATTCTCGTTTCTGAATTTGTTTGAGGTTTTCTAATTCAGATGTGTTCTAGGTTTATATGTGATGTTAAATTTATTGTTTGTGATAGTTAGAAAACTTTTAAGTTATGGGTTACAATTTGATATAGAAGGAGAGTTTTTACATCTCCAAATCATGAAGGAACATCATTTATGAAGGTATAACAATATTATTTTCAGGAATTAAAGTGGAGGTGTTACCTTGCTGTCAAAAATCTGAGTTCGAAGGGTGATCGATTGAGCAGAGGGAAACTCCTTGTTAGAAACGACGAACGCAGGGCAGAAACTGGTTCGGGGCTGGAGGTTGCTAGTTCTCCTTCTTGTTGTAGGAATAATTTGCGTAGCAAAGAGCAGATGACTGCCTCTCTTCTTCTCATTCGGTTGTAAATTTTCTGGCCGTGAAATTTTGTTGCGGAATTGTATATTGTATTTTTTTTCTCTTAAGATGTTGATCGATGGATTGTAAAGGAGTCTGCCTCTATATATTAGTATATTTATAGGTGTAAATTTTGGAGTATTTTAATTAAATTAGGATTGTATGTTGGATAAACATTGAGGAGTTATGAAGTTAGAGGACTGGTGAGGGAACGCTATGGAAAAAGGAAGAGTTCTTAATCATGGTTAATTAAGTTTAATCTTAGTTAGTTAAATTAAAATACATGATTATAATTGATATAATAATAATAGTAGTATAATAATACGTATAAAAATAATAATTTCGGTAATAATGATAATAATATCGGAAAATGATAATGATAATAATAATAATATTGGACTAATTTAATAGTCGGCTTACATAAGCTAAAATAATAATGATAACTATAGAAATATTATCATTCATAATAATAATAATTATTGTAGTAATTAGCTAAATAATATTTTTGGGGATAATTAAATGAAATTCGACTTGGACTATTTATGGAAATAAATATTATTGGACTATAATAATACGAGAGTTTGGATTTGAGCTTGGAGTGTAAACTACAATTATGATATGCGAATAAGGAAAAATGGACCTTATTTAATAAATGGAATAAAATTCATAAATAAATTGTTGGATATTTATAAACATTCATGCGCTTTCTATAAATTATAAAATAAATGCATGCTTGAAAATCGGGGCGTTACAAATAATGTCCCCCAACTATATTATAGAAAGACAATGTGGTAGTTATAGCTCAATTAGAGAATGATATATCAAAGAAGTTATGAACATACCACACTCGAGTTTTTTCGATCATGATCTAGAAAAGAAAGATCCAAAAGTTTTTTAGATCGGGAAGAGAATTCAATGCACAAGAATGATATAAAATGATGTTGCATGACCTTAAGTTTTCATAAAAGAAGATAAATAATGGATTTGCAATTATAGCAATTTATTTTGATGATTTAAACTTGATTGAGACTCTAGGAGAGCCCAACAAAACTACAACTGAAAATATTTGAAGTAAACCTTATGATCAACATCTTACAATCATTATAAAACTATTGCAATTAATGAATCAAGTTGAGAATGTGTATGATTGATGAGCTTAACCACAATCGAATAGAGATATTGGAATGTCACGCCAGCCTAAGAGTTCGAGACTGCAACTGTAATATCCAACAGTAATTTCTTATCTACTATTGTATTATTCGGATAATTTGAGTATCGTTGTAATCATATTGCATTTAGTTAATGTTATTGATGTCGGGATATATCAGAATATACTTGATTTTAACTGTCATTCGCATTGTGGTTAACGTACGCTATTTCGTTGGCTTTACGTACGTAAGGTATGCTGGTTACGTACGTAATGCTTGGAATCTTATCCGATCTCAACTTTCGGCGTGGGAGGCCGGACATGATCCGGATAAAATGGCCCTTTCTGAAGATGATAATGTACTATCTGTTGCCGAGAAATTTCAGGCACTTCTTCCTTTCGCCTCGTCGATTGTCCGAATGGAGGCCAATAAGATCAAATATTTTCTCAAGAGGCTTAAACCACGAATGAGAATGCAGCTGTTGAATCACAACTGCACGACCCTACCGGAGTTCATCGAGAAAGCTCTGGAATACGAACTTACTGCAAAGGAGATTTCCAAGAAGCAACCACAGTCCTCCAACAAGAGATCCAGGAACTAGAACCAGACTGACAGTAACCGGGGGACGTTCAGGAAGCCCCAGTCGGTACCGAATCCTTCTGAATGACCACCCATGGCGTCGAAGCCAGCCGGATCGCACTCTCGAGCGCTCAGCTCATCTGTTGCGTGCTATAACTGTGGGGACCAGGGGCACATCAACTCCAAATGCCTAAAGCCGTCCGTCACATGCCATAATTGTGGGAAGAATGGGCATCATGCTCGTTATTGCAGGAATGGACCAGGACGTGATCCAGTAGCATCTCATGCTCTAGTTCAGTCTTCTGTCCAGGACCGTGTACCTCCATCCGCTTCTTATCAGACTACCGGGGCAAACAGAGGGATGGGCCGTGGAAACCAAGCTGGTACATCTGGTGCCGGAGCTGCGAAACCTAGGATTTACGAGCTGAAGAAGGCCAACGATCCCGAAGCCAACATGATTGCAGGTACTCTCGAGATCCGATCTCAGCCCGTATGTGTTCTTTTTGATACTGGTGCTTCACACTTCTTTTTATCTGCTTCTTGTTTGAGTCGTTTGCAATTAGATCATGTTACTAATTATGAACCTTATGTAATTGGTCTACCCGATGGTAGGAGAATTGCTGGGAATAGTGAAGTGCAGAACTGTCCGATTCGTATGAACGACCATGAGTGGTTGTCAAACTTAATTGTGGTCAACTTACCTAAAGATGATGTAATCTTAGGTATCGATTGGATGGATTGTCATGATGTCATACTTAGCATCCGCAAACGGATAGTGACCGTCACATCTGACGATGGTGTTGAGTATATTTTTCAGGGTGATAATCCCAGCCGTTCCGGGAGAGTCATCAGCGCTATGAAAGCAGTGAAACTGCTTAATCAAGGGTTTATTGGTTATTGGTGTTACATGACCAAAACAGCGGATCGACTAGTTGAATTGGCCGATATTCGGGTAGTCCGAGACTACCCAGATGTATTTCCAGATGGGTTTCCAGGCTTACCTCCACATCTAGAGGTAGAGTTTACTATTTAATTAGAGCCAGGCACGTCCCCGCTTTCGAAAGCACCGTATCATATGGCTCCGATTGAGATGCAGGAGTTGAAGAACCAGATTGAGGAGTTAACTGAGAAGGGCTATATTCGACCTAGTACGTCCCCTTGGGGAGCACCAGTGCTATTTGTACGGAAGAAAGACGGATCTCTGCGATTGTGTATTGACTACCGCGAGCTGAATAGGGTAACCATCAAGAACAAATATCCATTGCCTCGTATTGATGATTTATTGGATCAACTTCAAGGAGCTGCTGTGTTTTCTAAGATCGACTTGAGATCCGGGTATCATCAGTTGAGGATTCGAGAGTCTGACATTTCAAAGACCACTTTTCGTACTCGTTATGGGCATTATGAGTTCGTAGTGATTCCTTTTGGACTGACTAATGCACCAGCGGTATTCATGGAGTTGATGAATTGGATTTTTATTAATTATCAGGATCGCGTTGTAGTCGATTTTATTGACGACATTCTGATTTACTCTCGTGACCATGAAGAGCATGAACGTCATCTCCATCAAGTTCTCGATGCGCTGAGGTGGGAACAACTTTATGGGAAGTTTTCCAAATGTGAGTTTTGGATGCCTGAAGTTATTTTTCTTGGGCATGTGATATCAGCCGAAGGGGTGAGAGTAGACCCACAGAAGACGGAAGCTATCCGAGACTGGCTACCTCTGAAGAACGTGAAGGAAGTTCGCAGTTTCCTGGGTCTAGCAGGTTATTACCGATGGTTCGCGGAAGGTTTTTCCAAGATTGTGCAACCGATGACTAACCTGTTGAGGAAGGATAAGAAGTATTTGTGGCCAGAGGCATGTCAGTAAAGTTTTGATGAACTCAAGAGTCGATTGATTTCAGCGCCTATTTTGGTTCTACCAAAAGGAACGGAAGGATTCGTGGTGTATAGTGACACGTCGAGACAGGGCCTTGGATGTGTGTTGATGCAGGAAGGGAAAGTGATTGCCTATGCATGAAGACAATTGCGACCCTATGAAGTTAACTATCCGACCTATGATTTGGAGCTAGCAGCCGTGGTGTTTGCTTTGAAAATCTGGCGGCACTATATGTATGGAGTTACTTGTCAGATCTTTACTGATCACAAGAGCATGAAGTACATTTTTACTTAGAAGGAGTTGAACATGAGGCAGAGAAGGTGACTAGAACTAATCAAAGACTATGATATCGAGATCCTTTATCATCCGGGCAAAGCAAATGTGGTTGCCGATGCCTTGAGTCGTAAGACAGTACAGGAGCAGATGCTTTCCCGCTTGACAGTTCAGAGAGAATTGCAGTTAGAGTTAGTGAGGCCGGAAATTTAAGTTTGGTTACAGCGTATTCAGGGACAACTCTGCACACTTGAGATTTCATCATCCCTTGATGATAGAATCAGATCAGAGCAGGTTACAGACCCATTCTTATCTCGAGTTCGGGATGAAGTAACTCAAGGGAAAGCCTCTGGATTTGTGATCCACGTGGATGGATTGATACGCTTCAGGAATCAAGTTTGTGTACCCGCAGACAAAGAGTTGAGGAACTCTATCTTGAGAGAGGCCCATGCTACCCCGTACTCCATTCACCCGGGGTCTATCACGATGTATAAGGATTTGAAGCAATGTTATTGGTGGGGGAATATGAAATGTGAAGTTGCAGAGTTCATTTCGAGATGTTTAACCTGTCAGCAGGTTAATATTGAGCATCAACGACCCGCAGGAATGCTGAAACCACTCCCGATTCCTGAGTGGAAATGGGAGTACATATTGATGGATTTTATCACTAGCTTGCCGACGAGTCGTCGAGGGATGAATACGATGGGTGATTGTGGACCGTCTAACCAAATAGGCTGGCACTATGAGGTTCCAGGTGATAACCAAGAGACCGAACCCGTGACCTATGACTAAGCGATGGTGGATGTAGACTCCATGATATGGACTGTAGCAGCCTTCACGTAGTTGGGACCTTCGTTTCGACGAGGCAGTCAAAGGTTTTGACATCGTGTAAAATGAAGAGGAACCTTGTGTATACAAGAGGGTTAGTGGGAGCAAGATGGCATTCTTAGTACTATATGTAGATGACATTCTACTAATAGGAAATGATGTGGAATGCTGAGTTCTGTGAAAGCTTGGTTTTCGAGTAGGTTCTCCATGAAAGACTTGGTAGAAGCTACCTATATTCTTGGAATTCGGCTCTACCGGGATAGAGCAAAGAGAATGATAGGTCTTTCCCAAGCCCTCTATATAGATCAAATCTTAAAGCGATTTAAGATGGATGATTCTAAAAGAGGGTTCCTACCGATGTGACATGGAATAAAACTCTCCTCGAAGATGTGTCCTCAAAGTGAGGAACAACGAAAGGAAATGAGTAATATACCATATGATTCGTCCGTGGGTAGCCTTGTGTATGCCTAGTTTTGTACGAGATCCGACATTACGCATGATGGGAGCATGGTAAGTAGGTTTCAGGCAAACCCAGGTAGGGAACATTAGACCGCCGTAAAGAACACTCTCAAGTACTTTAGAAGGACTAGAGATCTGGTTCTTATGTATGGTAGTGGAGAACTGAATGTGATGGGCTTCACTGATTCAGACTTCCAAGGACAGAAAGGCGACTCTATGTCTACTTCTGGCTACATTTTCCTCTTAATGGAGAAGCAGTAGCTTGGCATAGTGCCAAGTATAGCGCGACTGCTAATTCTACCTATTAGGCTGAGTATAAAGCAGCTTCAGAGGCCTCCAAATGAAGGGTTAAGAAGTTACTGGGTAAACTTCACATGACACCATATGTTGCGCTGCCTGTTTTTATTTTTATACGATAACAATGGAGCAGTAGCACAGGCCTAGGAGCCTAGGTTTCATAATTGTACAAAATATAATGAGAGAGAGAGTATCATCTCATGAGAGAATTTGTTCGCAAAGGGATACATTGTGCTGCATAGAGTAGACTCAACCGACAACGTCGCTGATCCACTGACCAAGCCACTTTCTCATATTAGCTTGGAGCGTCATTTAGAGAACATGGGTATTAGATACCATAGTGAGTGGCATTGAGTGCAAGTGGAAGATTGTTAGGAGTATGCCCTCGAATGCCACTCAGAGGATGTTGAGTGAGGGCATTGTACTTGTTATTATGTAAATCATTATCAAAAGACAATTGTATGTTTCTTTATTTACTGGAAGTCACTGGTATTCCTGAATCGTAAATATATATATAGAAACTAGTCCGTGTATCTAAGAGCAAAACATTACACTCCTTATTGGATATGGGGATCGGCACTGGAAAGGTTTATGGCTCAAATGCTTAATCGTTCGCAAGTCGATGAAACTTGACTGGGCGTCAAGTTTATGTGAAGACTTGTATGACGTGTTCTTTGACTTGGAGAGTGCCTGTCGAACACTAATGGTTAGTCGGAGCACACGTTATAGGTATGCTAATTAGATTAGTATACTCGAACCAACTCACCCTCGATTCGTCACATGGATTACACTCCAGGACAGTAAATGACGGAATCGAAAGGGTGTGATAGTTATTCGTGAACCTTCGACTTGAGGATTTAGTAGGAATGTGCTTGTGACATTAAGATTTTCATTAGAGTAGTTCGACCTAGAAAATCGGAAGGTGGGGGTCAACCTCGACGTGCATCTTGACGGGCAAGTAGCATGTTCTACTGAATACAAAGATAGAATTCTTTCTCCTGTTAGTGAACGGGTTATATGTCCTATGCAGTTATTGGCAGATGAGATCATAAGTCTTTGGCCAAAGCATTGGAGCTAGTTATATTAGATACACGAGAGCTCGATGATCTCGATTTGCATTAACTCATGCATAGCGTCAAGTAAAGATGGGTTTGACTGACTGTGACCCTATAACTTGATCGAGACATTTGAAAGAAGGGTTTATACGTATACTGGTATTCACGACAGAATCATTTTTGAATGATCCCTAATCATTCGTTCTCAGTTAGGGTATAGTGTAGGCCGCCAGGCTGCCTAGGTGGTGCTACTACTCTTTGGCTCCTCCCATTGCTAACTGAGACGGACCTACAGACTCGCGCAATAGGATTGACGACGGAATGAATCGAGCTTATTCTCTCTTTATAGATATTTGATATTAGATATCTAATTTATTAGATATCAGATATTTAATTTATTGGGACATTAGATGTCTAAATTGATTTATTGGATAAATTAATTTACGGCCTAATGAATTAAATAAATTACTGTGTGATTAATTTAATTCATAGATATATTCTTGTATAAATTAATTATATTATTTCGTATTTGATATGATTAATTAATTGGATTAATTAATTGATATAATATATCGTAATGGAATTGAAATTTATCTGTTTGGACTCGCGAGAGTCCGAAACAAACCAAACTCATCCAATTTCTCCTAGAGGCAGCCCCACATACTCTTGGTCATAGTCTTCACCTTTATATGTGGAAGATATGTGACATTTAGTGAGAATCTCTCTTATAATATTGAGTAGGTGATATTATTCTTTTTTAAGGGAATAATATAATGAAGAGTTGAAGGCAAAGAGAGAGAAGACTTCTCTTGTGACTACTGGAGATCTCATGGATCATTTGAAGGCAGAGAGAGAGAAACTTTTTTTATTAGTCTTCTTCAACATCTTGTTCTCCATTGATCTTATTCACATATTTCTTAGAGAAAATTGTGAGAGAAATACAGAGAGAGTTTTTGAAAAATATTCTTGGAGTATATTCATCAAATAAAATAGCTTCATTATCCTATTCTAGCCGTAACCTTGGAGGTTAATAGGGTGGTTGTCATTCCGGTCGTTTCCGGCGTGTGGCAAGTAGAGGCACGGTGTTTCGGTGCTCGGGATTTCAAAAGCTTGATGAATCGGATTTGCGGGGAAGTTCACCTAAATCTTGGGGAATCGTTCAAGAGAAGAACACCATTTAATCAACGTATGTACTACAAAAGGTATGATTTCGAATCTTCCTTTGTTTATTTTATATTCGTATATACGTAGCTTGATCGATCCTCGCAGGGACACTTTTTTTGAGATTAAAGACACATGGGGACCCAAGAGATTGGCCCAGCTATTTATTAAAGAGATTGTAAGGTTACATGGTACCCCCAAGAGTATTGTATCGGATCGTGATGGGTGATTCGTGTCACACTTCTGGAAAGCAGTTCATCGTGCGATGGGTACGTAGTTGAACTTCAGTACGACATTTCATCAGTAGACTGATGGTAAGTCTGAAAGGACTATCCGAACTCTAGAGGATATGTTGAGGGCGCGCGCTCTTGATTGGAAGGACGATTGGGAAGCCCAACTGCCTTTGGTGGAATTCACTTACAATAATAGTTGGCACGCTTCGATTCAGATGGCACCTTATGAAGCATTGTATGACCGTCATTGTAGGTCTCATTTGTGTTGGGACGACATGTCTGAATCTCTGGGCACGGAACCTGATACGCTGTTAGCAGCCCGTGAGAAAATCGCCCTGATTAGGAGTCGTTTGTTAATGGCTCAAAGCCGACAGAAGTCTTACGTAGACAACCGTCGACGACCGCTTTAGTTCGAGGTTGGCGACCATGTGCTAATGAAGGTGTCCCCTACTCGAGGTGTTTTTCATTTTGGGAAGAGAGGCAAGCTGAGTCCGAGGTATATCGGGCCGTTTGAGGTTTTGGAATGAGTAGGCGATTTGGCCTATCGTATGGCGTTGCCACCAGCTCTGAGTCGGGTTCATAATGTGTTTCATGTCTCCCAGTTGAGGAAATATGTTGCTGACCCGAGTCATATACTTCAGTTCAATGAGATCGAGATAGCGGAGGATCATTCATACGAGGAACGTCCCGTACAGATACTTGAGAGGAGGATCAAACAGTTGCGGAACAAGACGATTCCCCTACTGAAGGTTCAGTGGTCACGGCACGAAGTCGAGGAGGCTATATGGGAGACGGAGAGCAGCATGCGAAAGAAGTATCCCGAGTTGTTTACCCCTTAGTTTAGAGGACGAAACTCCTTTTAAGGGGGGTTATGTAATATCCGACAATAATTTCTTATCTACTGTTGTATTATTCGGATAATTTGAGTATCGTTGTAATCATGTTGCATTTAGTTAATGTTATTGATGTCAGGATATATCAGAATAGACTTGATTTTAACTGTCATTCGCATTGTGGTTAACGTACAATAAGGATTTAACTTAACGTATGCTATTTCATTGGCTTTACGTGCGTAATGGTATGCTGGTTACGTACGTAATACTTGGAATCGTATTCGATCTCAACTTTCGGCATGGGGGGCCGGACATGATTCAGATAAATGGCCTTATCGAGGCAGCTAAGTTGACGTACATTACGTACGTAATGCTGAGGCTATAACGTACGTAATGAGGTTGGCATTTTGAGGCAGTAGCCTCTGGAGGCAGATTACGTACGTAAAATTTTTGGTGTAGCGTACGTAAAAGGGCTAACGTACATTATCTTCATGCAATAACATACGTAACGAGCTTTGCAGTTTATAAAAAGACAGCTTGTGTCTTTCATTTGCACATCCAAACTCTAATTTTTCTCTCCATCAATCGTCCCCCTGCCACCCTAGACCGACTTTACTCCCTTCCAACTTGTTCTGAGCCTTGCATCTTGGATTGAATCTTGTTGATTGGAAGTTTAGAGTTTTTCTTGAAGCTCGGAGAGTGTTCTTGTGGTTTTGGTGGTTGTTCTTCATTTCTGAAGGTATGTTGTACGACTCTACTCTATATTTTCGTAGTTATGATGTTAGTGATATGGTATACTACACCTAGTGTTGAATTAATCAAGTAGAACATGATAATTATTGGATTTATGAATGTTGTGCGGCGTTTAATACGCCTCAATGGCGATCGGCATAAGGGCCGAGCGACCAAAGTCAGCATCATATCAACCAAGGCAGACATACCAAATGAAGACGTCAAATCGAGTTCGAGTACCTAGCGACCGTCTTACAAGGCGATCGTCTCTAATGCCCAACCGAGGACGAACATCTTATGCCATGTGTAAAGCCAACATCCGTCAAGTCTACGAAGACTAAATCTCGGGAAGAAGGCCCACGTGCAGACCCGCAAATGGCGCCGCAGGAAAAGGCTTTTTGACTCCATCCCATCCCCGACTGTCAGTGACAAGGACAGCCTCTCACCTACCGACAGGCCCACAAAAGGCGCTGCAGGTGGGACCTCCCAAGACTGAGTTGCGGGGCACGTGTTGTTTTCCCATTGGTTCGCACGTCTGGCTGCCTATAGCAGCCGTGGACTTTAAGGAAACCGACCCACTTGCTGAGACGATCGCGCGTTTAATAAGCATTTAATATAGGAAAGGCGATCGCCTGTTTGGGATTAAGACATCCCAACTACCTCCTCTTTTATAAATAGGAGACTTCCAGCATTTTGGAAAAACACACAACACTTCATCTTTATAACTAGGGCACTCAAGAGCTAGATAACTAGGGTCATTACACTTATTGTAATCGTACTGTAACATTAATAGTTGTACTCCAATGTATTATTATTATTAATAATATCTTGCGAGACCATTCAAGCCCGGGATTAACAACCTCGGCAAATCTTATGTTAATTTCATTCCATCGCTCGTGCTCTTGCATTGTGTTTGTTACTCACCCGTAGCCATATCCAGCAAATTATTCCGAATAATAGTTTGGGTAACAACAATTGGCGCTAGAAGAAGGGACTCGAACCTCCATTTTCATTCCAACCGTTTCGATGAACACTCACTGTTCTCTGGAACATATGGTTGAAGAAACACTCACTGTTCCTCAAAGAAAAACCCTCGAGACAATGACGTCTTCCACCACCTCGAAGAGAGCCACCTTACGGTCCGCCAGACGCCTTATTCCGTCCCAAACCGAGTCCCAACCTACGGCGGAAGACAGCCGCGGCAACGCCAGACTCTCACTCCCGCCCCCGAGGGACGGCCCCAGACTGTCACTCGGTCAATTCCAAACTGCGGAACAGATCGAGGAATCCATGGCCATCCTAAGGGAGCGACGGAGAGCATGCGACGTGCCCACTATTACACCCTCAGCCATCCGTCGTGCGGGCAAACGAAAACTCAAGGGGTTATATGTCGAGCAATCGTCAGAAAGCCCCGACTCGCAAGAAAAGGCACTCGCGAGGCGGGATAGTTCCGTCTTCAGCCGCCTATGGAGTGATCCTTCATGGAAACCTGGGCACTCTGGCCCCAGCCACGAGACGTCGGAGTCTGAATCCATCACCAGGAGTTCGGCATACCCGACTCCCAAGAAACAGGTCGGCCATATGGCTCCCCCTCGCCGAAAAATCAAGCTCGGAGGCAAAGACCTCGTCGCCTACAACGGATCCAGGAGATCAGTACATGATCGCCTCAGCTCCCGCTCCGAGAGCCAGATCGCGAGCAGCAAGGCTACGGCGATGGCTGCAATGTAGCGCCAGCTCGACGATATGAAAGCGCTCATAGAAACTGGGGCAGGCGCTAAGAGAAAGGTCACCAGACCAAGTGAACCGCTCGCGGTCCAGATCAAGCTTGCCCCCATTCAACCAAAGATGGATCCTCCTCAAACACCTCTGTATGTGGGGATATCGGACCCCGAGACTCACTTAAGCAAGTTTTGGATCTACATGACCGGATGCGGGGCGTCAGACGTGACGAATGCCGAATGTTCCCGTTAACATTGGGCAATCTTGCCCATCGGTGGTACATCTCATTGCCACAACGCTCAATCAACTGTTTTGAAAAGCTGGCGAGTGACTTCACGTCGTACTTCACCGCCACGATCGCTCGGCCAGAAGTTCCCCACCGCATGATGAAGATCAGGCAGGGTAAAGACGAGTCCGATGAAGATTACATCAACCAGGTGGATGAAATAGTCCTTACCGGCGAGCCCATAAGCGACGAGCTCTCCCTCTACTCGGTCCTAGGGGGTTTCGATGGTCTTTCTCCCATGTTCAGGCACCTCACAAAGGACATCCTCCCGATCTACGCGATCTTCTGCACCAAGGCCGCCGACTTTCTGGCCAGGCAGAGGTTGCTCACCCTTCGCCTAGGCGAGGGGGCAACCGGGGAGAGGAAGGCGCCATCTCCCATCCCAAAGAAGGCGATTTCCAAGCCCAGAAAGGCCGTCGCAAAGCCACCCGGTGAGTTCAAGGCCTTCGAGGACGTGGAGGTTCACCTCCTCCGCAACCTCAATCGATGTCCGGCCCATATCTTCAACGCCATCAAGGGGCGCGAGTGGCTAAGCAATCCAAAGCCGATGAGGGACAATGGTCATCTGGACCGCAATAAATTTTGTGCCTACCACAAAAGTCCCAGCCACAACACCAGCCAATGCCGCGACCTCCTCAGACAACTCTGGATATTGTTCGAGGAAGGCAAGCTGGACAATTTAGTAACCAAGCTGGAGCACCGGGCAAAAAGGACCGGGGGCTACGATCGTCGACAGAACGACGACCATCAACTTCCTAATTTGGTCGCCAGAATCAAGCGAGATGAGCCAGAGTACTCATATGAGTCGATCCCTCCGATCAACCCCGGCGGCCGGGTCAATATGCTTCAATCAGGAGGTGGAAATCTCGGAGGTCTTTCCCCAGTTTCCACCATGTCAAACAAAAAACGGAAGGCCGAGCTGAGGGCGTTCGCCGGAGTCCATGTCGTGGTGCTTTCGGAGCCAACCATCTCCAGAGATGCGCTCATCTCCTTCTCCAACAAGGATAGGGAGGGAGTGCAGTGCCCCAAAGAGGATGCCTTGGTGATCTCTGCATGTATCCTTGGGAAAACGGTTGACCGCGTGCTGGTTGAGAATGGGAGCTTTTGAAACATCATATTCAAGTCTGCTCTGGACCAGCTCGGCAACCTGACCAAATTCATCAAGCCATTCGAAACCGTGCTTTAAGGGTTCGGTGACAATACGGTCAAAGCCTTTGGAAGGATCAAGCACTCCGTCGAGCTAGTCTGCTGTTACGATCCTAAGATTAAGAACACTAGGAACCTGAACTTTGTAATCATAGACATGCCCAGTATCTATAATGGGTTCTTAGGTCGCCCCTTTTTAGAAACCTTTAAGGCGATCGCCTCCTCTTTCTTTTATTGTATCAAGTTCCCAACTACCGAAGGGATTGTCGGTACTGTAAAAGGAGATCAGCTAATGGCAAAGAAGTGTTTGAACTACTCTTGTGTTGTAGCTTTTCCTTTAAACATTTCTTGCCCTGTTTGTAACACTGGGATGATCGACAACCAACCAATGGAGATCGACGAGCCAAGCACCTCATACCAGCCCAACTCAGAAGACGACATCTCACATCGATCGTTTGATGACATCGAATCGAGGATCAGTTTCGAGCCAAGCCTCGATGTTGATCCAAGGATCGAGTCTGGCGATCGCTCCAAATGAGAAGCGACTGTCCCCACCTAAGAGTTGGAAAGTATTACAATCAATCCGGCTCGCCCAGAGCAGGAAGTGCAGATCGGATCGAGCATCGATCCCGAGCTAAAAGACGATCTGATCAGTTTACTATAAAAGAACATCAGAGTCTTTGCCTGGTCGCATCAAGATATGGTCGACATCAGTCCTGAACATGCTTGCCACTATCTGAAGATCGACCCGGCAAGGAAGCCTGTTCACCAGAAACGTAGGAAATTCGGTCCAGAAAATATGCTGCGCTAGATGCAGAAGTCAAGAAGCTACTCGATAATAAACTGATCGGGGTAGCTACCGACGAGCCACAGTGGGTGGCCAACGCGGTACTCGTCAAAAAGGCGAGCGACTCCTGGATGTTATGCATCGATTTCACCAACCTCAATACGGCTTGTTCGAAAGATCACTTTCCAATGCCTCACATTGACCACTTGGTCGATAACACGGCAGGTTGCGAAATGATGTTGTTTATGGACGCCTTCGCCGGATACCATCAGATACTAATGGCGGAAAAAGACGTAAAACACACATCATTCCACACGGAATAAGACGTGTTCTTTTGGGTCCGAATGCCGTTCGGTCTAAAAAATGCGGGGGCGACCTACCAACGCCTAGTCAACGGGATGTTCGCCAATCAAATTGGCAAAAACATGGAGGTATACATTGATGACATTTTGGTCAAAAGCCTCAAAAAGGAAAATCACCTCAAAGACCTCGCCGAGACGTTCGCCATCCTCGAAAATTTCAACATGAAGCTAAACCCCAAAGACAACGCCTCACGGGGTGTTTGGCAGCCCTTAATCATTTCATTTCGTGGCTTGGAGACAAAAGCAAGCCTTTCTTTGCCACCATAAAGAATAAAAAATTTGCGTGGATGAAGGAAAGTCAAATGGCGTTCGCCAAAATAAAGGAGTATCTTTCCAACCCCCAAATTTTGGCAAAACCAATCCCCGGCAAGAAGCTGTTCCTTTACCTAGCAGCCTCGGAGGTCGCGCTGAGCGCCGTGTGCGAGCAGAGGGGCAAACCCACTTGCCGATCTACTTCGTTAGTCAATCTCTACATGACGTGGAGACACGTTACACGCCTCTAGAGAAGCTCGCCTACGCACTTGTCATGAGTGTTCGCAAGCTGGGAGCCTACTTCTTTGAACAGCAAGTGGAGGTCCTGATGACTCTCCCTCTAAGGCAAGTTCTGCACCGGCTGGACACCAATGGGAGACTCCTCAAGTGGTCACTGGAGATAGCCCATTACGGTATCACATATGCTCCTCGCACGGCGATCAAGGGCCAAGTGCTGGCGGATTTTGTGGTGGAATTAACTTTCCCGCCTAGCCCGACCCAAGTTGGCCGTTCTGCCTGGAAACTGTTCGTAGATGGCTCGTCGACCAGCTCGCGAGCAGGGGCAGGGATTGTCCTCATTAGCCCCGATAGCCAAAGTTTTATAAATGCTGTGCGTTTTGATTTCCGAGCGACCAACAATGAAGCCGAGTATGAAGCCTTAGTAGGCGGGCTCGATCTAACGCTCGCCATGGGCGTTCATCGCCTTCACATCTTCATGGACTCCCTCTTGGTCGTGAACCAAGTCAAGGGAGAATATGAGGCATGCTGCGAACAGATGATCAAATATCAAGAGTTGGTCGCCGAAATGTGTACAAATTTTGAAGAAGTGCTGATCGAGCAAATCCCGAGAGAGCACAACTCCCAGGCCGATGCCCTATCCAAACTCGCATCGTCGGATGGGGCAGCGGATTTCTCTAACATCCAAATCACTAAGTTGGCGAGATCGGCAATCGACAAAAGCCTGCTCGCCACAGTTGCTATCGCCGAAGAGAACTGGATGACTCCGTTCATTGAATACTTGAAGGACGGAACGGTACCCACAAATCGGGTCAAGGCTCGCCAGCTTCAGCTCTGGGCGACTAGATACACCCTCTTGGACGACCAGCTTTACAAGCGAGCTTTCAGCCTTCCTCTCCTCAAGTGCATTACGCCGGAGGAAGGCCAACTTGTTTTAGCCGAAATCCATGACAGGATCTGTGGAAATTGACGCGGGAGGGCGAATCCTCATCCACAAGACGACCAGGTAAGACTTTTTCTGGCCTACCCTATAAAAGGACACGATCGCCTACGCCCGATCTTGTCACAGGTGTCAAATCATGGGCCCAAACATCAAGCTCTCCCCCGATCAGCTCACCTCTATGTATAGTCCGTGGCCGTTCGCCCCCTGGGGCATCGACCTCATCGGTCATTTGCCAACAGCACCGGGGGGATGTAAATTCGCCATCGTAGGGGTCAATTACTTCACAAAATGGGCAGAGGCCGAACCACTCAACAAGATCGGCCAAGAGCAAGTAATCAAGTTCATTTAGAAAAACAGCATCTGCCGTTTCGGTCTACCTCAGGCTATCATCTCCGACAACGGAAAGCAGTTCGACGGTTTGGAAGTTATGCAATTCTGCGAGAAATGGGGAATAAAAAAGTTGTTCTCGGCCCCTTACCACCCTCAAACAAACGGGCAGGTAGAGGCTGTAAACAAGATCCTCAAGCACACGATCAAAGCCAGACTCGAATCCAAGCAAGGGTGCTGGGCGAGCGAGCTCCCGGATGTATTGTGGTCCTACCGAATGACGACAAGAAAATCAACCGACAAAACCCCATTCGCCCTCGCTTTCGGAACAAAAGCAGTGATCCCATCGGAGATCGCCGTTCTCAGCCACCGAACTGCGCAACAATTGACGACGGATAATGATGTTGCTCGGCGAATCGACTTGGATATGCTCGAAGAATGACGATTGACCTCAGAAATGAAGAACACGATCCACAAAAGGAAATCCGAAAAGTTCTTCAATTCAAAGGTTAAAGAAAGGCGATTTCAAGTGGGCGACCTAGTCCTCAAGAAGATCCAGACCCACTCGGGAGTATTTGGTCCGAACTGGGAGGGCCCGTTCAGGATATCCAAGTGGCTAACCAAATGAGCCTACGATATCCAACACCAGATGGCACTCCGGACCAATATCCCTGGAACGCCATCCATTTGAAGAAGTACTATCAGTAAAAACACCTTGTATTCATTTATTCAATGTGCAAACTGCTTAACGAGATTTTCCAATTCTCCCCAAGTGATTCGCTTCGGCAAAACAAACCAAAGGCTACTGCCTAAGCAACGCCTCCAAAAAGAGGATGACTCGCTCGCCCTCTAAAGTTCGTCATCTAACATGACGGACCTAGGCAAGTGATCGCCTCCCCCAACACAACGTATACCGTCGAGGATCGCCATCTAACATGACGATCCAAGGTATAAAAGTGCAGCCATGGTTCTGGAGGTCGATGGAACCGACAGCCCGTCCATGCAAGGTTCCTTTGGGCGAAGATCGCTCGCCCTTTCGTATAAATACGAGGCGGGCATAGCCGAAGGACCCTCCAAAAAAGATTTGTGGACATGCTCGCCCGCCCTCAAAGGTCCATCATCTAACATGGTGGACCCGGACAATGCGACGCGTCCCGCCCCCTGTCACAACGTATGCCCTCGAAGGTCCGTCATCTAACATGTCGGTCCCAGGCAGAAAAGTGCTAACAAGCCATGGTCGCAAAGTCAATTAATCCGACGACGCCCCATGCAAGGACTCCTCCAGGCTGAGATCGCCCGCCCCATCACTACAATGCGAGGCAAAACGTAGCCTACGGAGGACCCTCACAATTAAGTGAGTCGCGAGACGTAGACCATAAGACGGAATGTCGCTCGCGCACAAGACATGTCGCAGAGGTCGGTCCCATCGAACTCCACGACTGTTCAAGGTTCCTCTAGGCCGAGATGGTCGCCCTTCCTCGAGGAATCTGCAAAATTAAAAATCGCAAGAACTAAACTAAAGATAGCTCGCTAAACGATTTATTTTTGTTCCTTACATTCACTAGGTAAACAAAAACAAGGGGGAGAGCGGAGCTATATATATGATGATCGGCTTTGTTCGGCTATATCTACGACGATCGACTTTGTTCTGAAAATTACCAATATGAGTTTAAGTATATCAGTTCATTTGGAGCTGTACCTACGAAGATCGCTCCTCCTCAAACACCTTTATATGGGGTCAAATGCAAAAGATTCGGAAAGATGAACATACAAATAGGAAATACTCTTTTCATTTCATTTGAAATACAAGCACAGTCACCCGAGGGTAAAATACAAAAAGGGAAGCCTAGAAAATTACAAGTAAAAACAAAAAGAGCAAGCTAGCTCAAGGTGTCCCTGCCGATCCATCACCCCCGGCCGCAGAATCGGCATTCGCTCCCTCGCCAGCATCAGGCACTGCACCCCTGTCCTCCGGGGCATCCGGGTGAACAAGTTTTTTAGGCGACGAATACCATCTCAAGTCGACCTCGTGATCCAAGGAGAGGTCTAGAATCGGCACGAAAAAGGCAGGCTGCAAAGGGTGCGCAAGCACGTAGGCTTTGAAGTTATCAGCCAAAGGGCCGACCTCGAGCCCTCCCTTCTTAGCGGCACGGATTGCGTCAGCATAAGCCATATAATAGGCAAATTTACTGACGTATTCCACATTAAGGAAGGGATCGGCCTCAGTCGCCTCCGGCTTCTCCCTCAGCCCCACAAGCATTTGGTTAGCGCCCTGGAGCTCGGCAAGCTTGGCAGCCACCTCTTCCTTCGATGACACCAGCTCGCCAGTCAGCTGGTCGACGATCACCTTCAGCTCGGCGACCTCCTTCTATGCAGCCGCGTGCGACCGGCGGGCATCCATCATCTAATCCCGCATCCGGTTATTCGCCGCCCGGGCCCGATCAAGGTCATGGCTCGCCTTGTTGGCCGCCTCCACAGAGCTCTTCTTTATCGCCACGAGCCTGTCGGCAAGCATTTTGTTTTCGAGCAGCCTCGAGGTCCGTCTGAAGACGAGCGGTGGAGGGCCGCCCCTCATAGTCCTTCAAGGCCTGCGTAGCGATCGTTGCCATTTGAAGGGCTAGAGCAAAGGTCGCCTGCATCGCGTCAGTGGATCACCGGTGCGCGATCGCGTCGAGGTTGGTCGTCCAGGCCTTCGGCAGGGCGGCAACAGCCCGAGCAACGTAGTGAGGAACGTCGCAAGCCTCATGAGGAGCATTGGTCGATAGGAAATCCAGCACCATGGGCGAGTAGTTCGGGTCGCTGCGACGGACCCTGTACCAAGAACCAAAGAGTTAGTATATTTCCAACAAGGAAATGTCATAACCCAACAAAGAAACCAAGCTCACCTTGCGACCTTCTCCGGGTCCCGACCAAAGAATGGCCTCCCGCGAGGGGTCTCAGCGCGGGCAACCGCCGGGGCTTCCAGGAAACTCGAGGAGGGCGTGGACCCCTCCACCAGTGGTATCGCGGAAAGCGGAGGCGCGGCGATCGGCGGCGCCACGGTAGGCGCATCAGCAGTAGCAGAGGCCGAAGGCTCCTCCGCCCTCCACCTCTTGCGATTGAGCTGGATTTCTCCCCCTCCCGAGGCTCTTGTTCACCGGCAACCGGCTCCACGAGAGGCCTTGACTCCAGGATAGGTCGGATCAGCACCGCAGGAACTCGGCTCATTTTCTTCCCTTGGCGCAGGCGACTCATAATCCCAGGGTTCGACATATCGATCTCTGTCGGGGGCTATAGGTAGCGAGGGAAGCGGATTTCTGCAAAGAAAGCGATCGACAAAGGTTAGTCACCTTCCTCAATCAAGACGATCGTCAAGCAAAGGAAGATCGTGAAAATTCATACCTGGAACCCTTAACTGACGAGGAAAACAAAACAATCGAGCGGCCAACCACCAGGCTTCGTTGTTGATCTCGCGAGTGTCGATATAATTGTATGGAAGACTACGTATCCGCTCCTAAACGATCGCAAAATCAAAGGCTAGCTCGCCTTCCGCCGGAACAAGGGCACCTGCAAAAAGAAAGTCAAATTAGATCAGTTCAGAATATATCCAACTCGTCGGTGGGATTGTCGCTTGCAACCGATTTCTATGCGCCGCCAACCCAGAACCACTTCGTCGGGTCGCTCCGGACCTTGTTCGGGACCCCAAGAATCACCCGGCCTGAACGACCTTGAATGTGGTAGCCGCCAACGGAACCCTTCTGAGCCGTCAGCTTGAAGAGATAGTTCATCTCCAGCGGCGAAGGAAGACGGAACAACCGGTGACCACCGAACAAAGTAAGGGTGCAGACGATCTGCAGCCAGGCGTTCAGCGTCAGCTGAAGCGGCGCCACATTCCAAGCGGTCAGCAAGTATGAAACGGCAAACGACAGTGGGAACCGCAGTTCGGCCCCCATTATCGCCTCATTAACGGCGACCATACCCTAAGGAGGTTGGTCGGCACATTCATTCTCGGCGGGAACATAAAGGGAAACGTCAGAGGGGACATGGAACTTCGCCCTCCAATGGACCAAATCTTTCCTGGTTGCCGAGCTTCTAATCTGGATAAGGGACCACGGGGAGTGGCATGCGGCCCAGAACAACATCCGCCTTTCGAGTTCATGGGGATGGGCGACCGAGTACTCGCAGAAGTCAAACTTGGGAATCGGGCCGACCATTTTTCCATAAGTTTGGCAAAGTCTGAAAAGGCTTTGCCGAACGCATTGTTTTGCTCCCAGTACACCTTCACTGCCATCTTCTCTTCGGCCAGCGAACGCTTTCGCTTCGCCTCCACCGCCCTGGCCGCATCAGCTTCGTTAAAGAGTTCTTCAACCTCCGTGGGTTCAATCCCGGCACGAATAGCCTCGACGGCCGTATCCACATGGAACTCCGCAGAGATTTCATCCCGGGCGGTCGAAGCCCCGACAGCGGAAGTGCTACCCATCTCATACACTGTTGGTTTTCCTCCGGACATCTTCAGAAAAAGAATGGGAAAAGTGAAAAGGCTTTTTTTTTTCTTACCCAAAAAGTCTAGTCGAACGACACTCGGCAACACAAAAAGCTTCAGAGGAATCCGACAATCTTTCTTCTCAGGAAAAATGCAGATAAGGTTATAACCCAGAAACCCTAGTCCCTTTATAGGTGAAAAGCAAGGGCTTCCGGGCAAATAAACAAAGTCTCAGGGGCCGAAGCGCAAGGGTCGGAAAAGTCCACATTTAACGCTGCCCTCGAATCCCACGTGCGTGTCATTTCGAGGGCACGCTTGAGGATAAGTCTGACAAACCGTCGGACTCCCCCAATAGGAACGCGACACATGCCCCAATGACGTTTCAAATCAGCCTTCACTTCCCGCTCTTTTCAGAGACCGAGTAGGTCGTCCAAATTCAAAATCAAAGTCCACTTGAGAAGACGATCGTCTGTTCCATAAAGTGATGAGTCGCTCATCTTTAATACAAATGATCGCCAGTAGAACCACCTCACCCTACGTCTTTAACATCGGAGCGAGCTAGGGGGCAATTATTGTGCGGTGTTTAATACGCCTCAATGGCGATTGGCACAAGGGCCGAGCAACTAAAGTCAGCGTCATATCAACCAAGGCAGACATACCAAACGAAGACGTCAAATCGAGTTCGAGTACCTAGCGACCGTCTTACAAGGCGATCATCTCTATTGCCTGACCGAGGACGACCATCTTATGCCACGTGTAAAGCCAACATCCGTCAAGTCTACGAAGACTGAATCTCGAGAATACGGCCTACGTGCAGACCCGCAAACGGCGCCGCATGAAAAGGATTTTTGACTCCAACCCATCCCCGACTGTCAGTGACAAGGACAGCCTCTCGCCTACCGATAGGCCCGCAAAAGGCGCCCCAGGTGGGACCTCCCAAGACTGAGTTGTGGGGCACATGTTGTTTTCCCATTGGTTCGCACGTCTGGCTGCCTATAGCAGCTGCGGACTTTAAGGAAAGGCGATCACCCATTTGGGATTAAGACATCCCAACTACCTCCTCTTCTATAAATACGAGACTTCCAGCATTTTGGAAAAACACACAGCACTTCATCTTTATAAGAAGAATTCACAAAGCATTAACTCTGGTTCTTCCCGCAATCATCAACACTCAAGAGCTAGATAACTAGGGTCATTACACTCATTTTAATCGTACTATAACATTAATAGTTGTACTCTAAAGTATTATTATTAATAATATCTCGCGAGAGCATTCAAGCCCGGGATTAACAACACCCGGCAAATCTTGTGTTATTTTCATTCAATCGCTCGTTCTCTTGCATTTTGTTTGTTACTCACCCGTAGCCATATCCAGCAAATCATTCCGAATAATATTTTGGGTAACAACAATGAACAAACTAAGTATGGAACATGATTTTGGTTCTTAGATTCTTCATCGATTTTGGTTGAACCTTAAATATATTAATCATAAGGCTATAGTTTCTGAGATTTTTAACGTACCTTGATGACAATTTTGTGATATTCTTGTGATGAATGACTTGATTACATCATAACCTAAGCTAGGTGAATTTATAAATGATGATAGTTGATTCTCCAAGTTAGTAAGGGGTTGTAAGGATGGTGTTAATATGAGATAATCTTCATGATTATGATATAGTCTTGTAACTAAATGGATTTTGTATAACCTTATTGTAGCACTATATTCAATCTAAATTTTATGTAATGATGAAACAAAGTTGTTTAGATTATCACTTTCAAACATTGGTGATGTTCTTGGAAATTTTAAACGTTATAAGATGATATTAACGAACATAAATGATTGTTTAACATGTACTTGATAATTCTTATTCATAAGAACCATGCGAGTATTTGAGAATATCTTGTAAACCGATCATAAGAATGAATTCAGGTAAATAGAGTTCTTGGAATAGAATTTTGATATCTTGAGATATTTGAACTACTCAAATTGAATTTAGGGTGTCGTCTCACTAAATTCAATATCGATGATTATATGGATGTGTTATTGAGTGAAATGTATTTCATTCAAGGTCGATTGTTCGAGTAACCGATATTAGTCGAGACTGTCCGTTCGTTCGAAAAGGGAGGATTATTCTCGTCTCCATATTAAGGAGTTATCTTGCTTGGTTATAATGATGATTGAATTCTTGTGATGGTTATACGTTTCGTGCATATGAAACACTTATGAATCTGTGATTCGTAGTTCGATATTATTCTTGATGATGCTCTGTTTTTCATCATGGGATTGCATTCCCAAGTTCATCACCTTTGAATCGTTGATCGCGTTGATCCTTATTGTCACTTCGGTGAGTTTATTGATCCTTAATCGGATATGTGATTTATTGAATTCGTTGTCATGTTGTATCGTGACATATCTGGAATCATATCTGCGTGCCGATAGGTTATTATGTAGGATTTTTATCCAGGCACATATATAGTCATACATGGATGTTTCCGTATTGGACTGTGCAAACGAGACGTAGTTCGTAAGACTAATTAGGTACATTGTCACACGTAAATTCTGGATTCTATATACGGGGTGTACATCTACACGGACACATTTCCGGATCGGGCGTACTGTGATTTCCATCTTGAGTCATATTGTTTGATCATTCATAGTCCATGTATGATTGGATATGTTCGACGGTTTGTGACTGATTATTCATACGCCCGAGGGGTATGTTCAATAGTCGGGATGTTTTATTTGAGATCTAATATATGTGAGTTTTATAATGTCTGGAGAATCATTTATCATGTATATTTGACTTTGTGTTTTGGGCGAAATACTTGTGTTGTATTTTAGGTCAAGGCAAAGGCGAGGCACGAGAAGAGCGTGGTGACGACGAAGAGTTCGAAGGATACTAGTTCGGGGGGCCCAAGTCTTTTGTTTTCCGGTTATGTTCAAACTGTGTAATGTTATTTTCCGCTTCATTTAAACTATTGTCCGATTGTATTGTTATTTGAAGTATATTCCATCTCCATATGGTTTATACTTGTATTTGGATCCTGTGTATGTTAAGGCCATTGGCCATACTATTTATAAACTCCTAATCGGAGTAATGACTATTTGTTGTGGTTCGCTATCACAAGGTAATACATATTTAATCTGTATTTTGGTATCGCCTAGTGGGTCCCAATGTGGGGTCCACAACACTGTAATAGCCGCCTTTTTGGAGTGTTACAGAAGATGGTATCAGAGAGTCGTTTCTCTTTAAGAGTCATTGTGAAATGAACTAGTATCAAGAGACCTTCGTGTCACGTGTGACCTGTACAAGCGCCTGACCCTACGAGCCAAATACGGTATGTACTTTATGAGCCATGATTTAATTACTGGCGTGATATTGATATCAGAATGGATCTCTTTATTGATATTGACATTTCGAGGATCTGTGGCAGGATTTATCTAATTGATATTTCGAGGTAAATTCTGGATTGATTATGTGATTGAAATTGTTCGACTCAATGTCGATATGATATTCTGTGTGGCACTCGTAGTGTCGATAATTCATTATGAATTATTCTCTTGAATATGTAGTTCCTTTGTTACTATTAACTTAACATGAATTTTGATTGGTCATAAAGACGGTCATGAACCGTGCTTATGGTTATTATTATTGTTTGAGTCTTTTAGTATGGAAATAAATCTGAAAGGCCGTGGCAGAGGGGGAAGAGGCCGCAGAAGGGGCCGAATCCCAATACCATGAGCCAAGACGCACTCGAATATGGAGCAGAGTTCCGTAGGCAGTGATTCGCCTCCTAGGAACCAATCGCACCATACTGAATAGGAGAATGCACGTGTCGATCCTTACATTGTTATGTAGGGCATCATGGCTCAGATGGCCCAGATGGGTCAATTTATGGAAGCTATGAAGAGAGCTACTACTGGTCAGCAGCAGGGGCCTCATCCACCACCTCCTGTGCACGGCGGACCCGTGAGTCGGATCATCAGCGATATCTCTCGCCAGCGACCCCTGAATTTTGAAGGCTCCTCTGAGCCTGCTGATATTGTTCATTGGGTTGAACACTTTGAGAAATTATTCGAGATGGTGGACAACCCAGAGGAGAATCACGTCTCCATAGCAGCTTACTATCTTAGCAAGGGCGCCACACCTGGTGGCTTTCAGTGAGGCCAGCTGATGGTGTATATACTTGGGAGGAATTTAAAAACCTCATGTTAGACCGTTAATATCTAGGGCCACTCTGTGAGGCCAAGCTGTCAGAATTGCTGAACCCAGACCCGTCTGAAGACGATGATGTATTATCTATTGTCGAGAAATTTCAGGCACTTCTTCCTTTCGCCTCGTCGATTGTCCGAACGGAGGCTGATAAGATCAAATATTTTATCAAGAGGCTTAAACCCCGGATGAGAATGCAGCTTTTGAATCACCACTGCATGACCCTACCGGAGTTCATCAAGAAAGCTCTGGAATACAAACTTACTGCAAAGGAGATTTCCAAGAAGCAACCACAGTCCCCCGACAAGAGATCCAGGAACTAGAACCAGACTGACAGTAATCGAGGGACGTTCAGGAAGCCCCAGTCGGTACCAAATCCTTCTGAACGACCACCCAAGGCGTCAAAGCCAGCCGGATCGCACTCTAGAGCGGTCAGCTCATCTGTTGTGTGTTATAACTGTGCGGACCAGGCGCACATCAGCTCCAAATGTCCGAAGCCGGCCATTGCATGCCATACTTGTGGGAAGAATGGGCATCATGCTCGTTATTGCAGGAATGGACCAGGACGTGATCTAATAGCATCTCATGCTCTAGTTCAGTCTTCTGTCTAGGACCGTGTACCTCCGTCCGCTTCTTATCAGACTACCGGGGCAAACAAAGGTATGGGCCGCGGAAACCAAGTTGGTACCTCTGGTGCCGGAGCTGCGAAACCTAGGATTTATGAGATGAAGAAGGCCGGGGATCCTGAAGCCAGCATGATTGCAGGCACTCTCGAGATCTAATCTCAGCCCGTCTGTGTTCTTTTTGATATTGGTGGTTCACACTCCTTTTTAGCTGCTTCTTGTTTGAGTCGTTTGAAATTTGATCATGTTACCAATTGTGAACCTTATGTAATTAGTCTACCCGATGGTAGGAGAATTGTTAGGAATCGTGAAGTGCAGAACTGTCCGATTCACATGAACGACCGTGAGTGGTTGTCAAGCTTAATTGTGGTTGACTTACCTAAAGATGATGTAATCTTAGGTATCGATTGGATGTATCGTCATGATGCCATACTTAGCGTCCGCAAGTGGATAGTGACCGTCACATCTGACGATGGTGTTGAGTAAATTTTTTAGGGTGATAATCCCAGCCGTTCCGGGAGAGTCATCAATGCTATGAAAGCAGTGAAACTGATTAATCAAGGGTTTATTGGTTATTGGTGTTACAAGACCAAAACAGTGGATCGACCAATTGAATTGGCCGATATTCCGGTAGTCCGATACTACCCAAATGTATTTCCAGATGAGTTGCTAGGCTTACCTCCACATCGAGAGGTAGAGTTTACTATTGAATTAGATCCAGGTACATCCCCGCTTTCAAAAGCACCATATCGTATGGATCCGATCGAGATGCAGGAGTTGAAGAACCAGATTGAGGATTTAACTGAGAAGGGCTATATTCTACCTAGTGCGTCCCCTTGGGGAGCACCAATGCTATTTGTACAGAAGAAAGACAGATCTCTGCGATTGTGTATTGACTACCATGAGCTAAACAAGGTACCCATCAAGAACAAATATCTATTGCCTCGTATTGATGATTTATTGGATCAACTTCAGGGAGCTGCTGTGTTTTCTAAGATCGCCTTGAGATCCGGGTATCACCAATTGAGGATGCGAGAGTCTGACATTTCAAAGACTGCTTTTCGTACTCACTATGGGCATTATGAGTTCATAGTGATTCCTTTTGGACTGACTAATGCACTAGCGGTATTCATGGAGTTGATGAATCGGGTTTTTATTAATTATTTGGATCGCTTTGTAGTTGTTTTTATTGATGACGTTCTGATTTACTCTCATGACCATGAAGAGCATGAACGTCATGTCCATCAAGTTCTCGATACGCTGAGGCGGGAACAGCTTTATTGGAAGTTTTCCAAATGGGAGTTCTGGATGCCTGAAGTTATTTTTCTTGGGCATGTGATATCAGCCGAAGGGGTGAGAGTATACCCACAGAAGACAGAAGCTATCCGAGACTGGCTACCTCCGAAGAACATGAAGGAAGTTCGCAGTTTCCTGGGTCTAGCAGGTTATTACCGACGGTTCGTGGAAGGTTTTTACAAGATTGCACAACCGATGACTAACCTATTGAGGAAGGATAAGAAGTATGTGTGGTCAGAGCAATGTCAGCAAAGTTTTGATGAACTCAAGAGTCGATTGATTTCAGCACCTATTTTGGTTCTACCGAAAGGAACGGAAGGATTCGTGGTGTATAGTGACGCGTCGAGACAGGGCCTTAGATGTGTGTTGATGCAGGAAGGGAAAGTGATTGCCTATGCATGGAGACAATTGCGACCCTATGAAGTTAACTATCCGACCTATGATTTGGAGCTTGAAGCCGTGGTGTTTGCTTTGAAAATCTGGCGTCACTATCTATATGGAGTTACCTGTCAGATCTTTACTGATCATAAGAGCCTGAAGTACGTTTTTACTCAGAAGGAGTTGAACATGAGGCATAAAAGGAGGCTAGAACTAATCAAAGACTATGATATCGAGATCCTTTATCATCTGGGCAAAGCAAATATGGTTTCCATTGCCTTGAGTCGTAAGACAGTACAGGAGCAGATGCTTGCCCACTTGACATTTCAGAGAGAATTGCAGTTGGAGTTCGTGAGGCCGAAAATTGAAGTCTGGTTACAGCGTATTCTGGGAAAACTCTGCGCACTTGATATTTCATCATCCCTTGACGATAGAATCAGATCAAAGCAGGTTACGGATCCATTCTTATCTCGAGTTCGGGATGAAGTAACTCAAGGGAAAGCCCATGGATTTGTGATCCACGAGGACGGATTGATACGCTTCAGGAATCGAGTTTGAGGGACCTAAGGCCTAGGCATTCATAACCTAAGGCATTCATAACCTAAGGCTCCGATACCATAAATGTAACACCCCAATTTCATTTAAGGGACGTTACACGCCGTAAAACCTTCATAAGGTCTACCAGGCTAACACATGACACAAAATTCACAGACAATTCTCATAAGATATAATAAACATAGTAAAATAGGGCCGTGGCCTCGGCCAAAATATTTTAATCGGACATCAAGAAGTATGAGTCAATATGGGTTCATTGCCCAAGCAAGGGTCTTTAACCAAGATTAATGAAACCAAATAATATACAACTCCCAAGTAGACATAAAAACAAAACATCTAATACAGACTCGAGCCTCATCATCATGCCGGTCCATCCTTTGCATGCGTATCCCATGCCAGCTCCTCGGCTCGACCAATACCTGAAATGCATAAGATGAATTTCCCCAATTTAAAGGGTTAGCATTCGAATAGCTAATGCAAGTACACAATTACACTACATTATATACAGATACGATTTATACAGTCATCTCATTCAGAAAATATTTGAAATGCCATATTCCGGAATATCATATTGGCATTCAAAACATTTTAAGAATTCATCACAATATCACAAACATTCACAACTGGTAACCCGTGGTCGTAACCCTTAGTATCGACCCCCAGATGCCCCGTCGAACGCTCCGGGTGGGAAACCACTTCCGCGGCCGTACCCCTTGGTATCGGCCCCCAGACGCCCCGTCGCACGCTCTGGGTGGAAGTTCAACCACACACGCACCCAAGTCCACTTCCGCGGCCGTACCCCTTAGTATCGACCCCCAGACGTCCCGTCGAAATCATGTCAAAATCCCGAAATCATAAGTGTGGGGTCTACGGCACTGTAATAGCCGCCCTTTTGGGGTGTTAGAGCAACTTGCGTTGACTATGGTATCAATGCTAATCCAAGAAGGATTTTTAAAGTACATGAAGCATATTTATATAGAAATACATGTTGCACTCTTTTTCCTTAATTGTGGTTTTATCCCATTGGATTTTCCCAGCAAAGTTTTTAACAAGGCAATTAGGAAGGCATATTGAAATAATAGTATACTCTTTTCCCTTCATTATAATTTTTTCCTCTAGTTTTTTCCTAATAACATTTTGACGAGGCATATTCATGGCATAATGGTGACACTATATAGATCAATATTAGACCTGAAGTTTTAAAATAAGGAGTAGTCGTACTCTTTTTTCTTCGATCAATTTTTTCTCACAGGATTTTCTTGACAAGGTTTTAATGAGGTAGCACATGGATATTCCAACAAGAAATGTCTATATATAGAGAGATTTATACTCCTATAATCACTTAGTTTCGTATGCCATGAGGTTTTACTATGGCGGCACAAGAATACTCATACAAGAATTATTGATATGAGGGGAAGTAAATTCACGATTGCATATTGCTCAGGATTTTTCCTATCAATAGTATGATACAGCAAGTTATGATTGTCACAAGCTCTACGACAGACAATTTGGAAATTTTAACCCCATATGGTTTTCTTCAAAGTAGTTCACTGGACATTTATGTAAATTGCCATTTAAAGAGAATATTATAAATTAATATATTTAGTGGTTGACTAATGTGCCTCTGAAACTCAAGATTTATACTTATAATAGAGGCATATGACATTCATAATGAATATATAATTTGTGTAATATCCGTACTTTCTATTTTTGGTAATTTCTATTTTTGGTGTATGTTCATTTCGGATGACTCGCTTGTTACTGTTTTGAATTTTGAATCTAATTTGTTCTTGGAATTTTTCCATTTGGACGAGTTTCGGAGACGTTTTTACGTACTTTCGTCTTGAGTTATATTTTATCGCATGTACGTTCGATTCTCGTAAAACTCGTTCGATTTCGTTATTTCCCTTTTTCCATGAGTTCGTATGGTTGAGTTGCTCATGTTGTGAGTTTCGTATTGTTAATCCGACGTTGTATCATTATTTTTCCGACGTTTGGGCCATTTTGTAATTTCCTGGAAGTTTAGGGAATTTTATCTTCTTTGTTGTATTTCGGATTCCCGGATAGTTGGAAGTGTATTTTCTTTCAGCACTTAGCTTTGTTGTTATGGATACCTCGTATTTACACTTATGGGTTCTGTCCTCGTGTTGCGTTCCGTCTTTGTATCGTCCTGTGCAGGAAATGGTGTTCAGTATTGTGGAACTGCTGCATGCATAACGCACGTTATGCATGCTTCTTAGCGTGCGCTATCAGTACCTGCATAACGTACGTTATGATTTATAGGTAATGTATGTTATAACCTTCATTAGATAGTACAGAATGTTCTGTCGGGCTCTCACGTATGTTAACTTGTGGGAGGTTACGTACGTAAACCTCATAGCGTACGTTAACTACTTGTGTTAACGTACGTAACGCACTATCAGGTGTTTAAATCCTGAGTTGACCTCAGACGCGTTATTTCACTTCTTTTTCTTTCCCTTGCTCGCGACGGGAGTTCTTTGAGCGATTTAGAGCGATTCGTGCAGAGCAATCTGTAGAGTTTCTCCGTAGATCGATTATTGTGTTCCAAGTGAGGTTTATCATCATCGTGGTCATCCTTCTCCATCGGAATCGAGGTATATTTCGTTAGAACCCTAGTTTTTGGGGATTTCGGGATTTTGACATGGTTTCACCCTTTGAACCCGATTTAACATCGATAGGTTGTTAGATTGTGATTATATAGTCGTAGTTCCTTACTTTCAATATAGTTTATCAGATTAAACTTCTAGGTTTTCACCGTTAATAGATTGGAATCGTTTATGACTTCGTAGTGACCGGCGAATTGTTCCAACGGGTAGAATTAGGATGAATTTGAAGGGTGAAACCATGTCAAAATCTCGACATCCCCAAAAACTAGGGTTCTAACGAAATATACCTCGATTCCGATGGAGAAGGATGACCACGATGATGATAAACCTCACTTGGAACACAATAATCGATCTACGGAGAAACTCTACAGATTGCTCTGCACGAATCGCTCTAAATCGCTCAAAGAACTCCCGTCGCGAGCAAGGGAAAGAAAAAGAAGTGAAATAACGCGTCTGAGGTCAACTCAGGATTTAAACACCTGATAGTGCGTTACGTACGTTAACACAAGTAGTTAACGTACGCTATGAGGTTTACGTACGTAACCTCCCACAAGTTAACATACGTGAGAGCCCGACAGAACATTCTGTACTATCTAATGAAGGTTATAACGTACATTACCTATAAATCATAACGTACGTTATGCAGGTATCGATAGCGCACGCTAAGAAGCATGCATAACGTGCGTTATGCATGCAGCAGTTCCACAATGCTGAACACCATTTCCTGCACAGGACGATACAAAGACGGAACGCAACACGAGGACAGAACCCATAAGTGTAAATACGAGGTATCCATAACAACAAAGCTAAGTGCTGAAAGAAAATACACTTCCGACTATCCGGGAATCCGAAATACAACAAAGAAGATAAAATTCCCTAAACTTCCAGGAAATTACAAAATGGCCCAAACGTCGGAAAAATAATGATACAACGTCGGATTAACAATATGAAACTCACAACATGAGCAACTCAACCATACGAACTCATGGAAAAAGGGAAATAACGAAATCGAACGAGTTTTACGAGAATCGAACGTACATGCGATAAAATATAACTCAAGACGAAAGTACGTAAAAACGTCTCCGAAACTCGTCCAAATGGAAAAATTCCAAGAACAAATTAGATTCAAAATTCAAAACAGTAACAAGCGAGTCATCCGAAATGAACATACACCAAAATAGAAATTACCAAAAATAGAAAGTACGATATTACACAAATTATATATTCATTATGAATGTCATATGCCTCTATTATAAGTATAAATCTTGAGTTTCAGAGGCACATTAGTCAACCACTAAATATATTAATTTATAATATTCTCTTTAAATGGCAATTTACATAAATGTCCAGTGAACTACTTTGAAGAAAACCATATGGGGTTAAAATTTCCAAATTGTCTGTCGTAGAGCTTGTGACAATCATAACTTGCTGTATCATACTATTGATAGGAAAAATCCTGAGCAATATGCAATCGTGAATTTACTTCCCCTCATATCAATAATTCTTGTATGAGTATTCTTGTGCCGCCATAGTAAAACCTCATGGCATACGAAACTAAGTGATTATAGGAGTATAAATCTCTCTATATATAGACATTTCTTGTTGGAATATCCATGTGCTACCTCATTAAAACCTTGTCAAGAAAATCCTGTGAGAAAAAATTGATCGAAGAAAAAAGAGTACGACTACTCCTTATTTTAAAACTTCAGGTCTAATATTGATCTATATAGTGTCACCATTATGCCATGAATATGCCTCGTCAAAATGTTATTAGGAAAAAACTAGAGGAAAAAATTATAATGAAGGGAAAAGAGTATACTATAGCCTTCCTAATTGCCTTGTTAAAAACTTTGCTGGGAAAATCCAATGGGATAAAACCACAATTAAGGAAAAAGAGTGCAACATGTATTTCTATATAAATATGCTTCATGTACTTTAAAAATCCTTCTTGGATTAGCATTGATACCATAGTCAACGCAAGTTGCTCTAACACCCCAAAAGGGCGGCTATTACAGTGCCGTAGACCCCACACTTATGATTTCGGGATTTTGACATGATTTCGACGGGACGTCTGGGGGTCGATACTAAGGGGTACGGCCGCGGAAGTGGACTTGGGTGCGTGTGTGGTTGAACTTCCACCCAGAGCGTGCGACGGGGCGTCTGGGGGCCGATACCAAGGGGTACGGCCGCGGAAGTGGTTTCCCACCCGGAGCGTTCGACGGGGCATCTGGGGGTCGATACTAAGGGTTACGACCACGGGTTACCAGTTGTGAATGTTTGTGATATTGTGATGAATTCTTAAAATGTTTTGAATGCCAATATGATATTCCGGAATATGGCATTTCAAATATTTTCTGAATGAGATGACTGTATAAATCGTATCTGTATATAATGTAGTGTAATTGTGTACTTGCATTAGCTATTCGAATGCTAACCCTTTAAATTGGGGAAATTCATCTTATGCATTTCAGGTATTGGTCGAGCCGAGGAGCTGGCATGGGATACGCATGCAAAGGATGGACCGGCATGATGATGAGGCTCGAGTCTGTATTAGATGTTTTGTTTTTATGTCTACTTGGGAGTTGTATATTATTTGGTTTCATTAATCTTGGTTAAAGACCCTTGCTTGGGCAATGAACTCATATTGACTCATACTTCTTGATGTCCGATTAAAATATTTTGGCCGAGGCCACGGCCCTATTTTACTATGTTTATTATATCTTATGAGAATTGTCTGTAAATTTTGTGTCATGTGTTAGTCTGGTAGACCTTATGAAGGTTTTACGGCGTGTAACGTCCCTTAAATGAAATTGGGGTGTTACATTTATGGTATCGGAGCCTTAGGTTATGAATGCCTAGGCTGTTGGTTAATTTTGAGTCTGTCAGTTGTGTCGTTAGAGTCATTTGTTGAGCCTAATATCATCGTGCTACCATCTCTTCGTGCGACCCGTGGCTGTAAGTCTCCTCGAGCTCTTATATTTCTCTAATTCATTTCCTTGTGTTGTTTGGAATTATGAATTGTGGTACCGACCTTGCAAACTGTGAATTTTTCTGATCTTGTTCCTTTCATATCTTTTCTTCAGTATGTTGAGAGGTCACGGTAGACCAGCAAGGGGGCACGGCCGAGGCCGTGGTCGTGGTGCATATAATGAGGAAGCTCCGCTTTCACATCCCTCTGCAGGTTCGGCCTCTTATTCAGTGCCGAACACTCTACCTCTGAGTTCTGACGGGCAGCAAAATTTGTCAGTCAGTCAAGATCAGCCGTCGGGGAGTAATGCCGACATGGGAGCTACTGCTGTGCTTCAACAGTTGGTAGCTCAGCTTGCCCAGATAGCTCAGGGTGGACGCCAGAATCCGCCCTCGACTCCTGAGGATGAAGTTAGTAAGTGGCTTCAGAAGGTGACTAAGATGCACCCTCCTCGTTTCACTGGTAGTACTGACTCCCTCAGTTGGGAGAATTGGCTTTCTCACTTGGGAAGGACTTTCTATGTCGTAGCTTGTCCCGATGACAGGAGGGTACATATTGCTCAGTACCTCCTGCATAAGGAAGCTGCGGAATGGTGGGAGGCTGTGGCGCCCAGAGACCGCCCAGCCACTTGGGAGGAATTAAAGACTGCTATGAAAGCAGAATATTGTCCACCTCCAGTCAAAGAACGCAGGATTTTGGAATTCTTCACTGTTACACCTCTGGATGTGCCGATTCCTCAGGCCATCATCTCTTATAATCAGCAGTTGGGATTCGTAAAAGATTAGGTGAGTACTGAGGCCGATAAAATCCGTTATTTCAATATACGCATGAAGCCGCATATCAGGCAGAGTATGGCACCGCTCATGTGTGCCACCTTGAAGAAATACCAGGATCGCGCCCTAGCGATTGACATGGCTGTCCTGGAATTAGAGTTGGGTTCTGAGGCCAAGAAACAGAAGACATCTGGCAGTTTTTTAGCCGACAAGAGTGGTCGATTTTCGAAATCTTAGTCTGCTCCTACATCTGGGGAGAGGCCGTTTCATCAGGCCGGTGGATCTCAGGGTAACCGTTCAGTCCAGTCTGTTACATCTGGTGGCAGACCTTGTTTTAAATGCGACCAATATGAGCATTTGATGAAGTATTGTCCATTTTCTTTAGTTACTTGCTTTACTTGCGGACAGACCAGGCACCGGGCAACTCATTATGAGAGGGCTACCGGAGCCGCCATTGCTCCGATTACCACTGCCGTTCATAAGGATCTTAGCATCGATTAGAAGACTCCAGTCACTCAGGTTCCTCAGAGTTTGGTCCGTGGTAGGGGTCGGGGTCAGCCAGACTGCGGAGCTGCATCTAGTTCGGGCTCAGTCCATCCTCGGTTGTATTAGATGAGGCGCACAGAAGAGGCAGACATTCCGGTGGCGTCAGGTACCACTAAGATCCTTTCTAATCCAGTTTCGGTGCTTTTTGATTCGGGTGCTACCCACTCTTTTATTGCTTCGGATTGTGTGTGTCGTATTGGTATTGACTGCTTGTTCGAGTGTGAACCGTTTGTAGTAGGTATGCCTAGCAGGGATCGTATGGTTGGGAACCGGGAAGTTAGGGATTGCCCAGTGAGGATCGGGAGCCGGGATTGGCCCTCGAATCTCACTGTTGTAGACTTTAGGGGCGAACATTTGATTCTCGGGGATGATTAGTTGGATCGTCATGGTGCCATCATGAACTATCGGACTCGTACTATCTCGATAGTGGCTGAGGATGGCACAGAGCATATATTTGTTGGTTGTAAGCTGGGTAGATTAGGTAATGTGATTATTGCCTTGAAGGCGATAAAAATTCTGAACCAGGGCTGTGTAGACTACTGGTGTTACGCTTTGAAGGTGGAGAATGGTGGAGTTGACATGTCGTCGATTCCAGTTGTTAGTGAGTATCCCGACGTATTTCCGGATGACTTGCTGGGATTACCGCCGCAGCGGGAGGTTGAGTTTCCTATTGATCTAGATCCTACACGGCTCCTATTTCTCGAGCGCCATACCGTATGGCATCGTCGGAGATGTTAGAATTGAAGAAGCAGTTGGGAGAATTGCTAGATAAAGGGTATATTCGACCGAGCGCATCGCCTTGGGGTGCACCTGTGCTTTTTGTTAAGAAGAAGGATGGGTCGCTTTATTTATACATCGATTATCGAGAATTAAACAAGTTAACCATAAAAAATAAGTACCCTTTGCCCCGGATCGATGACTTATTTTATCAGCTTCAGGGAGCGACAGTCTTCTCGAAGATTGATTTACGATCGGGCTACTACTAGTTGAGGATTCAGGATAGCGATATACCGAAAGCTGCTTTTCGGACGAGATATGGCCATTACGAGTTTGTGGTTATGCCGTTAGGGCTAACCAATGCCCCAGCAGTGTTCATGCAGTTGATGAACAAAGTTTCTATTGAGTATCTGGACAAATTCATAGTCGTCTTTATTGATAACATTCTTATCTATTCCCAGAGTCAGGAGGAGCACGCCTTACATCTCCGGACTGTGTTAGATATTTTGAGAGCTGAGCAGCTGTACGCGAAGTTCTCTAAGTGTGAGTTTTGGCTCAAGGAAGTGATATTCCTCGGGCATGTGATTTCAGCGGAGGGAGTTCGGGTAGATCTGCAAAAATAGAGGCAGTGATGGCTTGGGAACCGCCGAGAAATGTGAAGGAAGTGAGGAGTAGACTTGCAGGTTATTACCATAGATTCATCGAATGATTTTCTAAGATCGCTAGACCACTCACCCAGTTACTCCAAAAGACTCAGAAGTTTGAGTGGACCGCAGACAGGCAGGACAGTTTTGATGAGTTGAAGAGACGGTTGACTACCGCACCCGTTTTAGATTTGCCTCAGGGGAACGAGCGTTTTGTGGTTTATAGTGATGCTTCGGGCCTCGGACTTGGATGTGTATTGATGCAGAGAGATAGAGTCATTGCTTATGCGTCCCGTCAGTTGAAATCTTACGAAGCAAACTACCCTACGCATGATTTAGAATTAGCAGCGGTCGTCTTCGCTATAAAAATCTGGAGGCATTATCTCTATGGGTCGTCGTGTAAGATTTACACGGACCACAAGAGTTTGAAATATATCTTCAGTCAAAATGAGTTGAATATGAGACAACGTAGATGGTTGGAGTTAATTAAAGATTATGACCTCGAAATTCTTTACCATCCGGGTAAGGCTAATCTGGTGGCAGACGCGTTGAGTCGTAAGCCGATGGCGCTACAGATGTTAGAGGTACTTACGCCTCAAAGCAAGATCCAGTGGGATTTGATTTGTCAGGATATTTAGGTTTGGGTCCAAAGAGTTCAGGGCCAGTTATGTGCATTAGAAATCACTTCATCATATCAAGGCGAGGCAATATGATGATCCACTTTTAGTCCAGTTGAGAGAGGACATGAAGAAGGGGAAAGCCCCTGGATTTATGGTTCAAGACGATGGAGTTTTGAGATTTCGTAGCAGATTATGTCTACCGAGTGATATTGAGTTGAGACAAAAGATCGTGAGTGAAGCTCATACTACACCTTACTCCATACATCCTGGTATGAGCATAACGTACAAGGATATAAGGAGTAACTACTGGTGGAGCAATTTGAAGACGGACGTTAGCGAGTTTGTGGCGAAGTGTTTGACCTGTCAGCAGGTTAAGATTGAGCATCAGCGGCCCGCGGGGTTATTACGACCACGTCCATTCCGGAGTGGAAGTGGGAAGACATTTCTATGGATTTCATTACCGTTATGCCTAGGACTCGGACTGGAATGAACATGATTTGGGTTATTGTCGATCGACTGACCAAATAAGCTCATTTTCTGGGTATTAAGGACACTTGGGGGCCGGAGAGGCTAGCACGAGTGTTTATTGCAAAGATCGTGAGGTTACATGGGACTCATAGGAGTATTGTTTCGGATCGAGATGGCTGGTTTGTATCACATTTTTGGCAGGCTGTTCATTGCGCTTTGAGGACTGAGTTGAGACTGAGTACATCCTACCACCCTCAGACATACGGGCAATCTGAGCGGACGATTCAGACACTGGAGGATATGTTGAGAGCCTGTGCTTTAGACTGGAAGGATGATTGGGAGTCACACTTGCCATTAATCGAGTCCACGTACAACAATAGTTGGCACGCCTCGATCAAAATGGCACCATTTGAGGCATTGTATGGGAGGAAGTGCAGATCGTCGTTGTGTTGGGATGATGCGTCCGAGTTTGTTGGTACCGAACCAGATATGGTAGTTGAGACGAGAGAGAAGATTGCTTTGATTCGCGATAGATTGTTGATGGGCCAGAGTCGATAAAAGTCTTATGCCGACACGCGCCACCGTCCGTTGGAGTTTGAGGTGGGAGACCATGTGTTGCTTAAGGTGTCGCCTACACGGGGAGTTTACCGCTTCATCCGGAAGGGTAAACTTAGTCCGAGATATATTGGACCGTTCGAGATTTTAGAGAGAGTTGGAGAGCTCGCATATCGTTTGGGCTTGCCGCCGTCCTTGAGTCACGTGCATAACATGTTTCATGTTTCCTAGCTTAGGAGGTACGTACCGGACCCTTGCCATATTATTGATTTTGGAGAGATTGAGCTGGGGCCTGACATTACCATCGAAGAGAGGCCGATGCAGGTTTTAGAACGTCGGGTGAAGCAACTTCGGCATAAAACCATTCCTTTGGTTAAGGTGCAGTGGTCGAGACATCGATCCGAGGAAGCCACGTGGGAGACGGAAGAGGATATGAAGTCGAGATACCCCGATGTTGGGAAAACAAGAACCCTGTATCGAAGCAGCCGGGATATTCAATCCCTGTATCGAATAGTATTTGATAAAGAGGTTTTGACATATATGCCAATCCGAATACAGTAAAGGAAACTGTATCGAAGTATTGAGGCATCAACCTGTATCGAAGACCTGTCTCGAATCCAGCATATAGTGGAACCCTTCAGTACAGCAAAGAAGTCTTATAAATACCAAGTATGGAAACTGTCTCGAATCACCAAAACAGTTATCTTCCATACAGCTCTCAACAGGACAAGAAGGAATCTTCAGAAGTCAAGTCCCGTTGAATAAAGAAGTATTTAAATACTCAAGGATAAAGTATTTAAATACTGTCAGTCAACAGATCTTCAAATCCCGCTAAATCCGGATCGTGCTTTTACTCCCGTTGGAATGGAATCTTGCTCAACGGATACATCTCAACGGATATATATTTCAGAGACTATATATATCTCATGAAAGCATTGAAGATCAGTAACCGTTACCCAAGCTATCGAAATTATCAAGCTATCAAAGTTATCATCGGAGCAAAACATATCTCCAAAGCTTACTGCTACTCAGATCTAAAGAGATATACAGTGCTCATCATCTTGAACAACACTTCATCAGCTGAGAGCTATTAAAGTCAAAGTTGTTGTTCATCCTCTGTTCTATACCTTGAACAAACCCAGATCAGCCCTGTGTGGACTGAGTAATCGTTGCTCTCCAGAACTGTGTGTGAAGGAATTGCATCGAAGAAGACGAAGCTTCAGAACTGTGTGTGAAGAAGCAAGTCAAAGCATTAGCTCAAAACCAATCTATGTGAACGGTTGAAGCTAAGATATTTATATCAATCTGTGTGAACGATATATTGATTGTGTGTTGTTATAATTACGTAGTTGTGTACGTAGTAATTATAATATACTTTTTACTCCTGTGTGGAGGACCAGTGGACGTAGAGGGGTTTACCTCGAACCACTTTAAATACTGTGTTATTTACCTTCAGTTTTTACTATGTTAAGTACTGTGATTATTTAAGTATACTTTGCATATCAAGTTGCTGTATCCAGAGCAACTTACTGTATCTAAGACTTCCGCTACGCACTCAGATTTAAAATCAGTACAGTTTGTTGTTTAAACTACTTCCCAAACTGTATCCAGTATACTTAGTGGCCAACACCCGAGTTATTCGCGTTGTAAGTTTCGGGACGAAACTTATTTTTAGGGGGAGAGAATGTAATATCCGTATTTTCTATTTTTGGCAATTTCTATTTTTGGTGTATGTTCATTTCGGACGACTCGATTGTTACTGTTTTGGAATTCTGAATCTAATTTGTTCTTGGAATTTTTCCATTTGGACGAGTTTCGAAGATGTTTTTACGTACTTTCGTCTTGAGTTATATTTTATCGCATGTACGTTCGATTCTCATAAAACTCGTTCGATTTCGTTATTTCCCTTTTTTCATGAGTTTGTATGGTTGAGTTGCTCATTTTGTGAGTTTCGGATTGTTAATCTGACATTGTATCGTGATTTTTCAGACGTTTGGGCCATTTTGTAATTTCCTAGAAGTTTAGGGAATTTTATCTTCTTTGTTGTATTTCGGATTCCCAGATAGTCGGAAGTGTATTTTCTTTTAGCACTTAGCTTCGTCGTTATGGATACCTCGTGTTTACACTTCTGGGTTCTGTCCTCGTGTTGCGTTCTGTCTTTGTATCGTCCTGTGCAGGAAATGGTGTTCAGCAGTGTGGAACTGCTGCATGCATAACACACGTTATGCATGCTTCTTAGCGTGCACTATCGGTACCTGGATAACGTACGTTATGCTTTACAGGTAACGTACATTATGGCCTTCATCAGATAGTATAGAATGTTTTGCCGTGCTCTTACGTACATTAACTTGTGGGAGGTTACGTACGTAAACCTCATAGCGTACGTTAACTACTTGGGTTAACGTAAGTAACGCACTGTCACGTGTTTAAATCCTGGGTTGACCTCAGACGCGTTATTCCACTTCTTTTTCTTTCCCTTGCTCGCGATGGGAGTTCTTCGAGCGATTTTGATCGATTCATGCAGAGCAATCTGTAGAGTTTCTCCATAGATCGATTATTGTGTTCCAAGTGAGGTTTATCATCATCGTGGTCATCCTTCTCCGTCCGAATCAAGATATATTTCGTTAGAACCCTAGTTTTTGGGGATTTCGGGATTTTGACATGGTTTCACCCTTTGAACCCGATTTAACTTCGATAGGTTGTTAGATTGTGATTATTGTAATATCCGGGGGTAAATTTATTTCTGTTTCACTGTTGAGTTGTACGTATTCGTTTGGAATTGTACAAGTGTTGTTGTTTTGGATTGATACAATGTATATTGTATTAGGATATTTCGGGATCAAAATATTTTTACTTGTCGTCGGTTTGGTTTCGTCATTTGGATGTTGTTTGGTGAGTTTGGAATTTTGGCTAAGTTTATAGCCATAGCGTACGCTATATGTGTAGCATTACGTACGCTAGTTTGTTGCGATTACGTACGTTACGCCTGGAGGTTTACGTACGTAACGGGTGGTCGGTTGTAGGAACCTTCCTCGGAGTCAACTTTCGGTTGGTAAGGCCGGGAATCTTTCGATTAGATATCACTATTGTAGTCAACGGATCCTTACGTACGTAGGGTGTGCTCCTTACGTACGTTATCCATGTAGCTTGTTAATGTACGTAAATGGTTGTTGTTTACGTACGTTAAGACCTTCATGTTTTTGGTCAGTTAGTTCTGGACTACCATTACGTACGCTAAGTTGTTGGTGTAGCGTACGTAATGTCCCTTACGTACGTTATGTTTGGTGTATAGCATACGTAATGGGTTTGTCAGGTTATATATCTTGGTTTCGTATTTTATTTCTTCACGAACCAAAATCATTTTTCTCTCCCTAGAATCGTCCTTATGTACTTGTTCTTGATATTTAGCCTCTTCCAACACGATTTGATCATCCAAACTTGATTTGGAGCTTGGAGTTGGAAGCTTGTTGGTGCTTCTATGATGTTTGGAGAGTTCTTGTTCTTCATTGGTAAGTTCTCTTAATCTCTTGTTCTTCAAGTGATTTTCAAATATGATGATGATGTTGTTGTTGTTTACCTTGTATAGTTGGTGATTGTTGGAGTATATCATGATTCTTGATAAGTTTTCATAACTTATAATGAAGAACATGATGATTTTGTCTTGAGAAGGAGTTGTTCTTGATGTTTTAGAATATTTGGAGGTTATAACCATGTCTAGGAGGGATTATGTTAAGATTTCTATATGATTAACATAGTCTTGATATGATTGTTGTTGTTGTTTGTGTTTTGGAGGGATTATAACCATTTTAGTAAGGAATTATGATGAATTATGTAATGATTATCATAATCTTGCAATGGTTGATTTAATCTTGTGGTTTAATCCGAATTCTTGATGAATTGGTGATGGATTATTGTTTAGACATCATGTTTTTTGGGTTGATGATGTTCTTGAGGTGATAGTGATAATATTGATGATATTATCATTGTAGGAGGATTAATTTGATGTTGTTCTTAAGTGATTCTTGTTGAATTGTTTTCACAAGTGTTAAGAACGTTTGATCATATCGATGATTGAGGTGTTGGAGGATGTTAGAATTCATAGTTGAGAACTATGGCATTCGTTTGTGGAGTTTAATCGATTCGTGATCGAATCGGTTTGTCCTTGGTGTTGTTTTCCATTGATTTTGTGTTATTGAATGAACTGTATTTCATTCAAGGTTGTTCGAGTGCTTGTGATCATCGGAGGACGTCGTTCGTCGTTTTGTGGAAGGACGTTGATCATGGAAGGACTTTCTCGCCTTCGGTTTGAGGCAACTTTTATACTTATACTAGTCAATGAGATTAATGTTATCATGTATGTGTATGAATGTGTTGTATCATCTCGAGACTTGGTCTCTCTATGATTTTGTTGATATCAGGGGATTGTTTGATACGATGCCCTTCGGAAAATTATGCCAAATGTTGTTATTGTCCGATACAAGCCGTTCAGGGCTTTGAGGTACTCATTGGTGAGGTTATTGTTGATAGACGGTTCGCGGTATCGATGTATCGGTTGTTGTTGTTGATATTGATGTCGGTTTAAGACATCGTTGCGGCCATTGTTATTGATATTGGTATTTTGCTATTGATGCTGTAATTGGCCGAGTGAAGGCATTGACGTATTCGATTATCATCTCCGCGATCGGTAACCGATTAAAGGCACCGGGACATATGTTCTAATCGTTTCGTTATTATCGATTGGCCATTCTAAGGCAATCGAGGGATTGAATTGGGATTATCGAAGATAACTCCCATCCGTTGTATCATTGTTTATCGATTGACCGTTCTAAGGCAATCGAGGTATTGAATTGGGATTATCGAAGATAACTCCCATCCGTTGTATTATTGTTTATCGATTGGACATTCTAAGGCAATCGAGGTATTGAATTGGGATTATCGAAGATAACTCCCATCCGTTGTATCATTATTTATCGATTGACTGTTCTAAGGCAATCGAGGTATTGAATTGGGATTATCGAAGAGAATGCCCATCCGTTGTATCATTGTTTATCGATTGACCGTTCTAAGGCAATCGAGGTGTTGAATTGGGATTATCAAAGATAATTCCCATCCATTGTATCGTTGTTTATCGATTGACAGTTCTAAGGCAGTCGATGTCTTGAATTGGGACTGTCGAGGATGGATCCCATTCGTTGATGTCGTTGTGGTCGATTGGCCATTCCTAAGGCAGTCGTGATATTTGAAATGGGACCGCCGAGGTCGGTGCCCATCCGTGAGTTATTGTTGTCGTATTGGCCGACTCAAGGCAGCACCCTATTATTCTTGTGAATTCGGTAATCTTGGAATCGTTGCTGTTGTGATTAATTGTGTTTTAAAGGCTAGGTTCTGCAAGTGCTAGATGGGTAAGTTTGGGGCTTGAACCTTCGCGGTTGGTTTCCCAACACCTATAGTTCAGTAGGTCACGGTCATGTTAATGATCTCATTATGGGTAAGTTTGGGGCTTGAACCTTCGCGGGTGGTTTCCCAACACCGACAGTTCAGTAGGTCACGATCACTGGGTGATCTCATTATAGATAAGTCTGGGGCTTGAACCTTCGCGGTTGGTTTCCCAGCACCTGCAATTCAGCAGGTCACGGTCATTGGATGATCTCATGTGATACAGCTTCGGGCTGTTTTGTCTTCGGGCCATTGTGATGACTTACAGCTTCGGGCTGTTTGGCTTTGAGGCCATTGTGATATTTTGGCAGCTTCGGCTGTTTGGCTTTCAGGCCATTGTGATATTGTGGCAGCTTCGGCTGAGTGGTTTCCAGGTGTTGTTACCCAAAATATTATCCGGAGATGATATGCTGGAATGGATGAGTAACAAACAAAATGCGAGAGCACGTCCGTAGGGAAATAAATAACACAAGATTTTTTGGGGTTGTTAGTCCCGGGCTTGAATGCTCTCGCGAGATGTTATTAATATGAATCCTGGTGAGTACATATATTAATGTTAGAGTACAATTACAATGAGTGTAAAGACTCTAGTTATCTTAGCTATCGAGTGCTGAAGATTGCCGGAGGAACCAGAGTTGAAGCTCTGTGAGTTCTTGTTACAAAGATGGAGAGTTCTCTGTATTGTTTGCTTTTAGCATTATGTGTTCACGTTGTAAACTGTCACTGTGTTAACGTTCTAACTCTCCTCTTTGCCAAAGCTGGAGGCCTCCTATTTATAGGAGAAAGGGCTGCTGGGATGTCCCTGTCAACCGCGGGCGATCGCCGTTTTTTGCATTTAAATAAGGCGGGCGATCGTCCTAGCACGTGGGACTACTTCCTTAAAGTCCGCAGTTGCTGCTGGCAGCTAGATGCGCGAACTAATGAGGAGGCGATAGGTGCCTCTTCTCGCTGTCCTGGGCGGTCCCACCTTAGGTCCTTTCGGCTGGTCTGTCGGTTGGTGAGGCCGTCCTTATCACTGACAGCTGCTGATGGGCTGGAGTAGGGCCTGTTCTTGCGGCGCCTTTTGCGGATCTGTACGTGGGTCTTCACCCGATATTTGGTCTACGCAGACTTTGACGGGTGTCGGATTCACACGTGGCATGGGACGATCGTCTCCAGTCGGACATTAGAGGCGATCTCCAAACGCCAATAGACGATCGCCTTTGGACATCAACCGCTAGGCGCTTGCCCAGCATCTGTCTTCTTTAGCTAGCTCCTGACCATTATGCCGATCGCCATCAAGGCGTATAGATCGCCGCACAACACCAGGCCATTATGATGTATTGGTATTTTCGCTGGAGCCTTTGGGCAATGTGACTCATATTTATTTCAGTTCTGGTTTGGTTTACCTTCGGGTAGTTCATGGTTGTGTTCTATATTGATGATTCGCCGTTGGGCACTTGTGTTCTAACCTGTTGAGCAGGTACCGATCGTATGCCGCGGGCATAGTGTTTATTGTCATTGCTGAGAAGTTTTAGGGACTTCTTCAGTTTGCTTCGTCTATTATCCGTACTGAAGTGGATAAGATCAAGTATTTTAGCAAGAGGCTAAACCCGCAATTGAGGATGCAGTTGTTCAATCATAATTGTAACTCACTTGGTGAATTCATCGAGAAGGCTCTTGGAGCAGAGCTTTTGATCAAGGAGCTTGCTCGGAAGCACCTTTCAGCTTCTTCTGGTGGGAGGACTAGGATGCCGGTCCGTGAAGAGGGCATCGGGATCCGATGTCCAAGAGGCCGTTTTCTAGTCGTCTTCGTACTGAGAAAACATCTTCCTCTCCGGCGACGAGTTCGACGGTTGTTTGCTTTAACTGTGATACTGTAGGACATCACAGTACCCGGTGTTCAATGCAGTCTATTACTTGTTTTCTGTGTGGGAGGCGGGGACACCTTCCGAAATACTGCAGGAGTTCTAATGCCAGTAGGTCTCGAGAGAGTTCACGGGCCTCGTACTCCAGTCCGTACTTCATCCAAGGGGTCCTATCAGGCTTCGGGAGCCATAGGTAAGGACAACCGAGGAGGAGGAAAGAGTTCGGATTTAGGTCTTCCTCGAGTCGATGAGATCGAGGAGCTCGATGATCTGGAGGATGTTGATTTCGGGTACATTTGAGATGTAACCTTGATTTGTATTTTCCTTGTTTTTCGGATTGATGTTTGACTGAGTCTGTATTGTAGTATTGCGGTTGGGAACCATTTATTATTGATCTATCTTGTAATGATAGTATGTGATAATCTTGAGATTTGAGGTTGTTTGATGTGTTTTTTTTCCTTTTGGTGTTGTACCCGAGATTTTTTGATAATTTGGGTGATTGTTCATTGTGATTTGAGACGTCAAGTCGTGAGGACTTGGGCGTGCGATTGATATGGTCCCGAGGACTATACGTGCGTTGTTATTTTTCCTTTTGTTGCGAAGGAGTCATGATTCGACTGATCTCGCACTTAGTTGAGTGTTTTCATCACTTGTTTTTTTTGCCGTGTTCGGGCGGGGGAAAACGCGGGGACCCAGGGGGTTGGCCCGATTACTCAGGCGAAGTAGTTCGCAGTGAGGATTATTCCTGGAGATGTTGTTTTCAGATCCTGATGGATAGTTCGTACCCCGTGTTGTGCACCCTGAGTTTCGGGGACGAAACTCTTTTTAAGGGGGGAGTATGTAATATCCGGGGGTAATTTTTTTCCGTTTCACTGTTGAGTTGTACATATTCATTTGGAATTGTACAAGTGTTGTTGTTTTGGACTGATACAATGTATATTGTATTAGGATATTTCGGGATCGAAATATTTTTACTTATCGTCGGTCTGGTTTCGTCGTTTGGATGTTGCTTGGTGAGTTTGGAATTTTGGCTAAGTTTATATCCATAGCATACGCTACATGTGTAGCATTACGTACGCTAGTTTGTTGCGATTACGTACGTTATGCCTGGAGGTTTACGTATGTAATGGGTTGTCGGTTGCAGGAACCTTCCCCGAAGTCAACTTTTGGCTGGTAAGGCCGGGAATCTTTCGATCAAATCTCACTATTGCAGTCAACGGATCCTTACATACGTAGGGTGTGCTCCTTACGTACGTTATCTATGTAGCTTGTTAACGTACGTAAATGGTTGTTGTTTACATACGTTAAGGCCTTCATGTTTTTGGTCAGTTAGTTCTGGACTAACATTACGTACACTAAGTTGTTGGTGTAGCGTACGTAATGTCCCTTACGTACGTTATGTTTGGTGTATAGCGTACGTAGTGGGTTTGTCAGGTTATATATCTTGGTTTCGTATTTCATTTCTTCACGAACCAAAATCATTTTTCTCTCCCTAGAATCGTCCTTCTAGACTTGTTCTTGATATTTAGCCTCTTCCAACACGATTTGATCATCCTAACTTGATTTGGAGCTTGGAGTTGGAAGCTTGTTGGTGCTCCTTTGCTGTATGGAGAGTTCTTCTTGTTCTTTATTGGTAAGTTTTCTTAATCTCTTGTTCTACAAGTGATTTTCGAATATGATGTTGTTGTTGTTGTTGTTGTTTTCCTCGTATAGTTGGTGAATGTTGGAGTATATTATGATTCTTGATGAGTTTTCATAACTTGTAATGAAGAACATGATGATTTTGTCTTGCGGAGGAGTTGTTCTTGATGTTTTAGAATGTTTGGAGGTTATAACCATGTCTAGGAGGTATTACGTTAAGATTGCTATATGATTAACATAGTCTTGATATGAATGTTGTTGTTGTTTGTGTTTTGGAGGGATTATAACCATTTTAGTAAGGAATTATGATGAATTATGTAATGATTATCATAATCTTGCAATGGTTGATTTAATCTTGTGGTTTAATCTGAATTCTTGATGAATTGGTGATGGATTATTGTTTAGACATCATGTTTGTTGGATTGATGATGTTCTTGAGGTGATAGTGAAAATATTGATGATATTATCATTGTAGGAGGATCAATTTGATGTTGTTCTTAAGTGATTCTTGTTGAATTATTTTCACAAGTGTTAAGAACGTTTGATCATATCGATCATTGAGGTGTTGGAGGATGTTAGAATTCATAGTTGAGAACTATGGTATTCGTTTGTGGAGTTTAATCGATTCGTGATCGAATCGGTTTGTCCTTGGTGTTGTTTTCCATTGATTTTGTGTTATTGAATGAATTGTATTTCATTCAAGGTTGTTAGAGTGCTTGTGATCATCGGAGGACGTCGTTCTTCGTTTCGTGGAAGGACGTTGATCATGGAAGGACTTTCTCGCCTTCGGTTTGAGGCAAGTTTTATACTTGTAATAGTCAATGAGATTAATGTTATCATGTATATGTATGAATGTGTTGTATTATTTCGAGACTTGGTCTCTCTATGATTTTGTTGATATCAGGGGATTGTTTGATACGATGCCCTTCGGCAAATTATGCTAAATGTTGTTATTGTCCGATAAAAGCCATCCAGGGCTTTGAGGTACTCGTTTATGATGTTATTGTCGATAGCCGATTCCCGGTATCGATGTATCGGTTGTTGTTGTTGATAGTGATGTCGGTTTAAGACATCGTTGTGACCATTGTTATTGATATTGGTATTTTGCTATTGATGTTGTAATTGGCCGAGTGAAGGCATTGACGTGTTCGATTATCATCTCCGTCGTCGGTAAACGATTAAAGGCACCGGGACATCTGTTCTAATCGTTTCGTTATTATCGATTGGCCATTCTAAGGCAATCGAGGGATTGAATTGGGATTATCGAAGATAACTCCCATCCATTGGATCATGTTTATCGATTAACCGTTCTAAGGCAATCGAGGTGTTGAATTGGGATTATCGAAGATAACTCCCATTCGTTGTATCACTATTTATTGATTGGCCATTCTAAGGCAATATAGGTATTGAATTGGGATTATCGAAGATAACTCCCATCTGTTGTATCATTGTTTATCGATTGACCGTTCTGAGGCAATCGAGGTATTGAATTGGGATTATCGAAGATAATGCCCATATATTGTATTATTGTTTATCGATTGACCGTTCTAAGGCAATCGAGGTGTTGAATTGGGACTATCGAAGATAATTCCCATCTGTTGTATCGTTGTTTATCGATTGACCGTTCTAAGGCAATTGATGTATTGAATTGGGACCGTCGAGGATGAATCCCATCCGTTGATGTCGTTGTGGTCGATTGGCCATTCCTAAGGCAGTCGAGGTACTTGAATTGGGACCGCCGAGGTCGGTGCCCATCCGTGAGTTATTCTTGTGAATTTGGTAATCTTGGAATCGTTGCTGTTGTGATTAATTGTGTTTTGGAGGCTAGTTTCGGCTAGTGCTCGATGGGTAAGTTTGGGGCTTGAACCTTCGCGGCTGGTTTCCTGACACCTACAGTTCAGTAAGTCACGGTCATGTTAATGATCTCATTATGGGTAAGTTTGGGTCTTGAACCTTCGCAGTTGGTTTCCCAACACCTACAGTTCAGTAGGTCACGGTCATGTTAATGATCTCATTATGGGTAAGTTTGGGGCTTGAACCTTCGCGGTTGGTTTCCCAACACCCAAAGTTCAGTAGGTCACGGTCATTGGGTGATCTCATTATGGGTAAGTCTGGGGCTTGAACCTTCGCGGTTAGTTTTCCAGCACCTGCAATTCAGCAGGTCACGGTCATTGGATGATCTCATTTGATACAGCTTCGGGCTGTTTTGGCTTCGGGCCATTGTGATGACTTACAGCTTCGGGCTGTTTGGCTTTCAGGCCATTGTGATATTTTGGCAGCTTCGGCTGTTTGGCTTTCAGTCCATTGTGATATTGTGGTAGCTTCAGCTGAGTGGTTTCCAGGCTATTGTGATGTATTGGTATTTCCGCTGGAGCCTTCGGGCAATGTGACTCGTATTTATTTCAGTTCTGGTTCGGTTTACCTTTAGGTAGTTCATGGTTATGTTCTAGATTGATAATTCGTCGTTGGGCACTTGTGTTCTAACCTGTTGAGCAGGTACCGATCGTATGCCGCGGGCATAGTGTTTCACGAATGCTCGATTCTTACTTTGGTTTGTGAGCATCTCGCATTACCATTGTTGTACCATTTTATTCTGCCTTTGGATGCATATCATGTCGTACATGTATTTGATGTTCATTATCTGGATGACTGACCCCGTGGGGGCGGAACATGTTTTCATGTTTTAGGTGCTTGCGAGGAGAGAGTTGAGACACAAGGGCATGATGATGACGACGAGGCATTCGAGCGATACTAGTCCGAGATGTTTTGGTGTTCATGTCGGTCAGATAGTTTGGAGTACTCTAGTTTTGTTCAGTTGTTGTCATTTTGTATTACTCGAGCAAGGCTCGTGGATGTTGTTGTATTTTATTTTGGCCATGTAGGCCCACTTCTGTCGTTGAAATTCCATATCAGAATATTATGTCAGATGTCATAGTAGGGACTGAGATTCTGGTCAGTTAGTTGTATTTTTGGTCGTGTTTGCCTGGTGGATCTCCTGGTGTGGGGTCCACGGTACTATAATGACCCAATGGAATTTGGGGGTGTCAATTATATAGTCGTAGTTCTTTACTTTCAATATAGTTTATCGGATTAAACTTCTAGGTTTTCACCGTCAATAGATTGGAACCGTTTATGACTTCGTAGTGACCGTCGAATTGTTCCAATGGGTAGAATTAGGATGAATTCCTACGTTTCCGTAATATTGAGATTGTTCGTATATCATTATTGTATTAGGAACGGATTTGTGAAGATTATTCGGACCGAAACCCTTCCTTTCACCGTTTCCATCTCCTCGTGTATTCAAGGCAAGTACATGTATTACATTCCATTATGTGTGTTACGGTTTCGGTATGAATGATGAATTATGATCTTTTGGGTGTGTGAGTTATTTGTACTTCCACCCGGAGCGTTCGACGGGACGTCTGGGGGTCGATTCTAAGGGGTATGGCCGCGGAAGTGGACTTGGGTGCGTGTGTGGTTGAACTTCCACCCGGAGAGTTCGACGGGGCGTCTTGGGGCCGATACTAAGGGGTACGGCCGCAGAAGTGGTTTCCCACCCGGAGCATTCGACGGGGCGTCTGGGGGTCGATACTAAGAGGTACGGCCACAGGTTACCAGTTGTGAATGTTTGTGATATTGTGATGAATTCTTAAAATGTTTTGAATGCCAATGTGATATTCCGGAATATGGCTTTTCAAATGTTTTCTTAATGAGATGACTATATAAATCGTATATGTATATAATGTAGTGTAATTGTGTACTTGCACTCGCTATTCGAATGTAACCCATTAAATGTGGGAAATGCATCTTATGCATTTCAGGTATTGGTCGAGCTGAGGAGCTGGCACGGGATATGCATGCAAAGGATGGACCGGCATGATGATGAGGCTCGAGTCTGTATTAGATGTTTTGTTTTTATGTCTACTTGGGAGTTGGATATTATTTGGTTTCATTAATCTTGGTTAAAGACCCCTGCGTGGGCAATGAAATCATATTGACTCATACTTCTTGATGTCCGATTAAAATGTTTTAGCCGAGGCCACGACCCTATTTTACTATGTTTATTATATCTTATGAGAATTGTCTGTGAATTTTGTGTCATGTGTTAGCCTGGTAGACCTTATGAAGGTTTTACGGTGTGTAACGTCCCTTAAATGAAATTGGGGTGTTACAATTTCACTGGCGTCTCTACTCTCCTCTACCTTTCCTCTCTAATTCATAACAGCAAACGATATATATACTTTGGTAAATCAATCCACCAATTCTTTCTCTATTGTTTTTGGCTTATATTTTGTCATTAACTTGGGTCCATGATATAACAACTCATCGTTCTCATATATCTAACAATTATACTTTAAAAATTAATTGAAATATTTTATTATTTTAATTAATATTTAATAAATAAATGGAGGCCAAGCCAGTAGCCACCATTACTGAGCAAAGAATCATAAGTTTCTTGTTTACTAATATCTGCTGCAGGTACGGAACACTCTAAATACTCATATAGAGTAATATGACACAATACAATGGGAAGAGAATCTAGTCTTGGTGCGAATGGATGCATGTCAAACAACAATATGCAGCGGTAGCCCATCCACAGGCTAATGGGCAGGTGGAGTTCACAAATAGAATAATATTACAAGGGATAAAGACATATTTAGATAAAGCGAGGACATGATGGGTTGATGAAGTAAGCTCGGTACTATAGTCCTACAGAACCACCACGAGGTCACAAACAGGAGAAACACACTTTAGTATGGTATACGGGACTGAAGGTGTAATCTCATCAAGTACAATGGTTTAATGAAAAAAGAAAATGAAGAAATAATGAAGGAAACATTGGACAACATAGAAGAAAAAAGGGAAATAGCCATGGCCCAAACAGAAAGATACAAAAGCCTGGTGAAATCAGAGGATGACCAGAAGGTGAGAAAGCGATAGTTCCAAGTTGACCAGGTGTTAAGACGTGCTGATGCCCTCAAGAAAACAGGAAAACTAGAACGTAACTGGGAAGGTCCTTACAAAGTGATCCGAATCTTTGCAGGAGGAGCTTACGAACTTGAAGATTGAAAAAACAGCCTATTAAGAGAGCACATAATATATGTCATTTAAAGAAATACTTTGTGTGATCTCCTAAGAGTAGCGATACACTTGTAAAATTTTAATGAAAGTCCATTACCGAAGAAACCAAATGTGTACTTTGATCAAAAGGTGAACTGCCCTAAAATATGATCTGGTGAAACGCCCTCAGATTCAAATAAGGGTGGACCGCTGTAAAACCCGATCGGTTGAAACGCCCTCAGATTCAAAATAAGGTGAATCGCCCTAAAATATGATCGAGTGAAATGCCCTCAGATCCAAATTAGGGTTAACCACCCTAAAATCTAATCGGGTGTTATGCCCTCAGATTTAAATAAAGGTGAACTGCCCTAAAAAATGATCAAGTAAAATGCCTACAGATTAGAACAAAGTCCGACAACAGATAGCCCTGAGATACCTCCACTTTATAACAATCTAATTTTACTGAGGTCAGCAAGATGTAGATCCGAGATACACTGAACCAAAAGAATTATATTTTGAATGGTTGGTAGTAGGTAGCCTCGAGCTACCTCAACTTATAAAAAACCTAATGTTATTAAGGTCAGCAACATGTAGATCCAAGCTACACTGACCCAAAAGAATTATATTTTGAAAGGTTAGTAGTAGGTAGTCCCGAGCTACCTCAACTTTATAAAAAAATTTAATGTTATTAGGGTCAGCAACATGTTGATCCGAGCTACACTGACCCAAAAGTATTATATTTTGAAAGGTCGATAGTAGGTTTCCCCGAGCTACCTCAACATATAGATTTGAGCTACATTAACTTTATTAAAATTATATATTATCCGAACTACACCAACTGGCATCAATTAAAGAGCAGAGTAAAGAAAGTTAAAGGAACATGAGTAGATACAAATAGAAGTTTTCATTAAAAACATGGATCCATGCTATTACAAAGTGAAGAATAAAAAAACAGACACACTAAACTACGGGATAATGCGAGCCAGGAGCAGACAAGGTGTGTGCTATAGCGTGCGTTATCGGATTAATCAATCATATTTACGTTTGACATTGAAAACGAATGGTCTTGATACTAAAAGCCTTCTGTCTGATGGATCTAATTTGAACTTAGCATATGTTATTCATCTTCATAGCATGCGCTAGATGGTAAGCCTTTGGTTTCCAGATTTTGCATGATTTCCACGTTGAAAATGTTGTCCAGCGGTTGTATATCCAACGGTAGAATTTCAAACAAAACGTGCTAATATTATTCATTAGCGTGCGTTAGCTGTATCTTATGCAACAGTCAAAATTTTCATTTACCGTGCATTGTTTCATACCTTAACTTGCATTAACTGCTTTGTGTAACAATATCGGATGTTTCCGTAGCGTGCGCTAAGTAGCCCGTAGCGTACATTGTCTGCTTCCATGTAAAATTTCAGACCTTCCTGACTTGAGACTTTAGCGTGCGTTACATGAAATGCTAGCGGGCGTTAATGATCTTCTTGAGAATTTGTAGGTCTTACTGTCATGATCCAATAACATGCGTTAGATGAAATTGTAGTATGCGCTATTGGATCTGTCAAACCTTACTATCATTACTGATTTGCTTCATCGAAGTAAAAGGTGCCGTGCACTATTGTCTGAAGTAACATGCGGTACTGAAGCCATGTTGAAGCTTGGAGAGGAGATTGCATGCGTTACTGACTTCAAAATACTAGCCATTATGAGCCCGATTGGGTGCGCTATTGTATATGAATACCGTGCGCTATTGTTTGTGGAGTTTTTGACTAATGCAATACATGTCGATTTTGTCCGAACGAGTCTTGATGAGTCTTGATACATTGTTTTATTTAAATGTCTGTTTTGAGAAAATACATCATCAAAATTGATTTATTCAACAATCTCCCCCTTTTTGCTGATGACAAAACATTTAGTAAAATATACCTGCAAAAACTTCTATGACAGAATATTCGAATTAAAGTGATGATTTGTCCGATTTCGTTAGAAGCTTGTAAAATCGAGAAAAATTTTCAAAAGGAGAAGTTTTGAAAGTTTTAGCTTTTATTCCCCTTTTTGTCAGAAGCAAAAAGGTAAACATAACTTCCCCTGAAGCGAAGCCCCCCTGAACTGTTCAAAAAAAAAATAACTTATAGCTTATATCTTAAATTTTAAGCTAGATGCTAACACTCAAAAAAGATGTTTTACAAATGTGAGAACCGAAGTGCAATATTCCAATAGACAACACATAATATAGATAAATGAAATCCAACAATTTATCAAGAGTCTAGATAAAAAGTAACATGAAACCAAAAGAAACATAGAACATCAAAAGCAAGTTTCAAACCACACCACAAAGAAACATTGTTCCTAATTAATCATCGAAACATGAATTTTTAAAGACTAGTATCATAGGAAGGAGTGGGGAACGAGAATGCATGATTGGTGAAGCGAATGTATTTTTCAAGGAGATGTTAGACCGAATGGATTTCGTCCTTAGCTTCCTTAACTTATGTCCGAAGGCCCCGAATATCACCGCAAATTTCAACTTGAGTTGTTTCAAGAGTGCACATCCGGACTATTAAATCATCTTCCTCTCTCTCACTAGATTTTTCTTCCCTCGGCATTGTGCCTTTAGATTGAGGTTTACGTATAAATGTCATAGTTTGCGATTCTTTCAAAGTCTCTGGACCTCGCCTAGTAATTCTTTCTTCAGGAGTCGGTATGTGTGTCCCTTTATGTACTCTGTCGTATTCCCTCATATATGAGAAAAGGACCCACCCTCGATTCAAAGTCTCGACATAATGCATTGCTTTAAGTGTCAAATCTGAAATTTCATGTCCTCGAGAGACCGGTACGGCAATCTCGTTTGATAAATCAACATTATGAAATTTGAAGATTTTGGTAAGAATAGAGCCGAAAGACATTCCGGCATTTCTTGTCCTAGATACATATTTCTTGGACCGAAAAAGTTCGGATTTAGAGAGAATCCATCGAAAGATAATATGAGAAATATCAACCGGCTCATCATTCAACACATGATACACGACTTGTTTGTCCACCCCGACTAATTTATGTTGTGTATTGACTTTTGGCATTATGCATTTTGTCAATGCAACCAACCAAAATCGAATTTCTATGCCAAAGTCATTATTCTCAAACACATCATCGGTAGTATCAATGACAGCCTTCGAACTTAGGAATTCTTGAATATCCAAGTCGTTTTTATCATCATCGTCTTCTGAATTTCTAGAACACATGTACCCTTCATTTTTTTAGTCCAAACAACTCTTTCAAAATTTCAAATGATAGAAATAAAGATGTTCCTCCAACCATAGAATGTAGGATAGAAGATTTGGACGAATCATGATCACCAACATGGATATATGCATAAAATTCTCACCAAGATTAGGGTTTGTATCTTCCTTGCATCCATAAATTTATCAATTCCTAATTTAACAAACCAATTTCGAATTTTACTCCAACTCTTTCCAAACTATTTAAACTAAAATAGTAACAATCAGTAAGTTGTTCTTGAGGCATGATATCTGAGAATACCTTTGAGCATCTGAAGATACGAACCGACAGGCGTCATATTCGTCATTTTTGGTTTGCTTGCTTGGTTTCTTGGTCAGAGCCTTCGATCTGGTTGAAATGAGTTTATGATTTGATAGAATGAAGATTTACTGGTATAATTTGGAGTTTGGGTGGCTAATTTTGAGGATTTCGATCGCCTAGAGAGTAGGGTTTGTGAGATAATGAAAAGGGGATCGACCGATATTGACTTTTTAGTATACTGGATCATCGTTATCGTGCGCTATTCTGTATATAGCATGCGCTATCGGTGAGCGAAAGATTCTGAGTAGTCTGTCCAGTAGCTGGGTCGGTTTTATGATATCCGCGTTAGCACGTGCTAGGCTGAGAATTAGCATGCGCTAGAGGTAGACTTTTTTATTTCATTTTAAGAACAATATTAGAAAATTACTCTTTAAAAATTATCGATATGCCCATACCGAGTTGTAAATGAATAGTGTTACTGTTAAAAGATTCCTCAAGTAAAGGTTTTGTAAAAATATCCGCTAGTGCCGACAAAAATCAAACAGATATCTTTCTTCTATACGTGATCTCGTAGGAAATGATGTATGATATCAATGTTTTTTGTTCTACTATGCAGAACAGGTTTTTACTGAGATTAATGGCGCTTGAATTGTCACACGAAATAGGGATATTTTTAGTAAACATGCCATAATCTCGAAGTTGATTTTTAATCCATATGACCTGTGCACATGCACTACCGACAGCTACGTATTCAGCTTCGGCTGTAGACATTGCTATACTCTTTTGTTTTTTGCTGCTCTAAGAGATTAAACAAGAAACAATAAAATGACATATTCCGCTTGTGCTCTTTTTTTTTATCAATTTTACATCCATCAAAATTGGCATCGCTATATGCAATTAAGCTAAAATCAATACAGGACGGATACCATATACCAGTCCAATAGTGTAATTTAAGTAGTGAAAAATTCGTTTACCTATAGTTAAATGTGATTCCTTAGGATTAGCTTGGAATCTAGCACACAGACATGTAGCAAAAATTATATCAGGTATAGAAGCAGTTAAATGGAGCACGGAGCCGACCACACCTCGAAGTTTTTTTTTTGTTTACTTCTCCTCCTTCATATTTATATAGATTTAGTGTTGGTGACATTGGTGTAGAGATCTCCTTGCTACCTTCCATCCTGACTTTTTTGAGAAGATCTTTTGTGTTTTTAGTTTGATGGATAAAAATTTCATCCTCGCATTGCTTAATTTGGAGCCCAAGAAAGAATGTTAATTCTCCCATCATGCTCATCTCGAACTCTCCCTTGTTAGGAATACTTTTTTGAGATTTTGATGATGTCATCTCTGTATTCGAAATTTATTTCAAATGTATGTTTAAGTACTTGGCATTGTAAAGGAGAACCAAATGAGTATCTTCTATAGGTCTTTAAAAAAGATTAGGCTATGTATTGATCATGTTGATTAGTTAAATTTTTTCCACGTATAGAACAGTCAAACATCAGCCGAGCGTTGGTCAAAGGAAATATCAGCTAAGTTTAACTAGATAAAATATCCGTTGGGTTTTGTACAAGACAAACCATCAGCCAGGTTTGACTAATACAGAAGTACAGTTGAGTTTTTCCAGGACATGATTTTCACCAAGTATGGAACATCCGAATATCAGCCGACTATCATCAAGATGAAATATCAGCCGAGTTTGACCTATACATCAGCCGGGCTTGACCAAGGCAGAAAAGCAGCCAAGAAGTAATATTAGTCGAGTTTATGTAACACCCCGAGATATTCAGGATTATTACAGCGCCATAAATCCTTGATGTAAGGATTTACTAGGCTAAGAAATTTAAAACAACATTAATAAATGTCTTCAACAAAGTTTATTAATACATTACAGGCCTGGAAAATGTAAATTGGACAACTCCCGATAACCAGCATCAAATACAACCAACAACAACAACATTCTCGAGTACTTTATTAAAACAAAACACAACAAACAAACTCTTCCGGCCACAAACATCACGAAGCTCTAGTGGTTATTTCCCCGCCCTCCTCGATCCTGAACATAAAACAAATGTTCACCCCGAAGGGTTAGCACAACGATGCTAGTACAAGTACGATAATTACAGAACAATGATTTATTCAACGACCGTTGAACAATAACATCAATAATATCAACAATGATAAGAACAAGTTTCCCTAACTAGAAACAATAACAAGACAATGCACAACACAATGTATCAATCTCAACATACTCGTGGTATTCTAACGATCCAGCGCACACAGTATAGATTCCCATGATGATCCCGTCGGACCAACACATGGTGGAAGTACCCATCTAATGATCCAGTGCACACAGCTATAGATTCCCATAGTGATCCCGTCGGACCAACGCATGGTGGACAAAACAATCACAATATACATGTACGACACATAAGAACATAACTGACATCAACACAGATAAACATAATTAAAGTACTTGCCTTAAAAGATAGCAAGAAATAACTACTTCAACAAAAGGCCACTCCTTCGATCAACCGTTCGCAAACCTCGAACCTTACACAAAAGGAAATAACGACAAACTCAACTTATGTAACAAGGCTATCGCATGAACATGTTAAACATTCCGACAAGCGACCGAACTAGTTATTATCATACGGTCGATTCCCGACTAATTACTTAAAGCACACTACATCAAACGAATATCATACTACTTGCGAAACGAAGGATCGTAACAGGGATAACACATTGATGTCTACGGGTTTTCCAGCACATTCAAATCGTTACAATTTACTTCCAAATCTGCCCATCAATTCCTAATACATGTATTGGTTATCTAGACGAATTCATAACACTGCAAGTACGTTCGACCAAATTCTAAGTTACTCCCACTTATGATTCTTCCACAAATAAATTTATCTAATCCAAGTTCTACATTCATCAAGATGGTTATAACATGATTATACCATTCTAACCATTCATATGAAGATTATCAATCCGAACAATCTTTACAAACCCTGGATTATACTCGAATAATGATCCCTATGCTCATCATCTCGAATTCACCTAGTCTAGGTGATAACATACATAATTCGTTCTTCAAATACTAATCACGAAATCATCATATCCATCATGTAATCATCACGAAATCATCATCAAGGCAGGTTAAAATCTTTGAAAATCACATCCTTATGATAGACATAATCAAGGTTCAATTATTTCCGACGAAAAATCTAACTTTAACCAATCCAATCCTCCTAAACTTGTTGTTCGATTCATAATGCTTAGACTAGCTCAATAACCTCAGTAGCATGCTCATAATCATCACTAAGAACATGAATTCTAGGTGGTAAAGCATCACATACCTTGATACGGAAATAAACGACAAAACACTTGGTAGAACTCAACACTGGATGCTTGAACGCTAATCTACAACGCTCCTCGTCTTCAACAATCACATTCAGAGGGTGATATGAGGGTTTAAAGTCATGAGAGTAACTTTCCAAGTCGTAGCAGTCGGAAATGGGACGAAGGCTAAGGTGAGAAATGAAATCGAGGTAATGTCCTATTTATAGGAAATGACCCTTAGCGTGCACTATCTCATATTAGCGTGCACTAACGAGCTCACAGTATACTGTCTCTTTCCGTCCTCGGCCTTACGTATGTTAAATAACCTTTATGTACGTTAAATACAACAGTTAGCATACGCTAACACCCTTTCATAGCGTGCGCTAACGACTTTTTAAAGCTAACTGACCTCATTATACTCGACTTAGCGTGTACTAGCATTACTCTCATAGCATGCGCTAAGCACTGTTGATTCAACTTTCCAAAATCCGTCCAGGTTCATCCCGACATGTCCCTATCTAATATTCGTGATCCGATATCACCTACCACCCCTGTATCAATCATGTTGACCACACATAGCGTACGCTAAGTGTCAACCTTTAGCGTGCGCTATTTACACATATTAGCGTACGCTACACTCACTGTTTAGCGTGCGCTAATTGTATGTAAGTACATGCATGCATTAACATAATGAAATCATACACTCGCCAATACCAGACTCTGAAATACGGAGGATCATACAAGGATTAATAATACGACATACGCAATTTCGCAAGGTTCAAATACAAGTAAAATACATATCAAATATCCGGATATTACATACTCTCCCTCTAAAAAGAAGTTTCTTCCCGAAACTTAAGATGAAAATAATTTTAGGGTTGTATACATCAAATCATACTTTATGCTTGTATTACCTAATTTCCCGGTCTTTATCTATGAGAATATTTAATTCATTCATCACATATTTTGCATATTTATTCATGCTATTATTATGCAAATGTTGTCTAAATTACTTTATATTGTAGATAATGTGGTCTGTCGAGTCACACAGAAGATCACATTATCAGTTCCTTATATAGTAATATTTAGTTCACAACCTATATAACATTGGACCGTTATGTGAGAGGTTGTAGTATATGCTTGAGATTGGTTGGTCTTGACCATTAGCATATATTAGCGTATTCGGTATACGTTGAACAGGATCGAGGTGAGATAGATTCTTCTGTAGTGACTATAAGAAGAACGTACATCTCGGACAATTATTATTTCTTAATTCTAGTGATTAATATTTAATTATATATATTTAATATTTATTGCTTTGATTTATCATGGGTGAGAGCCACAATGATTGACTCAATATGCTCGATATTTTGGGCAATATTATTATTTATATGATAATTAATATTATAGCTAGAAATCGAGTTAAGAATGCCAGTAACTACTAGTAAATAAAGAAACATTCATTGCCTTATATCAATAGTTTACATAATTACAAGTATAATGCCCTCACTCAACATCCTCTGAGTGGCATTCGAGGGCATACTCCTAACAATCTCTCACTTGCACTCAATGCACACACTATGGTATCTAATACCCATGTTCTCCAGATGACCCTCCAAGCTAGTCTGAGAAAGTGGCTTGGTTAGTGGATCAGCGACGTTGTCGGCCGAGTCTACTCTGTGCAGCACAATGTATCCCTTGCGAACAAATTCTCTTACGAGATGATACTTCCTCTCAATATGTTTGGTGCTGTTGTGAAACCTCGGCTCCTTGGCTGCGCTCTGACTCCGTCGTTGTCGCAGATGCAGAGCAGGCAGCTCAGCTCATGGTATCACTTGAAGTTCTCCCAGAAACTTCTTAATCCAGAACCCTTCCTTGGAAGCCTCTGAGGCTGCTTGATACTCAGCCTGACAGGTGGAATCAGCAGTCGCGCTTTGCTTGGCGCTACGCCAAGATACTGCTCCTCCATTAAGAGTAAAGATGTAGCCAGAAGTAGACATCGAGTCGTCCTTCTGTCCCTCGAAGCCCGAATTAGTGAATCCCACCACATCAAATTCTCCACCACCATACATAAGAACCATGTCTCTAGTCCTTCTCAAGTACTTGAGAACGTTCTTTATGGCAGTCCAATTTTTCCTACCTTGGTTTGCCTGAAACCTACTCACCACGCTTACAGCATGTGCAATCTCAGGTCTCGTACACAACATAGCATACATAAGGCTACCCACGGCCGAAGCATATGGTATATTACTCATTTCCCGTCGTTGTTCCTCACTTTGAGGACACATCTTGGAGGTGAGTTTTATTCCATGTCGCATCGGAAGGAACCCTCTTTTAGAATCATCCATCTTAAACCGCTTTAAGATCTTATCTATATAGAGGGCTTGGGAAAGACCTATTGTTCTATTGGCTCTATCCCGGTAGAGCCAAATACCAAGAATATAGGTTGCTTCTTCCAAGTCCTTCATAGAGAAATTACTCGAAAGCCAAGCTTTCACAGAACTGAGCATTCCCACATCATTTCCTATTAGTAGAATGTCATCCATATATAGTACTAAGAATGCTATCTTGCTCCCACTAAACCTCTTGTATACACAAGGTTCCTCTTCATTTTGCACGAAGTCAAACTCTTTGATCGGCTCATCAAAATGAAGGTTCTAACTACGCAACGCTTTCTTCAGTCCATAAATGAACACTGAAGCTTGCACACTTTCTGAATATCGACTTCGGACACAAAGACTTTAGGCTGCTCCATATAGATTTCCTCCTCGAGGAATCCGTTAAGGAAAGCCGTCTTTACATCCATTTGCCATATCTCATAATCGTGGTAGGCAATTATGGCAAGCATCATGCGAATAGACTTGATCATAGCTACGGGCGAGAAGGTATCGTGGTAGTCGATCCCTTCTTTCTGGGTATTACTCTTTGCCACAAGCCTGGCCTTATAGGCGTCAACCTTGCCATCTCCATCAGTCTTCCTCTTGTAGATCCACTTGTTCCCAATAGGCACTATGCCCTTGGGGCGGTCTACCAGAGTCCAGACCTGATTGACATGCATCGAGTCTATCTCAGCTTCCATAGCTTCACGCCATTTCGCGGAGTCTAGATCCACCATCGCTTGGTCATAGGTCGTTGGGTCGGTCTCTTGGCTATCACTTGGAACCTCATGGAGACCCAGCTCCTCCAAGTGCACAAGTCCAAACCTCTCAGGTAAATGAGACACCCTACTAGACCTACGAGGTGGTTGTACTTGTGTTTCAGAAGGTTCAGTTCCAGTTTCTTACACAGGTGTCTCCCAAGGAGTTTCATTATATTCTTCTAAAGAAATACTTCTACCTGCTCTACCTTGCTGAATGAACTCATCTTCCAGGAAGTGTGCTTGTAAAGCAACGATCTTTCGATCTTCGGGCATGTAGAATAAATACCCCATCGTCTCAGATGGGAATCCATTGAAACGTCCCTTCGCGGACCTCGCTTCTAACTTCTCCACCTTAGTCTTCTTGACATAGGCGGGACATCCCCAAATCCTAATATGAGTAAGACTTGGTTTCCTGCCCTCCCACATCTCACGTGGAGTTTTAGGAATGGATTTGGAAGGACACCTGTTCAAGATGTAAGCGGCAGTCAGGAGTGCATACCCCCACAGGTAGATCGGTAAGTCAGTATAGCCCAGCATGGAACGGACCATGTTCAACAAGGCCCGGTTCCTTCTTTCTGACACACCATTTAACTGAGGAGTACCTGGAGGTGTTAGTTGTGAAACTATTCCATGTTCCTTAAGGAACTCGTCAAACTCCATACTCATATACTCGCCACCTCAATCCGACCAAAGTGCTTCGATATGATTACCAGTTTGTTTTTCGACTAAGGCCTTGAATTCCTGGAATTTCTCAAAGGCCTCGGATTTATGTTTCATTAAGTATACATAACCATACCTAGTATGATCATCTGTAAACGTAATGAAATATTGATATCCGTCATGTGCTACTTCCAAAGCACCACATACGTCGGTATGGATTAATCCCAGTTTATCAGCGGCTCTTTCAAAAGTCCCTGTGAAGGGGGACTTAGTCATTTTGCCTTTAAGGCAAGATTCACAAGTAGGAAAGGGATCCAATCCCAATGGACCCATAAGTCCATCTTTTTCCATCTTGTAAACCTTGGTCTGACCAACATGACCAAGTCTAAGATGCTATTTCAAAACTTGATTGATTTCATCCCTACCACATTTTCTAGTCATAGTATTCACAACTACTTTGTTGCTGAGATTTAGATGATACAATCCATTTAACAATGTAGCAGTACCCACTAGTTTATTTCTGAAATAAATTTTGCAGGAACCATCACCAATGAAAAATGAAAAGCCTTTTCGGTCCATGACCAGAATGGATACAATATTTTTGTGCCCCTTGGGCAAAACAAGTACATCTTCTAAAGTCAAAACATAGCCGGATTCTAAACCCAAAAGAAGTGATCCTATGTCGGTTGCCTCGACACTATGCCCACTTCCGACTGTGATCATAACTTCTCCAGCTCCAAGCTTCCTACTTTGTTCCAGATCCTGATTCACGGTACAAATATGAGAACTAGCACCAAAATCCAGTATCCAGGAAGTAGAAAATACAGTAGCAGAACAATTTGTTTCCAAAACTAAAGTTTTGTACCTGAAGTGCCATGAAGAATAGGACACTCTCTAGCCCAGTGTCCCAGCTCACCGCACTTGAGACAAGCGTCTTTCTTCTTGATCTTTGGAACCATCAGGGCCTTGCCCTTACCCTTAAGGTCCTCGACTTGTGGTCCCGTCCGCTTCTTGGTCTTTTTTTCTTGTTCTTAGACCTCCGAGGTCCAGAAGAAATCACAAGAGCAGACTCCTTCGTCCATGGAGTCTTCATCTGAGATTGAGCGGTCACAAGTTTGTTCATTAGCCCAGCTAAATTACATGCAATCTCATTGCAGTTGAAGTTCATAACAAACTGTGAGAAGGAATCAGGGAGAGACTGTAGGATAAGGTCGGTTTGGAGAGAAGTATCCATTTTAAAATCAAGAGCCTACAATCTCTTGATCATGGATATCATTTTGAGGATATGTTCCCCAACCTTCTCACCTTCCTTCATCCTTTCACTGAACAGTTGCTTGGATATCTCATATCTAGCAGTTTTGCTGTGCTCATCATAAAGTTCGGTTAAGTGAGATAGAATCTGCCTAGCAGAAGTCATTTTCTCATGAGCTATCTGAAGCTCATTAGACATAGAATCCATCATGTAAGCACGAACCTTTACGTCATCCTTAACCCACTTTTCGTGGTTTTCAATTTCTTCCTGATTGGCTCTGGTCTGCACAGGAGGCGCCGGAATGTCCGTCTCCAAGACGTATCCCAGTGCCTCTATACTGAGGACAATCATCAGATTTTGGAGCCAGTCCACAAGGTTAGGTCCAATCAGGGTGTTCTTTTCGAGTAGAATTGCGAGTGGATTCATTGTCATATTGAGAGTTATGCTTGCATTAAGTATAACAGATTAATTAGTGACTTGTTTAATTATGATCTGAGTATAGAATTAAGGTCTTTTCTATTCTTGTTACCCAGCTCCCACTATTTTTATCGGAATAGCACACTCCTATATGAAATTCGGAAGTATCGTCGCTCTACTTCATAGTGGTGATCGAGTTCTTTATAAATCTTAATAGAGGGCAACCGAACAGGTTTCTAGTCTATTAATTTTCATAAAGTGGTGTCCAACACCAACCCATCTAATGGATGATTCGATCTTATTTTTCCCATTGTTCACTCCCCTCAACCTATACGGTTTCTATGGTTCGTGAACAAGTTAAGTTTATACCATCGACGCAAATCAGTTTCACAATTGAATCTTATCCGGCAACCTATCAGGTTTCTAGGGATAAAATTTGCTCCAACCGAAGACATCCAATGTGCTCCCGGTAATTTATCCGTCCTCCCCGAACGACTACCCCGATAACTCGGAAGCATAGCACATCCGGTTTGGACTTTAATTTCACGAAAGCTCGATGCAGGGAAGGAAAACCTTGAAACCTTATAAACTTAATAATTTGATTTTGGGGAAATTATCGCGATTAATGTTACACTTTGCACATGAATTCATTTAAGCGCGTTTGTGGCATTCATACAACATGAAACAACCGGTCACAACCTAGTTGCTACCAACATGTGGTTCATGGACCGTTCCTAGAAAACAAAAACTCCATAATCTAATTACAAGTCTTCGTCTTGAATCTTCATCTTCTCGAAACGGATCTTCCTCCGGTCTTCGTCATTACATATAAATTTTACATTGAAAATTGCATCCTAGATACAAATATTTCTAGTAAAATAAATAGGCTCAAAACGGCCTTTACAACCCAATCGAATAAAACGAACGGTTCAAAACTAAGTCCACGAACCACATCCCCATTCAAAAGCATTCATCCAATAAATACTATATAAATGGAAAGCGTGGAGATACATTGATCCAATCAACAATACGAACTGATCCAATCGATTCACACAATCGGTAATATGAAAACGTTCAAAATAATTCGGTCGATCACAAGTATTCCAATAAATCAATTTTCCCTTATAAAATAAAATACCATAAACCATTTTAATCATATTAAATCCAATTTAAAAAATGGGAAATCATTTTTAGGAATACATGAAGAAAACAAGCCCGAAACGGATCCGAAAAGGGCTGGACCGCGCCCGAAAACCCACCGGCAAGCGGCGCCAGCGGCCACAGGCCATGGCCCCATGGCCTCGAGCAGGCGGCGGCCCCCGATCAGCAGCCATACAGGCGGGCTGCAACAGCCCTAGGCCGCGGCCCCCGAGCCCTGGGCCGCGGCGCCCTCCTTCCGGACCACTCTCGGACCATCCAATGGTAATTCAGGGCTAGTTTTTCGACCGGATATCCAATATCTATATTTTCCAACATTCATATCTTCAATATAAATCATATTTCCCAGAAATTAAAGATTTATATTTAGACATAAACTTACAAAAAATACAACTAGAACGAACGAAAAGCATATATCACGATTATGACTATTAATAATTCTAAATCATTCACCATCTAATCAAGCATTCCAAATGCCAATATCGTATATACGATCGCAAGACCTACACTCTGATACCACTGTTGGGATTCGGTGCCAAAATCGAAGGCCCAGCGGAAGCGATAAAACGAAAATTAATTCGATCTGAATCCCTACGAGGATCGATCGAGCTACGTATATACGAATATATAAACGAAAACACAAGAGATGTAAGAAACTCACCCTTGTAGTCCGTTGATTAAATGTATTCCTTCTCTTGGGATATTCCCCAAGCTTTAAACGAATTCCCTACGATCCAAAGCGCTCCAAGCACTCGAATGATTCAACGTCGAAAATACAACGCCTCCACTTGCCACGTGACGGATAAACGAACGGGATGACGATCACCTTTCTATCCTCCAAGGATATGGCTAGAGCTAAGTGATGAAGCTATTGAATTTGATGAATATACACTAAGTATGTTTATCAAATTTTCTCTCTTTGATTTCTTGATTTTTCTTCAAAAATTATCAAGAACAAGAAATGAAAATGAAGAAGAAGAACAAGAAGACTTGGAAAACTCTTTTTCTTTTCTCACTCTAAAACTCACGGATGTTATGCCTTGGGTGTGTGAGTGTGATTGTCTTATCTTCTTTTATTGTTCTTTTTTTAATCACCATATCTCACTTTTCCATATATTAAGAGATATGATATCTCTAAAGTCTTTAATCTTCCTCCAACTAAGGACAAGATCAAGACAAAATGGAAGGGATAAGGTTTGTTGGCCTCTAGAAGAAAATGGACGAGTTCGGTCCATTTCGGACTCCCGTGAGTCCAAACAGATAAACTCCTATTCCGTTCCGATATATTTGTGTCGATTAATTAATCCAATCAATTAATCACATTAAATACATAATTACATAATTAATTTCTCCAAGAAATAATTATATTTATGAATTAAATTATCACCCAGTAATTTATTTAATTCATTAGGCCGTAAATCAATTTATCCAATAAATTGATTTAGACATCTAATGTCCCAAATTAGATATCCAATATCTAATATTCAAAATGAGAGAACAAGCTTGATTCATTCCGTCGTCAATCCTATTGCGCGACTCGGTAGGTCCGTCTCGGTCAGCAATGGGAGGAACCAAAGAGTAGTAGTACCACCTAGCCAGCCTGGCGGCATACACTGTACCCCAACTGAGAACGAATGATTGGGATCATTCATGAACCATTCTGTCGTGAATACAAGTATACGTATAAACCCTTCTTTCAAATGTCGCGATCAAGTTATAGGGTCACGGTCAGTCAAACCCTATTTGTACTTGACGCTATGCATGCGTTGCAAATCGAGATCATCGAGCTTTTGTGTATCCAATACAACTAGCTCCAATGCTTTGGCCAAAGACTTATGATCTCATCTGCCAATAACCGCATAGGACATATAACCCGCTCACTAATGGGAGAAAGAATTCTATCTTGGTATTCAGTAGGACCTGCTACTTACCCGTCAAGATGCACGTTGAGGTTGAGCCCCGTCTCCCGGTTTACAGGGTCAAACTACTCTAATGAAAATCTTTTCGTCACAAGCACATCCCTACTAAATCCTCAAGTCGAAGGTTCACGAATACCTATCACAACCTTTCGATTCCGTCATTAATTGTCCCGAAGTGAAATCCGTGTGACGAATCGAGGATGAGTCGGTTCGAGTATACTAATCTAATTAGTATACCTATAACGTGTGCTCCCACTAACTATTAGTGTTCGACAGGCACTCTCCATGTCAAAGAACACGTCATACAAGTCTTCACATAAAATTAACGTCCAGTCAAGTTTTATCGACTTGCGAACGATTAAGTATTTGAGCAATAAACCTTTCCAGTGCCGACCCCCTTATCCAATAAGGAGTGGAACGTTTTGCTCTCAAATACACAGACTAGTTTCTATATGTATATTTACGAGTTAGGAATGCCAGTAACTACCAGTAAATAAAGAAATATCCATTGCCTTATATCAATAGTTTACATAATTACAAGTACAATGCCCTCACTCAACATCCTTTGAGTGGCATTCGAGGGCATACTCCTAACAAAACCTTCAAAGCAAGGCTTGTTGCGAAAGGTTACACTCAGAAGGAGGGCATCGACTACGATGAGACCTTTTCGCTAGTAGCCATGCTTAAATTGATCCGGATTCTCTTAGCTATAGCTGCGCATTTGGATATGGAGATTTGGCGGATGGATGTCAAGACTGCATTCTTGAACGGGAGTCTTGATAAGAAAATCTATATGCGCCAACCTGAGGGATTCATTGCTTAAGGAGAGGAGCACTAAGTGTGCAAACTTAAAAGAGCCATTTATGGTCTAAAGCAAGCATCAAGGTCTTGGAACATGCGATTTGATGAGATCATTCAATCGTATGGTTTTGAACAGTGTCCTAGTGAGGTTTGTGTATACAAAAAGTGCGATGGAAATGTGCTAGTGTTTCTTGTACTGTACGTAGATGATATACTTCTGATTGGAAACAATGTGAAGGTATTATCAGACATAAGGGTATGTCTGTCTGAGCAATTCGATATGAAGGATTTGGGAGAAGCTGGGCACATCCTTGGTATTAGGATCTTTCGAGATCGAAAGAAAAGGATGTTGTGCTTATCTCAGGCATCCTATATCGATATGGTGCAAAAGCGGTTTAGTATGGAGAATTCCAAGAAAGGTTTCTTACCTTACAGATATGGAATTCAGCTATCTAAGGCTATGTGTCCTAAGACATAGAAGGAGATAGACGACATGAAGCTGGTCCCTTATGCTTCGGCAGTGGGAAGCCTCATGTATGCTATGCTTTGCATTAGGACTGATATTTGTCATGCTGTAGGCATGGTGGCGAGATATCAGTCGAACCCAGGATCGGGACATTGGATTGCTTTCAAGTGTATACTCAAGTACCTGAGAAGGACTAGGGAGCATATGCTTGCATATCAATCGGATACACTTTGTCCTTTGGATTACATTAACTCAGATTTCTAGCCCGAAAAAGTTAAGCTTAAGACAACCTCGAGATATGTTTTTGTTGGACTTAGATGTGGTTCTTGGTTTGCATAGAAGTATCACAATTTTATTGCGGCAATACTGGTGCATTTATAAACCCGGGGGAACCACGAGCCCATAGAGCAAGGAAACATATCAGTCGTAAGTAAGGTTGTAAAATGAGGGAACGTAGTGTTGTTCAAGATTGCATCTGGAAACAACCTAGTTGATTCTTTCATGTGGAAAGAATGGGGTTGAGATGTATGGCAGCATTGCTTTGAGTATAAGTGGGAGATAGATAGACATAGTCTAGATAGTATATTTCAAAAGCATGCTTTGAGTATAAGTGGGAGATTGTTAGGATTGTATACATCAAAGCATACTTTATGCTTGTATTACCTAATTTCCCGGTCTTTATCTATAAGAATATTTAATTCATTCATCACATGTTTTGCATATTTATTCATGCTATTGTTATGCAAATGTTGTCTAAATTACTTTATAATGTAGATAATTTGGTGTGTCGAGTCACACAGAAGATCACATTATCAGTTCCTTATTTAGTAATATTTAGTTCACAACCTATATAATATTGGACCGTTATGTGAGAGGTTGTAGTATATGCTTGAGATTGGTTGATCTTGACCATTAGAATATATTAGCGTATTCGATATATGTTGAACAGGATCGAGGTGAGATAGATTCTTCTGTACTGACTATAAGAAGAACGTACATCTTGGACAATTATTATTTCTTAATTCTAATGATTAATATTTAATTATATATCTTTAATATTTATTGCTTTGATTTATCATGGGTGAGAGCCACAACGATTGACTCAATATGCTCGATATTTTGGGCAATATTATTATTTATATGATAATTAATATTATAGTTAGAAATCGTGTCCCGACCACTTGGGTTGATCATGTCCCCTGAGGCACTCGAAAGGATTATTATATTAAACCCTGCAGGTGGAATTAATTTTTCGATATAATAATAAAAGTCGAGTGGTATACTCATGTATAATATATTAATTAATTAAAAGCTGCCAGTAGCTTAAATTAATTAATGGACATGGAATATCTTAAACACGAGAAATAATTAATTCAAAAAGGAGCCCAATTTCATAATTTTGGATTTTGGTTGGAAGTGCAATATCAATTTTTTAGTGGGCTAAGTTGATATTAATAAAGTCTTCATATTAGGAAGATTCCTAATATTGGAAAGAAGATATCTATTAAGAGTCCTTACCTTATCCTACTTAAGATCCCTAGTAGTATGTAATACCCGGTTGTAATTCATTCATTTTCATTCCTACTTAAGATCCCTAGTAGTATGTAATACCCGGTTGTAATTATCAGTCAGTAATTGTCACTCAGTAATTTTCACTCATTAATAATTACTCATCATTCATGAATCACTCATTTGCGTTCACTGTTGGCATGTTGTAATCGTATATCAGTTACCGATCGTCATTTTATCTCCGTTTTTAGATCGAGACGGGAGTATTATCATTTTCATTGTGATTGATAGCCTTGTACTGGGAGTACCATCTTTGGCTCGTGTTAGACTTGTTCACTTTCACATTCGTATGGTATGTCGGATCATTCATCAGTCGTAGCGAGGAATCGGAGTTATCGGATTTATTCACCTTGGCCAGCATTGAGTTACGGCCGTAAGGTTCCGGGATACGGCCGTAAGTTCAGCGGGTACGGCCGTAAGGCCGCTTCTGGCCGTACGTGGTCAGCCAGTGCCCAGGCATTTTGGCCGAAGGCGAGTTACGGTCGTAAGAAGGGTTGGATACGGCCGTAAGTGGTGTTCGTAAATTTCAGGCGTTGTCGACCAAGGGTGACTTACGGCCGTAAGGGTTGCGGCATACGGCCGTAAGTCGAGACAGGTACGGCCGTAAGGCTTGGCCGGATCTGGCCGTCTGGCTATGACGAGAATGCCTGGTCATTTTTGACGAAGGCGGGTTACGCCCGTAAGTTTGGCCGGATACGGCCGTATCATCCGAGTTACGGCCGTAAGGTGTGCGGGTACGGCCGGAAGGATGTCGGCGGATGTTTTTGACGAAGGCGGGTTACGCTCGTAACTCAGTAGCGGTTACGGCCGTAAGTCTGTCGGCAGGCTTTCGGACGAAGCCGAGTTATGACCGTACGAGTTGGACGGTTACGGCCGTAAGGCCGTTGACATGGAATGTTACGGCCGTAAGAGGGCCGAGTTACGGCCGTAACTTCCGGCAGTATATATGGTTTGGCCGGGACACTTTTCCTCATTTTTCTCATTTCCTTCATCTTGTCCGAGAGAGAGAGCTTGAGGGAGATATTTTGTCATCATCAATCACTTGTGTTTTCGGATTTCATCATCTTATTTCGTTGGGAAGCTTGGATAGTCGATTTAACACGTTTTCATCGGATCGAAGTGTTTGGATCTTCAAAGGTAATATTCTTCAACACCTTGGATTTCGATTTTGTGTTGAGATATGATGTTTTGGACGTTATAATCATGTTATATGAAGGGATATGCATATGATTATGAGTTTGTATAAGGATTCATTGGATTATTGAGGGATTATTCAAGAACACTTTGAATATCGAGTTGAAATTGGGGGTTTTCGATTAATTGTCGTTATAATCACGTTTTGGATATTCGTTTTGGATTATTAATCGTATTGAAGATGTTTTGTTGGTTTGAAACACTTCTTGGGGGATTTGATATTGGTATATTAAGGTTTGATTGTAAACAATCGGAGTTTGGACGCAACGTGTTTGATTTAATGCCTCAATGGACTTGGTTTAGTCGTATTGGCGTGTTGAGTTCGTTATAATCGTGTTTGATACGTATGTTGAACGGATTGTTGGTATTTGTGTTATTCAAGGTTATTCGAGCGACCGACAACGCATTTAGGACTTTTGTTCGTGGAAGGATAATTGTCATCGGTATTAAGTAAGTTAATTCTTACTCGGTTAAAAGGATATTCATCCCTTTTGTTGTTGTTCATTCATAATCATAACTCATTCATCAGTGTATTAACCATATCAAACTTGTTATTGTCAACTAATCACTTCAGTCATAAGGAACGACGGTTCCAATCATTTCATTGAGCTGTCATTTATTTCACTACCATTCCACCTCGGTGAGTCATTATTCATTTTCGATGTCACTTTTGTTATATCGTAGCATTCCGGGTCATACTGGCGTGCCGGTTGGTATGTGTTGGATTTTCATGTCGGGCACGTTTAAGTCGTGTGTTGGTTGTTGGCCTCACATTGGACTGTGCACACGAGTCATATTGTCTCGTGAGACTGATTAGGTACAAGACCACACGTGTATTCGATCGATACTCGTTGGTGGCTTGTGCACGGACACATTTCCATCCCGGGCGTAGTGTGGTACCACCCTTTGAGCCGTCTTGTTAGTTGATTCATATAGCATGTTTGATTGCGTATGTTTCGACGAGGATATTTCATAACTTCGGATATAATCATGATTGTGTATTTTCAACCCTTGAGGATTGTTGTTACGTATGGCGACCCATTTGGGATTTTGTTTTTCAGGTCATGGCAAGGCAAAAGCACGGGAATAGCATGTTGATGGCGAGGAGTCCCAGTGATACTAGTAGGGGGCCCCGATCTTTCAGTATTCATATTATTGTCATTTATCTTCCGTTGCAGATTTTCATTTGGATACTCCGTTTCATTCAGTGTTGTGTATTTTATCTTCATATAAAATACACTAGTATTCGGTATTGTCCTGGTATGTTGTAATTAAACTCCTCATCGGAGTAATTACTGTTGTAATGTGGTTCGGTACTACATTTATCCTGTGTAATTCATTCATTTTTATTTGCCTGGTGGGTCCCAGCCGGGGATCCACGACACTATAATATCCGCCTAGTTTGGGGTGTTACATAGTTGGTATCGGAGCGTGGTTTTGAATACTACCTTCGGAGTCATGTATCATTTGAAATCATCGTCATCAGACTAGTATCATTGGACTTTTGCGTCACGTGTGACCTGTGCAAATGCCGAGCCAATCAGACCGAAAGAACTGTAAGATTTCCAACGCCATGGTATAATTTCTGGCAATAGTCATTCATTCATCATTCATCAATTAACAATCCTCAAACATCATCATTCATTGTAATCAGGACGATCATGTTAACTCATTAATCACTTAATTCATTTCATTACTCAGTTAATGATCAGGACGATCATGTTAATTCATTAATTACTCAATTCATTTCATTACTCAGTTGTCGATCTGGATGATCATATTATTAATCTTGTTAAGTTATTCAAGATAATCATTTCAAGAATTTCATCAGATAATCATGTCACTTCAGTAAATCATTCATATAATCACTAAGTTAGAGCATGTATACTCATTTTCATCATCTCATGACGTAATCATAACGTGATAATCATGCGGGAAATATAATCATTATGCGACCTTCCTACTTCAGTATGGAGAGAGCTGTCAGGGGATGCACGGGGAGAGGCCGCGGTGCGGGCCGAAACCCGAGAAATAATCACTCGCTGCCGGGAAATCGTGCCCAGGACTCAGCTCGAGCAGAAGATGTTCGGGTTGATCCACTCACTTTTATGCAGGCCATGATGACCCATGTGCAGTTGCTCAATCATCATTGCGCCACTCTGGCCGGATTAATCGAGAGAACTCTCCCGTATGAGCCAGCTGCTAAAGAAAGTGCTAAACAACAACCTTCATCTGTCAACAAGAAATCAACGAAGCGTAATCAATCCGAAGGCAGTCAGTGAACCTTCAAGAAGCCTCGTGTGAGTCCTATCGTTTCTGAGCGACCTCCTACGGCGAAAAATCGTGCGGGATCTCAGTCCCGAGCGGCCTGTTCGGCCATCACCTGTTTCAATTGTGGAACGCCGGGTCATTACAGCACTGAGTGTCTGAAACCGTCTATCACGTGCTATAATTGTGGGAATTTTGGGCATAAGGCCCGTTTTTGCCGAAAGGACTCCAAGTCGGCTCCGGCGGCATCTCGTGCCCCAAGCAATCGGCGTTTGAATCATTTGCTTTGTCAACGTCGTTTAAGACAATGGAAGCAAATAGAGTTGGAGCTCGTATTTATCAGACGGGAGCATCCGGTTCGGGGGCCGGCAAGTCCCAGATTCATGTGATGAGGAGGATCGACGATCCGGTGGCCCGAATGACCTCAGGTATACTCGTAATTTTATTTCAACCTGTGTGTACCTTTTGGATACTGGTGCACCGCATTCATTCATTTTCGAATCATGTTTTAATAGACTTATTTTGGGATAGTCCTACTGCTTGTGGACCTCATACCATCGGTCTACCTCACGATGGAAGAATTTTCGGAAATCATACCGAAGTAAGCTTAGTGACCGCGATTGGTTGGTGGACCTAATCGTGGTGAATTTATCTTAGGACGATGTAATTTTCGGTATTAGTTGGTTTGATCGTTTTGATACTATCCTTAGTGTTTGTTAGCATTTGGTCGCTATCTTTCCGTCGTTGGTTGTCGATTGTGTGCTTCAGGGAAGTAATCCCCGTTGTTCCAGTAGAATTATTATTATGGCGGAAGCAGAGAGATTCCGCAATCGATCTATTCAATCATTCATTGCACCATTTTCATCGATTGGCCTTTCTAAGGCAATCGAGTCATTCAATCATTCATTGTATCATTTTCATCGATTGACCTTTCTAAGGCAATCAAGTTATTCAATCATTCATTGCGTCATTTTCATCGATTGACCTTTCTAAGGCAATCGAGCTATTCAATCATTCATTGTGTCATTTTCATCGATTGGCCTTTCTAAGGCAATCGAGTTATTCAATCATTCATTGTATCATTTTCATCGATTGGCCTTTCTAAGGCAATCGAGTTATTCAAACATTCATTGTATCATTTTTATCGATTGGCCCTTCTAAGGCAATCGAGATGTTCAATCATTCATTGTACCATTTTCATCGATTGGCCTTTCTAGGGCAATCGAAATGTTCAATCATTTGTGGTATTATTGTCATCGATTGACGATGTATTTCCAGACGAGTTATCTGTTTGCCTTCACATAGAGTAGTGGAATTCAGGAGTGAGTTGGAGCCGGTACGTCCCCTTTATCGAAGGCACAGTATCGGATGGCCCCGACCAGAATGCAGGAGTTGAAGATTCAACTTGAGGAATAGTTCGAGAAAGGTTATCTCCGACCGATTGCGTCCCCGAGAGGAGCACCAGTGTGATCTGTCAAGGAGGAGGATGGCTCGTCTCGTGTGTGTATTAATTATCAAGAGTTGAACAAGGTGATGATCAAGATTAGTACCCCTTACCCCGTATTGATGATCTTTTAGATCAACTTCAGGAAGCTTCAGTATTTTCCAGGATCGACGTAAGATCTGGATATCACCAGTTGCGGATTCGAGAGTCGGATATCGCGAGTACGGCGTTTCGAACACGCTATGGTCATTATGAGTTCGTAGTTATGCCGTCCGGGCTAACTAATGCACCTGCGGTATTCATGGAGTTAATGAAGCGGGTTTTCATCGACTTTTTAGATCAGTTTGTTGTTGTCTTCCTCGATGACATTTTGATTTATTCTCGTGATCGAGAGGAACACGAGGTACGTCTTCATCAAGTTCTCGACGTGCTAAGACGCGAGCAACTTTATGGAAAGTTTTCCAAATGTGAGTTCTGGATGTCCGAAGTGACTTTTCTCGGACATGTAATTTCATCAGATAGAGTTCGTGTCGACCCTCAGAAGATGGAGGCTATCCGAGACTGATTACCTCCGAAGAATGTTAGGGAAATCCGAAGTTTTCTCGGATTAGCGGGCTATTATCGGCGATTTGTGGAGGGATTTTCTAGAATCGCTCTATCAATGACGAACCTTTTGCGAAAGGGTAAGAAATACACGTGGTCCGACGTGTGTCAGCGGAGTTTTGAGGAACTCAAGAACCAGTTAATTTCAGCACCTGTCTTTTCCTTGCCAGAAGGGACGGAAGGATTCGTGGTTTTTAGTAACGCGTCCGGACACGGTCTCGGATGTGTATTAATGCAGGATGGGCAGGTTATTGCCTATGCTTCACGGCAATTGCGACCTTACGAGGTTAATTATCCGACCCACGACCTGGAGCTAGCAGCCGTGGTTTTCGCGTTGGGAATTTGGCGTCGTTACCTTTATGGCATCACATGTCAGATATTCACCGATCATAAGAGTTTAAAGTATATATTTACTCAGAAGGAGTTAAATATGCGACAGAGACGGTGGTTAGAATTAATCAAAGATTATGATATCGAGATCCTTTACCACCCGGGCAAGGCGAACGTTGTCGCTGACGCCTTGAGTCATAAGTCCGTGCAGGAGCAGATGCTTGCTCGTTTAACAGTTCAGAGGGAGCTTCAGCAGGAATTCCTTAGACCCGAGATCGAGGTATGGCTTCAGCGAATTCAGGGATAGCTTTGTATGTTAGAGATTTCATCGTCTCTTGAGGAGAAAATCAGGGAAAATCAGGGTTCAGACCCAGCATTGTTGCGCATCCGTGAGGATGTGGCTCAGGGGAAAGCCCCTAGATTCGTGGTCCACGAGGATGGACTTTTGAGATTTAAGAATCGGTTGTGCATACCGGCGAATGACGAGTTGAAAAACTCGATTTTGAGAGAGGCTCATGCTACCCCTTATTCTATTCATCCGGGGTCCAGCAAGATGTACAAGGACTTGAAACAAAATTACTGGTGGAGTAATATGAAGCGAGAAGTCGCAGAATTTATTTCGAGATGCTTAACCTGTCAACAAGTCAAGATTGAACATCAGCGACCGGCAGGTATGTTGAAACCTCTCCCTATTCCAGAGTGGAAGTGGGAAGACATTTCTATGGATTTCATCACGAGTTTGCCGACGAGTCGTCGTGGCATGAATACGATCTGGGTGATTGTGGACCGCTTAACTAAATCAGCTCATTTCCTTGAGATCAAGGATACGTGGGGTCCCGAGAGACTGGCTCAGTTGTTCATCAAGGAGATAGTGAAACTGCACGGTACTCCTAAGAGTATCGTTTCCGATCGTGACAGACGATTTGTGTCTCATTTTTGGAAATCAGTTCATCGTGCTTTGGGAACTCAGCTCAATCTCAGTACTGCCTTTCATCCTCAGTCCGAAAATCAGAAGGGACTATACAGACATTAGAGGACATGTTGAGGGCATGCGTCCGCGATTGGAAGGACGATTGGGAAGCCCAACTACCACTGATCGAGTTCACGTATAATAATAATTGGCATGCCTCCATTAAGATGGCACCTTACGAGGCCTTGTACGGTCGTCGTTGTCGATCTCCTTTGTGTTGGGATGACTTGTCAGAATCAATCGGCACCGAGCCCGATATGCTTATAGCCGCCCGGGAGAAGGTAGCTTTGATCAGGAGTCGTATGTTGACAGCTCAGAGTCGACAGAAATCATATACAGATAATCGTCGTCGACCACTAGAGTTCGAGACGGGTAACCATGTTTTGGTCAAGGTATCCCCGAGTCGAGGCATTTTACGTTTCGGAAAACGGGGGAAGTTGAGTCCGAGATTCATTGGACCGTTTGGAATTTTGGATCGAGTAGGCGAGTTGGCTTATCGATTGGCTTTACCTCCGGCATTGAGCCGAATTCATAATGTGTTTCACGTCTCTCAGTTGCGGAAGTATGTTGCCGACCCGAGTCACATACTTCAGTTCGACGAAATCGAGATCGCAGATGATCATTCGTATGAGGAGCGTCCCATACGAGTGTTAGAGCGGCAAATCAAACAGTTGAGGAATAAGGCGATTCCTTGGGTTAAGTTTCAGTGATCTAGACACGGAGTCGAAGAGGCTACTTGGGAAACCGAGGAGAGTATGCGGGAGAGTCATCCCGAGTTGTTTGACCCTTAGTTTCGGGGACGAAACTCTTTTAAGGGGGTAGTATGTAATACCTGGTTGTAATTCATTCATTTTCATTCAGTAATTATCAGTCTGTAATTGTCACTCAGTAATTTTCACTCATTAATAATCACTCATCATTCATGAATCACTCATTTGCGTTCACTGTTGGCATGTTGTAATCGTATATCAGTTACCGATCGTCATTTTATCTCCGTTTTTAGATCGAGACGGGAGTATTATCATTTTTATTGTGATTGATAGCCTTGTACTAGGAGTACCATCTTTGGCTCGTGTTAGACTTGTTCACTTTCACATTCGTATGGTATGTCGGATCATTCATCAGTCGTAGCGAGGAATCGGAGTTATCGGATTTATTCACCTTGGCCAGCATTGAGTTACGGCCGTAAGGTTCCGGGATACGGCCGTAAGTTCAGCAGGTACGGCCGTAAGGCTGGCCGGTTACGGCCGTACGTGGTCCAGCAGGCTGCCCAGGCATTTTGGCCGAAGGCGAGTTACGGCCGTAAGAAGGGTTGGATACGGTCGTAAGTGGTGTTCGTAAATTTCAGGCGTTGTCGACCAAGGGTGACTTACGGCCGTAAGGGTTGCGGCATACGGCCGTAAGTCGAGGCAAGTACGGCCGTAAGGCTTGGCCGGATATGGCCGTACGCTGCAGGCAGGATGCCTGGTCATTTTTGACGAAGGCGGGTTACGCCCGTAAGTTTGGACGGATACGGACGTATCATCCAAGTTACGGCCGTAAGGTGTGCGGGTACGGCCGTAAGGATGTCGGCGGATGTTTTTGACGAAGGCGGGTTACGCCCGTAACTCAGTAGCGGTTACGGCCATAAGTCTGTCGGCAGGCTTTCGGACGAAGCCGAGTTACGGCCGTACGAGTTGGCCGGTTACGGCCGTAAGGCCATTGACTTGGAATGTTACTGCCGTAAGAGGGTCGAGTTACGGCCGTAACTTCCGACAGTATATATGGTTTGGCCGGGACACTTTTCCTCATTTTTCTCATTTCCTCCATCTTGTCCGAGAGAGAGAGCTTGAGGGAGATATTTTGTCATCATCAATCACTTGTGTTTTCGGATTTCATCATCTTATTTCGTTGGGAAGCTTGGATAGTCGATTTAACACGTTTTCATCGGATCGAAGTGTTTGGATCTTCAAAGGTAATATTCTTCAACACCTTGGATTTCGATTTTGTGTTGAGATATGATGTTTTGGACGTTATAATCATGTTATATGAAGGGATATGCATATGATTATGAGTTTGTATAAGGATTCATTGGATTATTGAGGGATTATTCAAGAACACTTTGAATATCGAGTTGAAATTGGGGGTTTTCGATTAATTGTCGTTATAATCACGTTTTTGGATATTCGTTTTGGATTATTAATCGTATTGAAGATGTTTTGTTGGTTTGAAACACTTCTTGGGGGATTTGATATTGGTATATTGAGGTTTGATTGTAAACAATTTGAGTTTGGACGCAACGTGTTTGATTTAATGCCTCAATGGACTTGGTTTAGTCGTATTGGCGTGTTGAGTTCGTTATAATCGTGTTTGATACGTATGTTGAACGGATTGTTGGTATTTGTGTTATTCAAGGTTATTCGAGCGACCGACATCGCATTTAGGACTTTTGTTCGTGGAAGGATAATTGTCATCGGTATTGAGTAAGTTAATTCTTACTCGGTTAAAAGGATATTCATCCCTTTTGTTGTTGTTCATTCATAATCATAACTCATTCATCAGTGTATTAACCGTATCAAACTTGTTATTGTCAATTAATCACTTCAGTCATAAGGAACGACAGTTCCAATCATTTCATTGAGCTGTCATTTATTTCACTACCATTCCACCTTGGTGAGTCATTATTCATTTTCGATGTCACTTTTGTTATATCGTGGCATTCCTGGTCATACTGGCGTGCCGGTTGGTATGTGTTGGATTTTCATGTCGGACACGTTTAAGTCGTGTGTTGGTTGTTGGCCTCACATTGGACTGTGCACACGAGTCATATTGTCTCGTGAGACTGATTAGGTACAAGACCACACGTGTATTCGATCGATACTCGTTGGTGGCTTGTGCACGGACACATTTCCAACCCGGGCGTAGTGTGGTACCACACTTTGAGCCGTACTGTTAGTTGATTCATATAGCATGTTTGATTGCGTATGTTTCGACAGGATATTTCATAACTTCATATATAATCATGATTGTGTATTTTCAACCCTTGAGGATTGTTGTTACGTATCGACCCATTTGGGATTTTGTTTTTCAGGTCATGGCAAGGCAAAAGCACGGGAATAGCATGTTGATGGCGAGGAGTCCCAGTGATACTAGTAGGGGCCCCCGATCTTTCAGTATTCATATTATTGTCATTTATCTTCCGCTGCAGATTTTCATTTAGATACTCCGTTTCATTCAGTGTTGTGTATTTTATCTTCATATAAAATACACTAGTATTCGGTATTGTCCTGGTATGTTGTAATTAAACTCCTCATCGGAGTAATTACTGTTGTAATGTGGTTCGGTACTACATTTATCCTGTGTAATTCATTCATTTTCATTTGCCTGGTGGGTCCCAGTCGGGGATCCACAGCACTGTAATATCCGCCTAGTTTGGGGTGTTACAGTCCAAGAGCCTATAAATAAGACACCAAGGAGGTTAGGCCGATTCACTACTATTCCAAGGTTGTGAGATTGATTTTTTCACCTTGTGTTAATTGTAGATCAAGAGTTGTGTTTTTTATTCTACAATTTAGATAACACATCAATTTGCTTAAGAGTGTTCATAAAATACTAAAAAGTAAAGAAAAATCGAGTGACTCTTATCAAAGGAGATTTCGACCAATCCATTGTTGTCCAAGTAACATCCGGTAGGTCGTTGCCCACACAACATCCGGGTGAAGGCGGATCATACTCTAGAAGATCTTGAGGTAGAAATACAAGTAGATCAAGGAAGAGTACGAGGAGGTGTTAAATCGACTAAAATGAGATTTTTCTACCACTTCGCGTCAAAGGTATTAATTACCGACTCACATACGTAAATATATTTATTTTGGTTGTTTATTAATCTGTTTAGTTAATTAATTGATTTAATTAAAGTTATTAACGTATCGTGTTTTAATTGATTAAATATGCATAAATATAATAAATTTATAGATAAATATGCAACAAAATAAATTAAAACAAGTAAAATTTGGCACGTTGCAAATAGTAGTGTTATTCGGATTGTGTACCTTACAGGAAAGACATGATTTTTTCCTATAGCATACCGTCAATTTGTTTGGATGAAAATATATTCCTCGTTCCATTAGCCATGTTTAAAGTGCCTCCTTCATTTTTTTTGAGATAAAATTGTATTCTTTGTCCCACTCGCCATCGAGATCGTCAAGCTTCTTGCTTCATGAGTGAGGCTAAGGGCCTGTTTACTTTTTTTTCATTAATCTCTGAATGGATTAAGCTGTCTGGGTGGATTAAGATGTCTGATTTGGAAAAATATCTTGTTGTTTCTTTCTTGTCTGAATGAACTATCTGAATGATAGAAATGACCATTTTACCCCTCAGTATGAAATAAGTGCTGTTTGATAAACTGTTCGTTATTTTTTAAGCCGAATAGTATTTTTGAATGACATAAACTAGTTAAACGTCAAAACATAATGTCAAACTTTATTGATATCATCAAAAACAACAATAATAAGTACTTATAAATAAAATACTTCAACATCTTATTTTGAACACAATTCTTAAAATTAAGCATTACAAACCAAACTATTTGGCGAGAAAGGCGACGGCGAGAAAGGCGACGACGAGAAAGGCGACGACGGCGACGAGAAAGGCGACGGGAGGCGGGCGACGCGAGGCGGGCGACGGGCGACGCGAGGCGAGCGACGGGAGAAAGGAACCGGAGAGAGACAGAAGGGCCAGGAGAAAGGAACAGGAGAGATGAACGGGAGAGAGAGAGAGAATGGGCGAGATGAGAAAAGAAATTGAACGGGAGAGAGAGAAGGGAGAAAAGAAATTGAACGGGAGAAAGGAACGGGACAGAGAGAATGGAGAAATGAAAGTGGAGATAGGAAAAAAGAGGGAGGGGGTAGATAAGGGCAGCAGAGGTAATTTTTTGGGCTGAATGGGAACCACACCATTTTCACAGCTGAATCAGAAGAAAGATACATTTCAGCTCATTCAGTAAAAAATAAACATCTAAAAAATCTGAGTGATTCAGTTCATTAAGTACTCAGTGTCACGGGGTTATACTTGTGCCTCGCTAAGTCCTCACCGTGCGGAACTTTTAGGTTGTCTCAAGCCTAAGTAGTAAGCCTATTAATAAGCAAGACTGCTAGGAAGGAAAGTAAGGAAATGCTTGGGGAAGGTTTTCTCTTATTGCACTGTAGCAAATCAGATTTCTCAAGAGTTAGTTACAAATGAGCCCCAAGGAGGGGTATTTATACTAATCCTCCTAGTCTAGCAAATGACCAACTAAACATTACTATTCCAAGTATTTACAAGAATGCCATCATCTAGAATGATCTATACAATTCTAAACAATTCTAAGAAGACTTCTTGGAGTCCCCAGACCCCTCTGGAACGTCCGGCCCGACCCGGCCCGAAGTGTCCCGGCCCGGCCCGACCAAGGCCCGATTCGGCTCGTAGCAATCCGACCCGATTTCTGACCTTCTGGAACCCTATTTGACCTTCTGGAATTGATCGGTCTCCATCTTGAAGCTTCTAGGGTCTTCTTTCTGAAGAGTGGGTTCCTCGGCTTTTTAATGTCAACTGCTGTCATAAGACTTTTTCCGTCTAAGCCTATTATAGAGGGGTAGTCCTCTGTGAGCTTGGCACGGTCCATGTACGCGCGCGGCCCGGCTGCGCGCCCGTCCGACCGTCTTCGGTCGAATGCTGCTTGATGCCTGCTGCCTTAAGGTGGGGCGTGACATTCTCCCCCACCAATGTCGTGACCGTTCTCGGCACGATGCTATCCCGATATTCTTCGATCTTCTGCCGGAATTGCCATAGGTGATCCTCGTGTTCCCAGCAATTTTCAGCGTCTGGGAGTCCCTTCCAATGCACAAAGTATTCGGTGTATGGGGCCACGCCCCTTCGTCGAACGTCCCGATGTGAAATGATCTCGGCTACTTCCTTGTCGAAGGAAGTAATCATGGCAGTAGGTGCTCGATGTGACTGAGCTTGGCCCGGATCCTCCATGTCCTGATGGTAAGACTTCAGTTGGCTAACATGAAAGACGGGGTGTATCTTTATCTTCGGCGGTAGTTCCACTCGATATGAAACTGTCCCAACACGCTGCTCGATCTTGTAGGGTCCATCGTATCTTCGTATAAGTCCCTTATGCACATCCCGAAATGCTTTAAATTGCTGCGGGAGAAGTTTCACCATAACTAAGTCGCCTTCATTGAACTCGACCACTCGTCACTTGAGATCGGCCCATTTCTTCATCTTCTTGGCTGCCTTGTCTAATGATGCTCGAGCCAAGTCCGATTCCTCCTGTAATAACTTAGCAAAGGTATATGCTGCGGGACTCTGTCCCGAATATCCGGTGGCAATGTTATTCGTTGTCGCCGGTTGTCTCCCTGTGGCAAGCTCGAATGGACTGCGTCCGGTTGATTCACTCTTCTGCAAGTTGTATGAGAATTGGGCAGTGTCTAAGAGTTTGGCCCAATCCCGTTGATTGGCACTCACATAGTTCCGCAAGTAGCACTCAAGCAGTGTGTTAACTCGTTCTGTCTGCCCGTCCGTCTGTGGGTGGAAACTTGTTGAGAATGCTAAATTCGAGCCCAATAGCTTGAAAAGTCCTGACCAAAACTTCCCTGTGAAACGTGGGTCTCGGTCACTCACGATTGTCCTTGGAATGCCCCAATGTTTTACCACATGCTTTAAGAACAACTTGGCCGTCTCTAGAGCCGTTACGTCCGCCGGTGCTGGAATAAAGGTTGCGTATTTTGAGAACCTGTCCACCACAACTATGATCGACCCGTACCCATCCGATTTAGGCAAAGCCGAAATAAAGTCCATTGAAATGCTTTCAAAAGGGTGTTCCGGTATGGGTAATGGTTGAAGTAGTCCACCAGGTTGTTGTTGCTCCACCTTGTCTTGTTGACATACAAGACATGTCCGGACGTATGCCTCCACGTCCTCACGCATCCTGGGCCAAAAGTAGGAATTGTCAATTAAAGCCATTGTACGGTGCATACCTGGGTGTCCAGCCCATAGTGTATCGTGGCATTCCTTCATGATGTCCCTCCGTAAGTTCCCCGATTTGGGCACGTACAAGCGATTGCCTCTGGTAAAGAGTAGCTCGTCTCGTTCCCAGAACCGTCTTGTCTTGCCGCTCCTGGGAAGCTCCATGATGTTTCCTGCGAAAGGGTCCTACCTCAGTCCCTCACGTATGTGGTCCTTGATGCTTCCCTCGGCCTTAGTCAAGGCTGCAAGCTCGGCCTTCCGGCTTAATGCATCGGCTACTCGGCTAAGTACTCCAGGCTTATACTCCAGGGTATAATCGAACTCAGCTAGGAATTCCTGCCATCTTGCTTGTTTTGGCGTGAGCTTCTTATGAGTTTGAAAATAACTTGTGGCTACGTTGTCTGTTCGTACCACAAACTTACTCCCAAGTAAATAATGTCTCCAAGCTCTAAGGCAATGTACCACGGCGGTCATTTCCTTCTCGTGTATATACCCAGTACCGTCTCTCGGTATCATTCAATTTTCTGCTCTCATAGGCAACGGGATGTCCTAGCTGCATCAATACTCCTCTGATGGCATAATCAGATGCATCGGTCTGAACCTCATAGGCCTTGGCATGGTCTGGCAAGGCAAGAACTGGCTGCTTCGTCACTTCGCCTTTGAGTCGCTCAAAGGCCTCTCGGCACTTATCCATCCACTCCCATTTGTGGTCCTTCTTCAATAGATCCGTTAATGGTGCTGCTATCCGAGAGTATCCCTCGATGAACTTCCAGTAGTAGTTCACGAGTCCCAGAAATGATCAGAGTTGGGTTACGCTGGTTGGCGGTTCCCAATCTCGAACTGCTTTCACTTTGGCCTCGTCCATCATTATGCGGCCATCCTTGATACGGTGCCCCAGAAAAGTCACTTCCTGTTGGGCGAATGAGCACTTCTCCAACTTTGCATAAAGTTCATTGTCCCGCAATGCTTGGAACACCTGTCGCAAGTGTTCTACATGCTCCTCCATCGATGATGAGTAAATGACAATATCATCCAAATAAACGACAACAAACTTGTCTATGTATGGTTGAAATACCTTGTTCATCAATGTGCAAAAGGTCGCTGGGGCGTTTGTAAGCCCGAACGGCATCATAAGAAAATCAAACAAACCATACCTGGTCGCCATGGCAGTCTTGGGTTCGTCTCCTTCGGCTATCCGGACTTGCCAATATCCGGATCTTAGGTCGATCTTTGAAAAGTATTTGGCACCTCCCAGTTGTTTAAACAGCTCTCCAATGAGTGGAATGGGATACTTGTTGCGAACCGTCAGTTTGTTGAGTGCCCTATAGTCCATGCACATACGTAAGGATACATCATGCTTCTTCTGGAACAAAATGGGGGATCTATAAGGAGATTTGGATGGTTGGATCATCTTAGAATCCAACAACTCTTTCAATTGCTTCTGCAGCTCCTTAAGTTCAGATGGTGACATCCTATAAGGTGTCCTCGAAGGTGGCTTCGCATCGGAAATAAGTTCAATTTTGTGGTCCACATCCCGTCTGGGTGGCAACTTCTTAGGTAGTTCCGCGGGCATCACGTCCTGGAACTCCTCCAAAACGGCTTGAACTTCCTTTGGTACATCCTTACCTTCAATATCGTTTCCATCATCAGGAACGTAAAATGTAGCGAAGGTCTCTTCCTGCTTCCGAAGTCCTCGACTAAGTTATATGGCTGAAAGGGTGCTTGTCCCATTTGCTTCCCTCTTGGCCGGAATGGCCTGTGTCCTGTCGGAGTCCAAAATGACTAAGGAATCTGAGAATGGAAGAATGCAAGCCCGTACCTGATCGAACCATTGTAACCCAAGAACCAAATCGTAGTCATCGATGGTCACTACAGTGAAGGTGATCATTCCCTGCCAGTCACCTATCTTTGCTTTCACTCCTCGTGCTTTGCCGGTCACCGGTTTAGCATGGGTGTTCACTGTCTTGATCGATCCATTTGTTGGAGTGACGGTAAGTCGTAATGCTTTGGCTACGCTGTCCCGCATGAAGTTGTGCGTAGCTCCTGTATCCACTAAAGCTTTGATGTGTGTGCCTCCGATCAAGGCATCCACAAACATAGACCCCTTTCTAGGTCCCTTCGCCGGCTCCACAACAGCTTTGACAGCATTGAGCAAACTCAATGAGCCCATGTGCGCACCATCCGCAACCTCGGTCTCCGTGGTCTCTTGAATGGCTGCGACCTTCTTTCTCCGAAATGGGCAATCGTACTTCAGGTGAGAGGTACTATGACAAATGTGACAACCTCTCGGCTTATCGGTCTCGTCTACTGGTTGCTTGCCCGAGTATTTGTTTGGCCTGAACCTTGATGTGCGGTCACCCCACCTTTGCCTTTATCTGTGCGGAAAGTCCTTGGCTCATCGCTGGTTTTCAACTCCCTTAAGCCCTCGGCCACAGCAATGGCAGTTGCCACATCCTGAACATTGCGCCTTTCTAACTCTTGCCTCGCAAAAGGTTTGAGTTCGTCCATAAATGCAAACAGCTTGTCGGTCGCCGTCAAGCTTGGTATCTCCAGTACAATTTCTTGGAACTCCTTGACATAGTCTTTGATCGTACGGGTGTGGCTAAGTCTCTTTAGCCTGCCCCGAGCCTCGAACTCTACATTCTCGGGATAGAATTGCTTCTTCAATTCGGCCTTGAAGTCTTCCCAGGAGGCCATCCTGCACGCACCGCTCTCAATGTCAGTCTGCTTGGTCCGCCACCATAGTACGGCTGTGTCGGCTAAGTACAAGGGCGCCGTCCGCAACTTGGTGTCATCATCTCGAATGTTTGAGGGCACCAAAGTACTGCTTTAGGTTCCATAAGAAATTGTCAATCTCCTTGGCATTTCTCGATCCGTTGAACTTCCCAGGCCTTGGGATGTCAATTCGTGCGGGTGTCGCACCCACATGTCCTTCTCCATTGGCAATCGCCCTCTTCACTGTTGCCATCTCCGTCTTGAGAACCTCCATGCCTTCTTGCATGGCCAAGATCATGGCCCGAAAATCGGCCAAATCTTGCTTCATGTCCCAGTCACAAGCATTGATAGTAGAAAGTACCTGGTTGTGCAGCTCCTCACCAGCTTCTTCTAAGTCATCCACCCTCTTCGCAACCTCATCATAGACCTCCTCCAGTCGAGTCACTCGACTGTCCATGGCAGCAATCCGGTCGACAGACTTGTCTCTGCTCTTCTTGGTCTTCTCGGCCTGCGTGTTGGGTTGGGTAACGTCGGATGATTGTGCCATCTTACTCCTTGCACGATCAGCTAGCAATCTTCGAAAATCCGCCTTGGTTGTCTCAACCTTGGCTCCGATACCAACTGTCACGGGGTTATACTTGCGCCTCGCTAAGTCCTCACCGTGCGGCACTCTTATGTTGTCTCAAGCCTAAGTAGTAAGCCTATTAATAAGCAAGACTACTAGGAAGGAAAGTAAGGAAATGCTTGGGGAAGATTTTCTCTTATTGTGATGTAATCGATTTCTCGAGTTAGTTACAAATGAACCCAGGAGGGGTATTTATACTAATCCTCCTAGTCTAGTAAATGACCAATAAAATATTACTATTAAGTATTCTGAGAATGCCATCATCTAGAATGATCTATGATTCTAGACAATTCTAAGAAGACTTCTTGGAGTCCCAGACCCTCTGGAACGTCCGGCCCGACCGGCCGAAGTGTCGGCCCGGCCCGCCAAGGCCCGATCGGCCCGTAGCAATCCGACCAGATTTTTGACCTTACGGAACCCTCTTTGACCTTCCGGAATTGATCGGTCTCCATCTTGAAGCACAGGTCTTCTTTGCGAAGAGTGGGTTCGCCTTTTAATGTCTCTGGCATCATGCGCTTTTTCCGCTGCTATTATAGAGGTAGTCCTCTGTGAGCATGGCACGGTCCATGTATCTGTGGCCAGTGTCTTGGCCGTCAAACCGGCAGCCGGATCTTTGCGCTTAAGGTGGGCGTGACGTGGATCGTTAAGTAAAAAAGTAAGCAGGCGCAAAAGATACGTTTAGCTGAATGGGGGGCAGCGACTAGGGTTGGGCTGAACAGCATCTGGATCAAGTTCGGGTCGGGCTAGACTTTTTGGACATGGACTAATATCAGAAATGCGGGCCGAGGGGAAGTAGAGGGGGGCGGTCGAGCGACCTGGTGTCTCTGTGCTGGGAGACGGGTGGACAGGGCTTTGAACTTGCGAACGGGCTGACTGGGTAGACGAGCGGGTCTGCAGGTGGGAGGTGTTCTCTGCCAGTAGGTCGCATTGAAGAAGACGATTTGGCAGCAGGTGGGTCGTGCGCGGGCGGGGAGGCGATCTGGTGGCTGCGGTTGGAGTGGGCGATTTGGCAGGACTGGGGTTTGGCTGCATCGTGGGTGGGGATCTCCTACTGACTGTTTGCGGCAGCGAACAGATCTAGGGTTGATGGCTGGAGGCGGGTTTGAAGAAGGTGGTCGGCGGGTAGTGGATCGACCATCGTCTGGCCATGATTTTTTTGCGGAGGGATCTAGGGTTGCTGACAGCAGCGTTTTGGTTGAAGGCGACGAAGACCGGGCTAGGGTTTGCCGTCAATTTTGTGATTTTTCTGTTTTTCTTTTCAGAATAATTTTTTTTCTTGCTCGGTTGGTAGCTATGTGGTGATAAAATGGAAAATAACTGAGAGAAAAAGTAGAGCAAAAGATGTTGTATTCTTATTAATGATGCCGAGAGAGATTACATTGTAGCAGACTTAATTTTATCCTAACTAGAAAAATTCATAACTTGCTGGCATACAAAGTATTACTACCTTCGTTCTCTTATAATTGCAACATTTGAATTTTTACGCTTGTCAATACACAATTTTGATCATTAATATCTTTAATTCTTTATTTTTAAAAATTATAAGAAGTTGATATTTTGAAAGTATATTTTGAGATTAATCTAACAAGATCTCATATGACTATATTTTTCTATATGTATAAATTACAAAAAACGGTCAAAAAGGAATATGTGAACAGTGTAATAGTCAACACGTTGCAATAATAAAGTAATGGATGAAGTATTGTTTTGTTATAATAAGCCTTGAAAGTGACATTTCAATTACCCTTTTGTTTTTATATAATGTGAATGACTATTATACCCCTGATGTAAATATGTAATTACGATTGTTCCATCTGAAGTTTTCCTATAAATAGGACTTCAGTTATTAATGAAAATCATACCTGAGAATCATTCTCTATTCTCTCTCTAAATTTTCTCTCTCTATTATTTCGATTTCATAACACGTTATCAGCACGACTCTAACTAAATGAGTAATATGACGAGAGTATGCTCTACAGTTGCATCGTATAGATGATCCTCTGTATCAGAAATCAATTATTACACCTGCAACGTGCTGTTTCCTTAGACTTTCTGCACTTCTCCCAACTCCAAGAAAGCATCTAATCCGCCATTACTGAGATCAATCAAATTCAAGCATCACTTCGTACTTTCTCTAACTAAAAAAAAAAAAAAAAAGTCCTCGTCGAATATAAGATAGCCAAAATACAATTACGCAGTAAACATGATATATTTGCTCACATTCCAGGCGATTTAGGAGTTTGCGTACAGAGGATGGTTGAACTGTGAGTCAAGACTCTGGGAATGATGTACAAGCATCCCTAGGTGGCCAATAAATGAAACTGTCCTATCCTACTTAGACCCCAATTCATCCGTCAGATGATGTTGGTTTGCTCCGACGAAACGACGGCGAAGAGCTTCATGAACTCTTTTCTTCCTTCCAGCACAGCCAACGTCTCCAGCTGTCCCAGGCTTCACGGCCCAACTCACCTGCGTCTTTTGGTTCTGACGACGTACGATGCGGAGGAATGAGCGACGACTTCAACTCCGACAGTTTTGACAGATCTACATCTCCATCCTCCGGCGACTCTTGAGACAACCGGAAAAGCACAAAAGGCTGGAATCACCAGGGTCTCCGGATCGACATCTAAGTTTCAGATCTATGCAAGTTTCTGGTCGGAGCTACTACTGACGGACCAGGTTCGGCTTCTCAGTTCAGAACCTGCAAGTTGGAAGACGGTGGCGAACTATACTTGAGGTAATATGTCTGTTGTTACATACGTAAAAAAAAAAATAAAAAAAAAGATGAGAACGAACGAAGAAGAAAGTAAGCAAAGCAAGGAAAGATTATTAAATAAATATAAAAAAAAAAAGAACAACCCACAACAGCAGGTCGTCCACCGAAAAAAAAATAATGAGGTGGCTCACAAGAAAATTAATAAAATAATAAAAGAATAAAATATTCTTTTAATTTATTGAATAATACATTCGTTTTTCTTACATATAAGATACATATGATATCAGAATTAATTTTTCTTGATACCACCGTGACCCATTTCACGAGAGCTTCAATTTGACATTAATATTGATATGGGTATTAACTATTTTCATATATGTCATTATTAAATTTATTAAAATGTACGAATTAATATCCAACTCCGGAAATCGCAAAGATTTATGAATACATACCCTTACGCCTGTTATTAACGGCAATCGATATTTCGACCTATACCTTGACGATGACTATTTTGCGGAATTGATTGGACGATCCTGCTCTGGTAGAAGCAGTTAATTATTTTACAGTTTAAATAATGTTTCTTACTTATCTCAAAGTGGTGGTTTAAAACCACATATTTATTGCGTTTATTTTATACAATTATAATACCTCTCATGTGATGAGTTTAATTATCACAAGACGGATGGTTTTACATGTACGCAATTTATATATTATATATCACCATCGTGGTTGGTTATACCACATGAATGGTTCATAAATCCTGCTCTCAAAGAAGAAGCTGTTGATAAAAAATAAATCCTACTCTCGAGAAGTAGTTGATCGATTATCTAAATCCTGCTCTCAAAGAAGAAGCAGTTGATAAAAATAAATCCTACTCTAGAGAAGTAGTTGATCGATTATCTAAATCCTGCTCTCAAAGAAGAAGCAGTTGATAAAAAATAATCCTACTCTGGAGAAGTAGTTGATCGATTATCTAAATCCTGCTCTGAAGAAGCAGTTGAAAGAAATAAATCATACTCTGAAGTAGTTGATCAATGATCCTGCTCTCGAAGAAGAAGCAGTTGATGGAAATAATATCCGATCTCCATAATTATTAAATATGAATGGAGAAAATTGAGCAAGTGATACCATAAGCTATCACCGATTAATTAAAGAAAATTCCATGCAAAATGCATGGTGAGATCATTTGACAAGTGATATGGAAAACTATCACTGGAAAATAATTGCTCAATAAATCACACGTTGATTATATCACATGGTGGGATCATTGAAATCATATTGATTGGCAATATTCATGGGGAAATATATATCACATATTTGTGAAAATATTGTATTTGCATAAAAGCAAATGATGGTCTTATTTTTGCTGAAGAAGCACACAACAGTCGAAGTGAAATATCGAAACTAGCTGAAAGGCAGTAAACACTCGACAATATGAAACGCGAAAAAGAAAATACATATGAAACCCATAAAAAGAAAAGGGGTGCGTCTCGAGAGTATAATACTTCGTAACTCTGCCACCCCCTGGCATCAGGGTTTATAATGAAAGATTTAAAGGATCTAAACTTCTTTTTCGTTTGGCGCCAATAGCCTGTGGCTGATGAGCCTTGACTTCCAAATTCTTAATTGAAACATATGCCTGAAACTTTATAAGTAGATCAGCAACAGTGTCATCACATATTATTATATCTCGTGATGGCTGAGATATAAACTTGTGATCTACTCCTTGATCCAGAAAGGCAAGCAAATCGCTGAAGAAATTATTAATATTCAACAAACCTATAGGTTTGGTATGGAAGTCTCGCTCAGCCCATGACGAGATGTTGAATATCTCATTGAGTGTGCCATAGCCACCTGGAAGAACAATAAATGCATCACTATTATTCACCACATACATCAAACTATCGTGCACGGACTGTGCTTGAAGCATCAACCCAGTTGAACCCCCTATACTATTGGTTCTAACTGTGGGAAAGTGTAAGGCACTTGTTACTCTTATTCTCTCATTTTGTGCAGCCTCTAAAAGATAACCCAAAAATCTATAATTACTCCCACCATACAATATATCGATTTTGTGTTTTCCTAATTCTTTTACGAATTGATACGCCATATCTACATGCTGGATATGACCTATCAGTTTGGATCCACCTAAAATGCATATAGTTTTAATTGAATGAGATTTATATGAGGATCCTGAGAACTCCATCTTTCTACACTAGACTTTCAAAAAATACTTTTATGAGAGATACATTTTCTGATTTGTGGATCCTAAATTTAAAGAACAAACTTCTTTATAAACGACAAATGACTTCACTATTTTTCATTGAAAATGGAGCGGCAGATAAGTCATTACTTTTGACAAAATTGCAAAAGAAAACGAAAGATATGATATTATATTTTTCAATGAAAATGACGTTACCGATCGGCAGCTGAGAAATTTAAATATTGGAAAACAATATTCATCAACTTGCATTATTTTTTTTCTATTACCTTATAACAACTTTGATAGAACGGACTTACAAACTGGATCTTTTGACATTAATTTTTCATGACTATAACGTTCCCGTTCATCCTTGAATTGCATCCACAAAGCCATTAGTTCACGATGAACGTATCCACTCGGATGTGCATCAAGAATCTGTTGAATATTATGATTCATAGATTCCTTACTCAATCCATCCTTGATAAATGCTATTTTATCTTCTCGATTTTTGGATACAAACCCCACAGATTTACATCGTGTGTCACATATCCACCGAGCACATTTATAGCACCCACCTAATCTTTTTGCTCTCCGTTTCTTTGCAAAACTACATCTTACCTGTACCTGGCATGTACTTAAATAAATTTGAAAATTCGCCAGATAATCGAACTTGTGCTTCGATCAACCATCGAATATCTTCTGGGATGCCATTTCTCATTAGCACCCTTAATCTTTCGAGTCGAGCTCGATAAATTCTTTTCATGATATTCACTGGAAGAGATGGATAATATTTACGAAGATTCAAAAGCATTGAATCCATTATTCAAACCCTCGGTATGGGTGATTGTGAATACAATGATAATCTATTTATAGATTGAAATTACGCGTATGAGATTTGACTCCGCGTTCGAATAGTTCATATCCAGAAGCTTATGAACTACAGTTCTATTTGAATAATGAACATAATATGACATGTGGGAGCGACGACTCCATGTTGATAATGATGTGCAATAATGGCACCGAAAGATGATGTGATATGTCGGTAAAATATCTATATGGTGATATAGACACATCGTCTTTAAATATTTATTCTCGATTAATATCACTACTAGCTAATATTGGGAATGAATCCCTAATAAATTTGGAATATATTAAGGGGGAGTATGGGCCCACTCCCTCTACATGTGAACTACTAGATATTATGGATCCACTAGATAGTCACATGTTTATATGACTCGTAATCAGAAATTTACGAGATAATTTTCTCACGGTTTGAGCACATATTCCAAATCAGATAAAGCTAGTAATATATCCCAAATAAACTTGAATAGATCCCAGAAAGGATCGAGATATGCGCATACAAGTGGGATATCAATTGGCATACTATTTGAAGTCCTGCAGTCAATATCGAGAACATAATATACAAACTCCCATGACTGAAGATAAATATTGAGATACTAGCATACGAGTTTGGTGCTCAAGAAATCTCTTAGCATGAGGGGGAGTATTGGTAGTTGGAAATATGTGAAATGCATCACAATATATCCTCACAACTCAAATATGAACTTGAAGTTCAAAGATGCATGACCGATTATTAATCTTTGGTACCAACTACAAATGCTTTGATAAATACATAATAATTCCCCGAATATGAATCAAAGCAAATGATAAAAGGAGGCATATACTTTTGAGAAGTATATAGACATAATCCCAATAGGTGATTGATAATGAGATATCTCGGCAAGTTATATTGCCATGGGGAAATAAATATTGAAAAGTGTCGACACAATATAGCGCTATGAATAAAATGAGGATATCAATGATTGGAAAGAGGATATCAATAAATGATATGAGGATATCCATGAATGTGAAATATGGATATTGGAAATAAGGATATTAAAATCCATGATTTGTGAAAATGAGGATATTGAAATCCATCAAAATTGAAATATATGCCCTTATAATAAAATGAAATACATGGGCTTACTATAAGTGACTCGTAAGGAGATTTTGAACATATTATCATTGCGTACAGTCACTCAAAATAAAGCGTTGTGAACGAAAATTATCTGCTGTACTCTTTTCCTTGACTGAGATTTTATCCCAGGTTTTCCAAAGAGGTTTTTAACGAGGCAGCTTAATCACAACTAATATGAAATTTCCAAAAGAGATTTGGAATATATCGCAAAGAATATGAGTTCGATATTACAAACTGCACTGAAGATGATATTCGGAGGATCATTGAAATGCCTGGGGCATATTTATATAAAATACGCGTTGCACTCTTTTTCCCTTGACTGAGGTTTTGTCCCATTGGGTTTTCCTAGCAAGGTTTTTAACGAGGCAACTGGAATGGCGTATTAGTATGAATAATGTACTCTTTTTCCTTCATTAGGATTTTTCCCATTGAGTTTTTCCTAATAAGGTTTTAATGAGGCATATTCATGACATAATGAGGAACACTACAAAGATCAAGATTATTCCTCAAAGTTTGAAAACGGAAGGAGTAGTTGTACTCTTTTTCCTTCGATCAAGTTTTTCCCACTGGGTTTTCTTGACAAGGTTTTAATGAGGCAACACATGGATACTCCAACGAATGATATACATGTGATTCACTCGGTTTTATCCCACAAGATTTTACCGAGGCACAAGAATATTCATACAAGAACTATCGAGATAAGGGGAGCAAATTTACGAGATCACCGATTCTTTGAAGTTTTTATCCAACGGAGATTTCCTACCAACATTATGATGCGGCATGATATGATTGCGGAAGGCTCCAATACAAACAGTTTGAAAGTTTTTCTCAATTTGGGTTTTCTTCAAAGTTCGTGAGATATTTATGTAAATAGTCGTTCGAGGAGTGTTATAATAAGCCTTGAAAGTGACATTTCAATTACCCTTTTGTTTTTATATAGTGTGAATGACTATTATACCCCTGATGTAAATATGTAATTACGATTGTGCCATCTGAAGTTTTCCTATAAATAGGACTTCAGTTATTAATGAAAATAGAATCATTCTCTATTCTCTCTCTAAATTTTCTCCCTTTATTATTTCGATTTCATAACATGTTTAACATATCTTTTCACCCACTTTTCCCGGATTATTCTATATTTTCCTTCCCCGCAATGCTGTTTTCCTTCTTCCTTCTTATCCCTCTCTTCTCCTTTTCGATGATTTTTTTCTCTCTTCTCATCCTTTCTTTTTCTTTGCAAAGAACTTTGGATTCTGTTATGCCTTTCTTCCATTTTATTTCTCCCTTCCTTCTTATCAGTCTTGGTATATTTTCTCCATTTTTGTTTCCTTATTTTGCTCCTTCCATCTTCATCGCAAGATAAGATATTCGAAATTTTTGGGCTCTAATTTCATCCCCAAAAATTATAATATCTCCACAACAAATTGTTTCCTCGTAAAGTTTATGGAAAGTCGAAATCTATACATGCTATCTCTTAATCCAACTGTTTCGGGAATATTATAGAAACTTAGACTCTATCTATATCTTGCGGATATAATAGATTTTGCTCACATATTACCTTTTAGGTTCAATTATCACTGCATATTAAGACTGCAATCAGTTATAAGATTTTGATCATTTCAAAGTTCATCATATTCTTTTTGTTAATTTTAGTTCTAGGATGTGGTTTATCAGAAGCTTAATTTATATGCATATTTTGATCTTAAATCATATAGTGTCTTATTAGGATAATCAGTTGATTGTTTCGAATGATTTTGATTTTCTACGTGGGTTATAACAACAATTATTGTTTATAATTTGTCTTTTTTAGGTTTAATTACCACTGCATATCAAGACTCATATCAGGTATAAGATTTTGATCATTTCGGATTTTATATATATTCTTTGTGTTAATTTGAGTTTCAGGATGTCATTTATCAGAAGCTTAATTTATATACATATTTTGGTCATACATTTAATGCTGTCTTATAAGGAAAACTAGTTGATTGTTTGCTATGATATGATTTTTTAATTTGTGTATAATAATTGCTTTTAATAAAAATCTATCTTTAATTAACTTCTATTTTTACTAACTATGTTTGTTGTAACTTCAACTTTAGATGCATATTTTTAATATTTATTGTGACTTCAACTTCAACGTTTTTAAGTTTTCTGTTAAGATGATTTTTGTAAACCATTTGATTTTTTTATTTTTTATAACATCTATTTGTATCAGAAGCATGTTTTAGATGCATATTTTGATCTTAAATCTAATGTTGTTGGGTATATGTTTTAGACAAATCAAGTTATGCTGTATATATTCAGTATATGAGTTCAGGTTCTATTAATTGATAACACTATTGTTAGTGAAAATGTTGCTATAGATTTTCCTGCTTTTCCCATGGGTCTATATGAGTTTAGGACGGTCGATCAAGTGCATCAAACACCAACCTCTACTGGATCCCCCATTTAATTGGTACATATGATCATATAAATAAATCTTGTACTATTAGTTAACTGATATTGATTTATTTTAATTATATTATTTTGTATTCTTAATTTCCTCTATAGTTCATCTCACTTTATTTTGAGGGTTTGCCTTTTATTGTATTGTTTATTTTTTTTACAGATTTTATTGGTGCGCTGGTTTTATACTGAGAAAGTTTACCCGTCTGAGAGTGCAAGTTTTCCTAAGCTTACTTTTCATCAGCTCGAATCTGGGTATTATTCTCCAAATCAACATTAAACCAAACCAAACCAAACATATCCAGTATATCCCGCTCAGAGCAGGGTTTGGGGAGGGTAAGATGTACGCAGACCATGCCCCTACTTATTACGGTAGGGAGGCATTTCAGTAAAGGCCACAGTGCGCGTGAGAATCTTGTGTGATAAATACAAAAGAAAACATATGATTCGAAAAAGCTCGAGACCATACCTGAGACCATGGCTTGATCCACATGGGAGCTACCTAAGCGGAATTTGGTTACTTCACTCCCGATGAACGCTGCTCTAACAAAAGAGAGGTTGGCTCTGTAGCATTCACTTGTCAAAAATACTACGCATGAAAATGGGATAAAATATACAATAAAAGTAAAAATGCAATGCTTTAGGTCAAAGCTAACCGAGACAACCCAACCCTAAGGCTCTCAACTACAACACCGCTCCCTATAAAAGAATCCACAACTCTGATCTGGTGCCTCCAAGCGCACCTATCAACAGTCATGGTCTCGAAAAGGTTTAAAGCCTTCAAATCTAATCTCAGTTGATCCTCCCACGTCCTCCTCGGTCTGCCTCTCCTCCTCTCCCTGACAACCATTAAACTCTCGACCCTCCTCACCGGAGCAGATGCCTGCCTCCTGCGGACGTGGCGAAACCATCTCAATCTCCCTTCCCTAACTTTCGCTGAAATGGGCGCCACTTCCAGCGCGTTCCTGAAAACCCCGTTCGCAATTCTATCTAACATTGTGCGACCACACGACCAACATAACATTCTTATTTCAGCCACTTCCAACTTGCTCTCAAGCGACTTCTTCATTGCCCAACGTTCGGAGCCATACAACATTGCAGGTCGAATTGCCGCTCTATAGAATTTACCCTTCAACTTTAGAGGGACTTTCTTGTCGCACATGACCCCTGTCGCTGCTCTCCACCTTAGCCACCCCACCTTGATGCGATGCGTGACATCATCTTCACACTCACCTTCCTTCTGAATGATCGAACCCAAATACTTGAACTTATCCGTACGGGGTACGATCTGATCCGCAATCATTACCTCAACATCTTCCTCGTTGGCCTCACCACTAAAGTTACACTGAGAATCTCGATCTTGACCACACGCAAGCCCTGGGATTCTAACTTAGCCCTCCAAAGCTCCAACTTCGAGTTCACCTCCCTCCTCGACTCCGCCACTAACACAATGTCGTCAGCAAAAAGCATGCACCACGGGATCCCATCTTGAATCCCTCACGAAATGACGTCAAGGATTAGAGCGAAGAGAAGAGGACTTAGCGCCGACCCCTGGTGTAGCCCCATCTCAACCGGAAAATACTGGGTGTCACCAACTGGGGTCCTAACGCACGTCCTAGCTTGGGAGTACATGTCTTGGATCGCCCTAACGAACGGCAACGACAACATTAAATTTGTCAAAAAGACGGGCATTTTACATCTTTTTTATTCATAATATGAAATTCTCTCATAAAATTGGCCACATGTACCAGCGCATTCATGCCACTTTGTGATGGAGTATGCTGAATAAGCAAGAGTTCCTTTGAATAGAAGACGATGATGTGATGCATAGACGCGTTGATCCATCCTTCAAACATTTGAAATTTTCTTTTTAATATATATTATGCATTGTTTGTATTGCTAAAATGAATTAGAAATAATTGTTACTGAGCATATCGAATTATTAGTCATATTGCCAATTTATTACTATTTTTGTGACGCTGTTGATTTGATTGAGAATTGTCGAGTATATGAATTATTGTTTCGATTGCGTATTTTTGGAAATTGTTGTTTCAGAGGCTCGTTCAGAGGAGTCACAAATTTTCTAGCAAAACTGCCATAACACGGCGCAACACACAGTCGAGTCACAGTTGTGTTCTACGTCGTGTACTACCCGTCCATGACACGCAGAGACGTGCATGTGTTGTAACACCCCCAATCCACTGAGGGATATTACACGCCGTAGACTCTTTCCTCAAGGATCTACCAGGCTGGTAACAACATCGAACGTCTCAATAATGCCTTTAAGGCTAAAAGGACTCAGTAGACCAATTTGGTCTTTCAATACAGACATACAACTCAATTACAATACATGCCTACGCAGGGGTCGAATACAACACACTCCCGTACAATGGGGAAAGAATACTGCAGTGGAAATAAAATACAACTAAACCAATATGACATCAAACGGCTCCTCGTGTGATTAGTATCGTTCATCTTTCAACATCCTTCATGCCGACACTGTGCTATACTCCCCAAAACCTGAATGTAATACAGACATCCACCCCCGATTACTCGAGGCTTAGCAAAATTCCACTATTTTGCTAGTGCAAGTACAAAGTGCAAATATGAGCCATACAATTCAAGTTCCAAGAACAATAATAACTAAAAATCCTCAAAGTTTCAAATACAACGAAACAAATACTTCCCGAGGCAAGAGTTTGGGTAAAACATTTCAAAACCAAAAGATCACAATCTAGAAGAAAACAATTTACAAAATGGTTTAATAAGCCATTGGGAGTTTTAGTAGAAAACAATTTAGGATTATCAAATCATTCTCTTTCCAAAATCAACATGGGTAACAACCCAAAATTTTGTTTTCACAAATAAAACCAACAACAATTCACAGGGTCAGAGCCCACATCAAGTGTCCTCAACGAACATAAAATCAACACAACATAATCACATACAGGCATCGCCTAGGACCGGGACGAAGCCACAAATCCCACCCGAGGCCTTTAAGGACCCTTCCGAGCTGGCTAACGAAACAAATCACACACAACATCTCACGGTTGGATCAATCACTTGTTGCATCCTGACCACATGATCACAAGCCATGTGTCACCGTAGATTATCTTAGGCTCTCACGGTTGGATCAATCGCTTGTTGCATCCTAACCACATGATCACATGCCATGTGTCACCGTAGACCTTCAACCATATCCACACATTCACACAAATAACATATCACATCAATAATATCCAAGTAATTCACTCAATAGCAACAAACACAATGCACGACGCAATGGTCAAATCACAACGCATCGATATGAGATAATATATACATATATATTATCAAAGCACAACAACACCAAGTGTATTCATAGTAATTCACGTAACCATCCACGAACACAATGTTCACAAAACACACGCATTTTGAAAGAGGGCCTTTAACAATGCTAACCGAATCTTTGAAAGTGAAATTCAAACGATCAAATAAACACATAGAGACGATCACTAATTATCATATCCATAAAACAAGAATTGTATGGACAAGGTACTTGCCTCGAATAACCACAACGCGGAGAATCGACCGAAGTAGGTTGGCACAAACTGACTACGAACCCGCCGACTCCACCGAACGCTAACCCGCGACAATAAACTACGAACTACAATAACAACAATGAAAACAAATTCCATAGCACGACCTAAAGTCGTTGAATTGAAGGAACGAATGACACAAATTCAAAGGTTTCCCCCAAATAGCCAAGAACACAAAGATACGATCACAATGAGAATCAAGGTAAAAAACAACGGAAATCCCACCAAACTATCGAAAGGAAACTCATTGGAACATTTAATCGAACACTCAATATTCGATAACTCCTAAGAACACTCGAATCACTAATCGAGTTGAACAAACTCGAAATATGGATATACAACCCATAGAATACGATTACTAACATCATACTACACCGACCGATGCATCAAAATCGAACTAGAATCGAAATCAAGAACAAATTCTCCAAAAAGTCAACTTGAAGAAAAATCAAGAAATATACCTTGATTCGACGAAGAACACGGATTGGATGATTATATAATCGACAAGAATCTTCAAAAACGCCTAGAAATCGAGTGGAATTGACCAAAAACTCCACATCCCGACTTTTCCCGTCGCCAGCCGCCACCCGGGTGAAGAAATGGTGTAAAATGCGGTCTGGCCCGTCCCTGGCCTATATATGGCCGACAGGGTTACGGCCGTAACCGGCAGGGCCTTACGGTCGTAACTGGAATTCGTCAAAATCCGTCCAGTGCCTGCCGATTGCTTACGGCCGTAACTGACAGGGCCTTACGGCCGTAACTCGGCACTTACGGCCGTACCCAGTAGGTCCTTAAGGCCGTAACCGGCATTCGTCCGAGCACTGCCTGGCACCCGTACGGCCGTAACCGGCACCTTACGGCCGTAACTCGGCCAGGCCAGGCCCTGCTCCAAGAAGTGCGACCGTGGCTCGGCCGTGGCCACTCCGACGGCCCGGACGACCCCGAAACCCGAACCTGAATATGAATCGAAGATATGGTTACGAAGTACTCGCAAAGACGAATCCAAGCGCTAAGAGAACACACGATTCCGACCACCCGAAGGCTCGAAATTCGACAATGAAAAGTAATTACCCCATGTAATATCCGCATTTTCTTCTTTTTTCGATATTCCCGTTTTGGTGTATTTTCATTTTTTTTTGTAACTCGCTTGTAACCATGTCGACATTATGAATCTATGTTATTCTTGGAGTTTCTCCATCTGGGATGATCTTGGTGATGTTTTGATATTATTCCGTTTTATGTCATGTATTATGGCATGGACGTTCGATTCTCGTGGAACTCGTTCGCTTTTGTAATTTCTTTGGTTTCACGCGTTCATATAGTTGAGTTGTTCGTGTTGTGAGTTTCGGTTTGTTAATCCGACGTCGTATCGCGGTTTTTGAACGTTTGGGCCGTTTCGTAATTTCCCTAAGTTTAGGGTATTCTTGTTATCTTTGTTGTTCCTGAACCTTCGAGCATTCGGAATCACGCTTCATTGTAACGTTTTGGTTTCTGACTTAAATCCTTGGTGAGTGTATCCGTTGGTCGTGGATACACCTTGTTATTTTTCTCCTTTCGATCGTCTCCTCGTCGAGCAGTGTTTCAGACTATGGCCTGCTGTCACAGGCCATGTTACGGCCGTAAGCCGTATATGTTATGGCCATAATAATCGAGAGTTACGGTCGTAAGCTTCCTTCATACGGACGTAACAAGGCTTCGTTTCTTACCTCCTGGTCCAGTTCCGAGTTACGGGCGTATCATGTTCGAGTTACGGCCGTAAGTATCGATACGGCCGTAATGGTGTTCTTGATACGGACGTATGCGTCATTCGTCAAATTTGCCCAGTTCTCTCCAGAGGCCAGTTACGGCCGTAAGAGAGTCAGGTTACGGCCGTAATGTTCCTATGTTACGGCCGTATGTGGGGTGTGTTACGGCCGTAACACCTGCCAGTATATAAACTGGCAGCGGCCCAGTTTTTCCTCATTTCTCACATCTCTCTCTTCTCTTCGCAAAGGGAGCGACGACAGAGGCTAGGGTTCGTCCGATTTCGATCCAAACTCCATTGTAAGGGCATATTCAAGTATCATATCATCGACCTATCACTAATCATCCATCGTTCATCTTCGAATCAAGGTAAAATCTCTTAGAACCCTACTTTTGGATAAATTGGGGGTCTTGGGATTTTCGTCCGATTCGTTCCATTTTGTTGGTTAATCCATGATGAATATGATTAATCTTGTTGATATCATTTGTTTTCCTACGGATTCATGGTATATTTTCATAGTTTTGCGGAATCGAGAGGGTTTGGTTGTGGTCCGCCCTTGTTGTTATTTTTGTACGAATATACATGAATCGTAGGCGGGTTTGCGGGTGTATTCCATTTCCGTATTCATATAGAGTTGGTTTTGATTATGTTCTTCAAATCATTAGGTTCGGTTCCGTTGATTCCTAGCGCTCGTCGGTGATTATCCTTTCCGTCCGTTGTGTCATCAATTATTCAAGGCAAGTATTTTTGGAAACCTTTATGCTTAACGTGGAATGGTAATGTATTTTGTGTGTGATTTGCTCACCTCGTGTTGGTCCGACGGGATCAAGGAGGGAATCCAAAGGGTTGAGTCCTGGATTCATGAGTTTGTATAGCTAGCCAGTTCGGGAGGGTCCTTAGAGGCCTCGGGCGGGATGAATGATATTACTCTGTTCCTAAGGCGATGTATGTGCGTGTTTTGTTTTTATAATGTGGCCAGCTCGGGAGGGTCCTTAGAGGCCTCGGGCGGGATCTATGATATTACTCTGTTCCCAAGGCAAATTGTTTGACTGTTTGTTTCCGGAAAAGACATGTCTGGTTTTGACTTTTCAAATTGATATTGGTGCATGTACTATGAAATGTGTAAGCGATTGGTTTGCCTTGATTAATTGTACTAGCGTAATTGCTAACCCCTTTGGGGACCCGTTTTGGGGAAATTCTTGTTATGGATTTCAAGTTATGATTATCCGGACGAGCGAGCACCGGGACAGTACGAGGACGTTGGCCAGGGTCGTTGACATGTGTATTTGGGTCTTTTTATTTCTTTTGTCCATTTCGATTTGGTTGTTCTCACAATTATAAACTTATAGATTGTACTCGCGAGTACTTAGGCTTTTCATTTCAAACTCCGTATTGTATTACTTTAAAATTGTTACATTGTCGGTTGATGCTTATTTCGCCGGTTGCTCCGGGCGTATCTTTTTATGTCATATCATTTAAATGTGTGTCCTCACTAATCGAGATGGTTAGTCGAGTGGAGTTTTCTTGATTGTAGCCTGGTGGGCCCCATGTAGGGGTCCACGACGCTGTAATATACTCTGAATATCTCGGGGTGTTACAGAAAATGGTATCGGAGCTTAGGTTTATGGATACCTAGGCTTGTTGGTTATTTGGGTCTAGTCGTGTTTTGTTTTGCACATTGTCACACCGCTGCCAGCATCTCGGTACTTCAGTGCTCGTAAGTTTTCTTATTCGGTCCTTTGTTTTCTTGCATTGTATTTCCGCTTTTCGAATCGTAGTTGCTTTTTCCACCCTTACTCATCATCAATATACTTCTGTTATCTCTTAACACCAGTATGGATGCCGGAGGAAACCGTGGTCGTGGTCGTGGTCGTGGACGCGACCGAGGACGTGGGGCAGCCGGTGGGGCGGCCACGTCGCATTCTTCGGGAGCCGGCAGTACCGGTGACCGTCATAGTCATGCTTCTTCTCAGGAGCGTGCCGACCTTGGTATTGCGGCCGTTATGCAGCAAATGGTAAACCAAATGGCGGCGATAGCTCAAGTGGTTCAAAACCCCAATCAGGCCCATGCTAATCGGGGCGGAGCAGACCGTTGGCTCCAAGATGTCATCAAGATGCATCCTCCTCAGTTTTCGGGAGCATCAGACCCGATCGGCTGGGAGGGGTGGATCAAGGAGATATCTAAGGTCTTCGTTGCCACCAACTGTCCCGAGGACCGCAAGGTCCCTATTGCCCAGTACTTTCTCACTAGGGATGCTATGGATTGGTGGGAGGCCGTGGGGCCCAAAGATCATGTTGCTTCGTGGGCCGAATTTCAGGAGCTGATGAAGACTGAATATTGTCCGTGGCCGGTCAGACAAGCTCGAGTGCATGCTTTCTATGATGCTCAACCACGGGATATTCCCGTATCCCAAGCTATTGCCGATTTTAACAAGGAGTTGGGCTATGTGAAGACCCAAGTTGTCGAAGAGAGCGACAAAATTTTCCATTTTTCCAGGAGGATGAAACTGTCCATTCGGGACTATATGTCTGGACTCGTCTGCACTACTTTGAAGGATTATTAGAGTAGGGCCCTCACTGTAACACCCCCAGATCCAACCGGGAATATTACACACCGTGGGCCCCACGCTGGAACCCACCAGGCTAAAAACCATTTACAAAAACGCCCAAAAAGGCCGGTGATGGTAGTATTTTCCAAAACTCACAAAATCATTTGAAAACACCAACTACCGTCAAGACAAACAAGGCCAAAAACTCGGTTAAGGGAATCGGTTTTCGAAATCAAACTCAGTTGGCAAAAAGCCGAAAGCCATTTGAAAGAACTCACGCAGCGGATAAAAACACAGTCCAAGATACATATACATCAATAATGATATACACAAACAAAATACACGATTCCCCAACAATATGCCATAGCCAGTATCGTCCGGAATCCTCGCCTCACGACCGCTACCATCAAAGTCCTCAATACCTGAAAAACAAGTCCCACAACGGGGTCAACAATAATGCCTGACAAATAACCGCAAGTACATAAACATAAATATTCACATGCCATGCATCATGAGAATAATAACCTCATCGATAACCTTACCACTTCCAGTAATCCAACGATTCTCGTCAAAATCCCAATATCACGATAATACCATAAAAATCCCACTATCACAACAATACCGTATAATACCTCAATCGAATACTTTCGTACATATCCTCTATACGATTACCATAAAACATACCTCTACCGGACTTCCTTAGGAATGCATACCTGAGACCAAGAATATCCAAAATGACATCAACAATATCCGAATACTACAATCTTCCCAAGATTGTCCAAGTATCTCAACAATCATCAACCGTGCATTCTAATCCTTTTAGAACATCACTGAACATTCGTCAATATGCAATACAACAAAAAATACTTATGAAATGTAAATGGAATTACTCATCAAAACATTACAACCGAACAAGTAAACACTTGCCTGGATACCAACATGACAAAACCAACACCGAACTCATCGCCCTAGTCTACGAGCTCTTCAACCCCGACTGGACGGAATCTACGGCCTTTCACCACGGCAAAACGTACCTATTGGTTAATCAACCTAGAACAATAATCATATCAATAATCGGACCAACTCGGTAACAAGGATCATAACATGCACAATCTGGAATTCAACCTCGTATTATGATCCAGAAATCCATCTCAAAACGGTTTAAACGAATCATCATCTTTAATAATATGAAGAAACATTCGAAGTTCTTATCAAAATCCATAAAATCCCATATAACATCGTTATATGATTATCCAACATGTTCCTCACATGTAATCATCCAAGAAAAATGAACCATTAACAAAGGAGTATGAAGATTACCTGGTTTAGGCAGACGAAAAGAAGAATACTAGAACTCCATCCAAAGAATCATGAACAACTTGAAGAACAAGGCTTGAATCCAAGCTCTCAATCTAATGTTGTTAAAGATTATCATTATACAGTGTTTGGGAATCCCAAATAACTCTCAACTCTCTCTCTCCCGACTAGAGGAAGAAGAGTGGACGAAATGCCTCACAATACCCGTTTGTCCTCCTTTTATAATAAACATTATTAGCGTGCGCTAACATCTCATGTTTAGCGTGCGCTACAGCCTTAGCGTGCGCTAACTGACTTTGTTAGCGTGCGCTATCGCAGTCCAGAGGCTACTGCCTTGCTTCGTAAACTAGCTTACGTACGTAATGCCTATGCATTAACGTACGTAAAACATCCTGCCTAGCGTACGCAAATCCTTGACATTAGCGTGCGCTATCCGAAGTTGACTTGCTACAGTGTTCACCTACCACTCGTGCCCCCACATGCCGACAGCATCTGACAAGGACAAGATTCCCTCTGCCTGATCTGGAATTAGCGTGCGCTAATCATACGGTTTTAGTGTGCGCTAGATCTACACGACAAACACTCGCTGACCTTATCTGGACACGCGTCGAACATGGCCGGGTCCACCGCCAAAGCTAAGATTCCATTATTGGCGTCGATGTTAGCGTGCGCTAACCAACATGCGTTAGCGTGCGCTAAGCGAATATAAAAATCAACACAGGCCTACACCCGGCCACCTTAGGAACTAACCCGGCCAAGTCGTTACGTGCGTTAGGGGTCCTCCTTAGCGTACGTAAGAACCTCTTAGCGTACGCTATCAATACTTCGTAGCGTGCGCTACACGAACTTCGATGGCGTGCGCTAATGAAACACTTATAGCGTGCGCTAACGTTCTTGTGCCTAGCCATATTGACTATCGTCAACCAATATCTCGACATACCAATCAAACTTACGACCTGATGAATACATATACGCATTCAATAACATTATCAAGCGTTGAGCGTTCTCAAGCACAAATATCCATCAACGATATCCAACATATAAACGAAAAATATATCCGAAAAATCGGGGTATTACACTCTACCCTCCTTAAAAATAAGTTTCGTCCTCGAAACTTGCAGTCACTCGCACAAACAACAATTCAATAGAAAATCCAAAATCATCAAGATAACCAAGAATTATCGAATAATTCGAACAACATACTTACAGGTCAGTGAAGACGAAGATCTCCCGTGATACTAGCATATGACACCATTTCAAAAATCTCGACACAACAAGAATGCCAAAACAGGAATAATCACAATTTGAAAACGATTGGTCTCCGCCAAGACCACAACAAGTTTAGAGCACTGTCGAGTTTTGTGGGATCTGTGACGCTGTGTCTCCTCACCTAAAGCGCATGAGCCGCTCCTTGTCACATGCACGTATCACCGGCGTTCCACTCCACATCGAAAGCCGCACATTGCACGTGCCTCGCACCGGCGTTCACTTCCCGATTGGAGCCGCACCTTGCACATGACCACGACACCGGCGTTCACTCCCTGCCTCGTCGGTCTCGGGAACACCAACAATCCCCAAACCCACACATCACCACGACAGTACTCAAAAATCACATAGAACCAAAACAACACAGTCCAAAATAGCCAGAAATCCAGCTACACAAAAATCACGCAACTACCACACTGGTAGAGCCATATAACACACATGCCCGGTTATCACAAAACCATGGGCTCTGATACCATATTTGTAACACCCCCAGATCCAACCGGGAATATTACACGCCGTGGGCCCCACGCTGGAACCCACCAGGCTAAAAACCATTTACAAAAACGCCCAAAAAGGCCGGTGACGGTAGTATTTTCCAAAACTCACAAAATCATTTGAAAACACCAACTACCGTCAAGACAAACAAGGCCAAAAACTCGGTTAAGAGAATCGGTTTTCGAAATCAAACTCAGTTGGCAAAAAGCCGAAAACCATTTGAAAGAACTCACGTAGCGGATAAAAACACAGTCCAAGATACATATACATCGATAATGATATACACAAACAAAATACACGATTCCCCAACAATATGCCATAGCCAGTATCGTCCAGAATCCTCGCCTCATGACCGCTACCATCAAAGTCCTCAATACCTGAAAAACAAGTCCCACAACGGGGTCAGCAATAATGCCCGACAGATAACCGCAAGTACATAAACATAAATATTCACATGCCATGCATCATGAGAATAATAACCTCATCGATAACCTTACCACTTCCAGTAATCCAATGATTCTCGTCAAAATCCCAATATCACGATAATACCATAAAAATCCCACTATCACAACAATACCGTATAATACCTCAATACCGAATACTTTCTCGTACATATCCTCTATGTACGATTACCATAAAACATACATCTACCCGGACTTCCTTCCGGAATGCATACACAGACCAAGAATATCCAAAATGACATCAACAATATCCGAATACTACAATCTTCCCAAGATTGTCCAAGTATCTCAACAATCATCAACCGTGCATTCTAATCCTTTTAGAACATCACTGAACATTCGTCAATATGCAATACAACATAAAATACTTATGAAATGTAAATGGAATTACTCATCAAAACATTACAACCGAACAAGTAAACACTTGCCTGGATACCAACATGACAAAACCAACACCGAACTCATCGCCCTAGTCTACGAGCTCTTCAACCCCGACTGGACGGAATCTACGGCCTTTCACCGCGGCAAAACGATTATACCTATTGGTTAATCAACCTAGAACAATAATCATATCAATAATCGGACCAACTTGGTAACAAGGATCATAATATGCACAATCTGGAATTCAACCTCGTATTATGATCCATAAATCCATCTTAAAACGGTTTAAACGAATCATCATCTTTAATAATATGAAGAAACATTCGAAGTTCTTATCAAAATCCATAAAATCCCATATAACATCGTTATATGATTATCAAATATGTTCCTCACATGTAATCATCCAAGAAAAATGAACCATTAACAAAGGAGTATGAAGATTACCTGGTTTAGACGAACCAAAAATAAGAATACTAGAACTCCATCCAAAGAATCATGAACAACTTGAAGAACAAGGCTTGAATCCAAGCTCTCAATCTAATGTTGTTAAAGATTATCATTATACAGTGTTTGGGAATCCCAAATAACTCTCAACTCTCTCTCTCCCGACTAAAGGAATAAGAGTGGACGAAATGCCTCACAATACCCGTCTGTTCTCCTTTTATAATAAACATTATTAGCGTGCGCTAACATCTCATGTTTAGCGTGCGCTACAGCCTTAGCGTGCGCTAACTGACTTTGTTAGCGTGCGCTATCGCAGTCCAGAGGCTACTGCCTTGCTTCGTAAACTAGCTTACGTACGTAATGCCTATGCATTAACGTACGTAAAACATCCTGCCTAGCGTACGCAAATCCTTGACATTAGCGTGCGCTATCCGAAGTTGACTTGCTACAGTGTTCACCTACCACTCGTGCCCCCACATGCCGACAAAGATCGACAAGGACAAGATTCCCTCTCGATGCGGAATTAGCGTGCGCTAATCATACGGTTTTAGCGTGCGCTAGATCTACACGACAAACACTCGTGACCTTATTTGGACATGCATCGAACATGGCGGGTCCACCCGCCAAAGCTAAGATTCCATTATTGGCGTCGATGTTAGCGTGCGCTAACCAACATGCGTTAGCGTGCGCTAATCGAATATAAAAATCAACACAGGCCTGCACAGCCACCTTAGGAACTAACCCAGCAAGTCGTTACGTACGTTAGGGGTCCTCCTTAGCGTACGTAACCGAACCTCTTAGCGAACGCTATCAATACTTCGTAGCGTGCGCTACCTGAACTCAGTAGCGTGCGCTAATGAAACACTTATAGCGTGCGCTAACGTTGCTGTGCCTAGCCATATTCAGCTATCGTCAACCAATATCTCGACATACCAATCAAACTTATGGCACAATAAATACATATACGCATTCAATAACATTATCAAACGTTCAGAACGTTCTCAAGCACAAATATCCATCAACGATATCCAACATATAAACGAAAAATATATCCGAAAAATCGGGGTATTACACTCACTTATGATATGTCGGTGACGGCTAGTGATTTGGCTCGTGAGAGCAAGAAGCAGAAGTCGGTCGGAAATTTTTCTGGTCCCAAGAGTGGAGGCCAGCAGAAATCTCAGGCTGCAAATATTTCTACGGGCGGTTCGACTCGTTTCTCTCGGAGCTTTCGGGGTGCTGCCGGAACCTCCACTCGTGAACCCACATGCTTTAACTGTGGTGTGCAGGGCCATAGGAGCCGGCAGTGTCCTCGTCTGAAGTTTACTTGTCATACTTGTGGACAGTTGGGCCACAAGGCCCCCTTTTGTGAACAGATCAGACAGCTTCGCGGTGCCCGTTCTTCTCAACCAGCACCTATGGAGCCGAGTGTGAACCAGGGCTCATTTGCCCCACCACCTCCACCGAGTGCCGGCCGAGGTATGGGTCGAGGTCAGACCGCTAGGGGAGGAGCTTCCAGTGTCGGCTCTGCCCAGCCGCGTATCTACGAGATGAGGAGGGCCGATGATCTAGTGGCTACTGTGGCGACAGGTACCGTTCATATCCATTCTCATCCTGTCGGTGTGCTTTTTGATTCGGGTGCTACGCATTCATTCATTTCTCTAGAGTGTGTACGCCGTTTGAGTCTCGACTGCTTGTCACCTTGTGAGCCTTTCATCATTAAACTTCCTAGCGGTGATAGAATTGTCGGTGATCGAGAGGTCCGGGACTGTTCTGTGTTTATTTGTGAGAGGGTCTGGCCCTCTAATCTTATTGTTGTGAGTATCGAGGGTGAGGATTTGATTCTCAGGGATGATTGGCTCGAGCGGCATGGTGCAATCATGAACTACCGCACGAGGATCATTACCATGTTAGCCGAGGACGGCACTTAACACTCTTTCGCGGGGCGAAAGAGAAACCAGAAGTTTGTTATTAACGCCTTGAAGGCGATGAAACTCCTGCGAAATGGGTGTACTGGTTATTGGTGCTACGCCTTGAAGGCAGAGAATGGTGGAGTCGAGCTTTCGTCGATTCCAGTCGTTAGTGAGTTTCCTGATGTATTTCCTGACGAGTTACCGGGATTGCCACCGGATCGTGAGGTCGAGTTTGCTATAGAGTTAGAGCCGGGAGCGGCTCCAATATCGAAGGCGCCATATCGCATGGCACCTTCAGAGATGGACGAGTTGAAGAAACAGTTGAGTGAGCTTCTTGAGTCGGGGTATGTTCGACCGAGCGCCTCGCCTTGGGGCGCACCGATCCTGTTTGTGCGTAAGAAGGATGGTTCACTGCGTTTGTGTATAGACTATCGCGAACTTAACAAGGTGTCCATCAAGAACAAGTATCCCTTGCCGAGGATTGATGACTTGTTCGATCAGTTGCAGGGAGCGGCGGTATTCTCAAAGATTGATTTGAGATCGGGGTACTATCAGCTCCGGGTGAGGGAGTTCGATGTGCCGAAAACAGCTTTTTGGACGAGATACGGACATTATGAGTTTGTAGTTATGCCTTTCGGGTTAACTAATGCGCCAGCGGTGTTCATGCAGTTGATGAACAAAGTCTTTATCGAGTATCTGGATAAGTGCGTCGTCGTCTTCATTGACGATATTCTTATCTATTCTAGGAATGAGGAAGAGCATGCCCATCATTTGCGGATAGTGTTAGACATTTTGAGGGCCGAGCAACTCTATGCGAAGTTCTCGAAATGTGAGTTTTGGCTGAAGGAAGTGATGTTTTTGGGTCACGTGATTCCAGCCGAGGGAGTTCGAGTGGATCCGCAGAAGATTGAGGCAGTGTTGGATTGGGCACCGCCCAAGAATGTGAAGGAGATCCGTAGTTTCTTGGGCCTGGCCGGCTACTACCGTAGGTTCGTCGAGGGTTTCTCGAAACTAGATCGGCCACTTACACAGTTGCTCCAGAAATTCGAGAAGTTCGTCTGGAATGACGAGAGGCAATCGAGTTTTGAGGAACTGAAGAGGCGTTTGACTTCAGCCCCGGTTTTGGCATTGCCATGTGGCAACGAGGGTTTTGCCGTTTATAGTGATGCTTCGGGTCAGGGTCTTGGGTGCGTATTGATGCAGCACGGCAAGACCATTGCCTATGCGTCGAGACAGTTGAGGCCGTACGAGCTGAACTACCCCACTCATGATTTGGAGTTAGCGGCAGTTGTTTTTGCGCTCAAGATTTGGCGTCACTACCTTTTCGGCTCTGCATGTCAGATTTTTACCGATCATAAAAGTCTAAATTACATATTTACTCAGCGGGAGTTGAATATGAGGCAGAGGAGGTGGTTAGAGCTGATTAAGGATTATGACCTCGAAATCCTTTATCATCCGGGCAAGGCGAACGTCGTGGCCGATGCCTTGAGTCGGAAACCGGTTGCGTTGCGAACGCTTGAGATCCTTACGTCCCAGTCTGAGCTTCGACAAGTTTTGATCGAGTTAGATGTTGAGGTTTTGTTGCCTGGAACTGTCGGGCAACTTTGTGCTTTAGAGATTTCGTCGTCTTTGATCGATGAAATTAAGCTGAAGTAGTTGGAGGATCCGATGATTACTCAAATCCGAGAGAACATTCTTAAGGGAAAGTCTCCTGTCTTTGTGATTCATGAGGATGGTGTTTTGAGATTCCAGAGTCGGCTTTGTGTACCGAACGACTTAGAGTTGAGACAGAGTATTCTGCGCGAGGCCCATGCTACACCTTACTCCGTTCATCCTGGTTCGAGAAAGATGTACAAGGACCTGAAGAGGAATTTCTGGTGGAATGATATGAAGGAGGAGGTCGCGCAGTTTGTAGCGAGATGTTTGACTTGTCAGCATGTCAAAATCGAACATCAGCGACCAGCTGGGTTATTGCAGTCACTTCCCGTTCCGGAATGGAAATGGGAAGATATATCGATGGATTTCATTACGAGTTTGCCGAGATCGAGATCGGGCTTGAATATGGTTTGGGTGATTGTTGATCGTCTGACCAAGTCGGCACATTTTCTGGGCATCAAGGACACTTGGGGCCCGGAGAAGTTGGCTCGTATATTTATCGCGCAGATTGTGAGGCTTCACGGTACTCCGAAGTCTATTGTTTCGGATCGTGATGGCCGTTTTGTATCACACTTTTGGCAGGCGGTGCATAAGGCGTTGGGTACTCGTTTGCGTCTGAGTACCTCTTTTCACCCCCAGTCAGATGGGCAGTCGGAGCGCACTATCCAGACATTTCAGGATATGTTGCGTGCTTGTGCTCTCGATTGGAGCAATGACTGGGAGGAGCATTTGCCATTGATCAAATTCACGTACAACAACAGTTGGCACGCGTCGATTCGGACGGCACCGTATGAGGCACTTTATGGGCGGCGATGTCGATCACCGATTTGTTGGAATGAGGCGTCCGATTTGGTCGGGACCGAGCCAGATGTCGTTTTAGAGACGAGGCGGAAGATAGACTTAATTCGGGAACGGATGTTGGCGCAGTCGGCGAAGTCATATTCCGATGTTCGTCGTCGACCTTTAGAATTCGAGGTGGGAGACCACGTTTTGCTGAAGGTGTCGCCGACAAGAGGAGTTTTTCGTTTCGGGAAGAAGGGGAAGATGAGTCCGAGATTTATTGGACCCTTCGAGATACTCGAGAGAGTCGGTGAGTTAGCATACCGTTTGGCGTTACCTCCGGCCTTGAGTCGCGTGCAAAGCGTTTTCCATGTTTCCCAGCTAAGAAAATATGTCCCGGATCCTAGTCATATCATCGACTATAGTGAGATCGATATTGCCGAGGACTTTACCTTCGAGGAGCGTCCCTTGAAGATTTTGGAGCACCGTGATAAACGACTAAGGCATAAGACCATCCCTTTGGTCAAGGTGCAGTGGTCGAGACATGGTGTCGAGGAGGCAACTTGGGAAACCGAGGATAGCATGCGTGCTAGATACCCCGAGTTGTTTGTTTCTTAAGTTTCGGGACGAAACTTATTTCTAGAGGGGTAGAATGTAATATCCGCATTTTTCTTCTTTTTGCGATATTTCCGTTTTGGTGTATTTTCATTTTTTTTTGTAACTCGCTTATAACCATGTCGACATTTTGAATCTATGTTATTCTTGGAGTTTCTCCATCTGGGATGATCTTGGTGATGTTTTGATATTATTCCGTTTTATGTCATGTATTATGGCATGGACGTTCGATTCTCGTGGAACTCGTTCGCTTTTGTAATTTGTTTGGTTTCACGCGTTCATATAGTTGAGTTGTTCCTGTTGTGAGTTTCGGTTTGTTAATCCGACGTCGTATCGCGGTTTTTGAACGTTTGGGCCATTTCGTAATTTCCCTAAGTTTAGGGTATTCTTGTTATCTTTGTTGTTCCTGAACCTTCGGGCATTCGGAATCACGCTTCATTGTAACGTTTTGGTTTCTGACTTAAATCCGTGGTGAGTGTATCCGTTGGTCGTGGATACACCTTGTTATTTTTCTCCTTTCGATCGTCTCCTCGTCGAGCAGTGTTTCAGACTATGGCCTGCTGTCACAGGCCATGTTACGGCCGTAAGCCGTATATGTTACGGCCATAATAATCGAGAGTTACGGCCGTAAGCTTCCTTCATACGGCCGTAACAAGGCTTCGTTTCTTACCTCCTGGTCCAGTTCCGAGTTACGGGCGTATCATGTTCGAGTTACGGCCGTAAGTATCGATACGGCTATAATCGTGTTCTTGATACGGCCGTATGCGTCATTCGTCAAATTTGCCCAGTTCTCTCCAGAGGCCAGTTACGACCGTAAGAGAGTCAGGTTACGGCCGTAATGTTCCTATGTTACGGCCATATGCGGGGTGTGTTACGGCCGTAACACCTGCCAGTATATAAACTGGCAGTGACCCAATTTTTCCTCATTTCTCACATCTCTCTCTTCTCTTCGCGGCGGGAGCGACGACAGAGGCTAGGGTTCGTCCGATTTCGATCCAAACTCCATTGTAAGGGCATATTCAAGTATCATATCATCCACCTATCACTAATCATCCATCGTTTATCTTCAAATCAAGGTAAAATCTCTTAGAACCCTACTTTTGGATAAATTGGGGGTTTTGGGATTTTCTTCCGATTCGTTCCATTTTGTTGTTTAATCCATTATGAATATGATTAATCTTGTTGATATCATTAGTTTTCCTATGAATTCATGGTATATTTTCATAGTTTTGCGGAATCGAGAGGGTTTGGTTGTGGTCCGCCCTTGTTGTTATTTTTGTAAGAATATACATGAATCGTAGGCGGGTTTGCGGATGTATTCCATTTCCGTATTCGTATAGAGTTGGTTGTGATTATGTTCTTCAAATCATTAGGTTCGGTTCCGTTGATTCCTAGCGCTCATCGGTGATTATCCTTTCCGTCCGTTGTGTCATCAATTATTCAAGGCAAGTATTTTTGGAAACCTTTATGCTTAACGTGGAATGGTAATGTATTTTGTGTGTGATTTGCTCACCTCGTGTTGGTCCGACGGGATCAAGGAGGGAATCCAAAGGGTTGAGTCCTGGATTCATGAGTTTGTATAGCTAGCCAGTTCGGGAGGGTCCTTAGAGGCCTCGGGCGGGATCAATGATATTACTCTATTCCCAAGGCGATGCATGTGCGTGTTTTATTTTTATAATGTGGCCAGCTCGGGAGGGTCCTTAGAGGCCTCGGGCGGGATCTATGATATTACTCTGTTCCCAAGGCAAATTGTTTGACTGTTTGTTTCCGGAAAAGACATGTCTGGTTTTGACTTTTGAAATTGATATTGGTGCATGTACTATGAAATGTGTAAGCGGTTGGTTTGCCTTGATTACTTGTACTAGCGTAATTGCTAACCACTTTGGGGACCCGTTTTGGGGAAATTCTTGTTATGGATTTCAGGTTATGATTATCCGGACGAGCGAGCACCGGGACAGTACGAGGACGTTGGCCAGGGTCGTTGACATGTGCATTTGGGTCTTTTTATTTCTTTTGTCCATTTCGATTTGGTTGTTCTCACAAATATAAACTTATAGATTGTACTCGCGAGTACTTAGGCTTTTCATTTCAAACTCCGTATTGTATTACTTTAAAATTGTTACATTGTCGGTTGATGCTTATTTCGCCGGTTGCTCCGGGCGTATCTTTTTATGTCATATCATTTAAATGTGTGTCCTCACTAACCGAGATGGTTAGTAGAGTGGAGTTTTTTTGATTGTAGCCTGGTGGGTCCCATGTAGGGGTCCACAGCGCTGTAATATACTCTGAATATCTCGGGGTGTTACACCCCAAACTTAGGGAAATTACGAAAAGGCCCAAAACGTCCAAAATACAAGATACACGATCGAAACACCAATCCAAAGCTCGCAACACGAATAATAACATTAAATGAACTTACGAGAAACTCGAAACAACAGTTTCGGACGAGATTCGCAAGAATCGAACTCAAGTGCGGAAAAACCGCTTAAGAACACGAAACTCAACAAAACGATACCGAAAAGAACTCGGATGACAAAAAGTGCAGAATTAATCATTCTCAGAATGACGATACGGTTATGAGAGTGTCGCCAAAACGGACTTTCGCCGAAAAAAAAGATATTACCAGAAATTGAAATTGCAGATATTACATACTACCCTCCTTAAAAGAAGTTTCGTCCCGAAATTTAAAACATGTGGGGAGAAGCAATATCCCGCTAAGAAAACTCAACGAGATACACAAGAAACGCGTAACTTATGCCCAACGGCGAAATGTTACAAGCAACGCAAAGGAATATACGGCGTGAAAACACGCTCCACGACGACCAACACAACGCCACAGGTAGAGACATAATAAAACCAAGAAGTGACAAGCGTCATCAAACAGATAATACAATCAAGTCGATTATATGAACTATCACAAAACACAAAGCACCTGTTACAAGGAACACGCACAGTCGAGAAAACAGAAATTAACACAAAACGATCCACAAGGACAATCACAAACAATTCGGACCACGCCGAAATCCTCAAAAAGCATACTAGGCATCTCTGTGCCCTTTCGGAGCAGAGGCACAGCCTCGATCCCCAAATCTCTCAGCTACCGTCTCGCAATGCACGGCTCAGTGACCCACCTGGCCACACTCGAAACAGCTGACTAACAGTGAACGACAAATCTTGGCATGCGAGATCGAGTGACAACGATCGACAACCCGATCGAACAACAACGACCGAACAACAATGATCGAATAACAACGATCAAATAACAATGATCGGTCAATAACGATCAAATAACAATGATGGAACAACAACGATCGAAAAACAATGATCGAACAACAACGATCGAAAAATAATGATCGAGCAACAACGATCAAATAACAATGATAGAACAACAACGATCAAAAAATAATGATCGAGTAACAACGATCAAACAACAATGATCGAACAACAATGATCGAATAACAACGATCGAACAACAACAATCGATCAGCAATGATCGAATAACAACGATCGAACAACAATGATCGAATGACAATGGTCGAACAATGACTCCGAAGTTCACACTTCAACTCAAGACATCAAAAGAACTAGTAGAACCAAAAGATGTTACTTCCGAACAAGGTTCACAAGAATCGAACCGAACTCGAAAAAGTCACAGCGATAACCAGATCGACCCAAAACAAGATCACAGCTTGTTCGAACGATGAAACCAAAATACAGAACAAGTTCAGAAAGTATCAACGAACACGAGCTAGTCGATAGACTTGAGAAAGAGGAAATGCAGAAGTCCAAAAACAATACGGGTATTACATTCGACCTCTTATAAAAGAAGGTCGTCCCCGCAACTCAAAATAACGGAACAAGGCAACAACACAAAAGCAGCTGACGGAAACATTTCCCATGGGCCTATTAGAGCGATCCTGATATCTGTACTGAAGTTCATGCCCCGAAAGACTCGGAACCCAACTCGCAAAACTGGATCATGTGTCTCTCGGGTCCACACTTGAAATGCGTTACTGACGAAAAGGACAATTGGTACGTGCATACCCCCGGCACACCACGGTTGAAACACCTCGGCTCGGCATACCGATTATACAAATGCTAGATACAATGGTACATAACACTGGAAAACAATAAACCAGAGATGCCAACTTGGCATAACATATCAACACATACTAAAATCACAACAACCACGACATCTTTCGACGATTACAACGGCCCGAACGATGACCAGCATATAATTACTAAACATCACGAAACAACCACGAATGTACACAATCATACAAACTCAAGTCCTAACCTCTCACATGGGTGCGATAGCACGCAAATCACCACGAAAAGACAACATTAAAGATCAACATCACACCCCTCGCAGAGGGCTAACACAACAATGCGTGGCGAATGACTCAACGCTCACACCACCAATTCAACCACAACTCGGGGTTAACACCCTAACGAAAGTTCGAACATCATATATACATTTTCGGTCTGCAAACAGGAATGATAGGTTTTGGAAAACGAAAACCACCTCTTTGAAAACAATTTGGAAACACCGGTAGATCTTGAGTATCACCTTACAAAAAGTAGTACAAATACCATTATCGAGACTTTGAAAACCATCTTGCGTTTGAACAAAAATGAGGACACTTTTCTTTTAGTGAAAAACTTTCAGAAATATTCGACCCTCGGGTCTAAGCAAAGCATTGCTAAATAATTGAAAATATCTCAAAATATTTTGGTCCTCAACTGGAATAATTTTGAAACATATTGCGGCACTGGAAGGCACCTTGAAAGTATCACGAGAAAATAATTCAAGTTTTTCGAAAATCTATTAGGCTAGAATGCCAAAATACTCACATGTAACAACATTCACTTACATATATCACAATACACGCATCAACTCGCTCAAAAACCAAGACAACACATGTCTTTTACCGGAAACAAACAGTCGAATATCATATTCAAAGGGACATAAATAACGACAACACTCCTCATATAAACGAAATATGAGAGTCACATAAACGCATCACGAAACCAAGAATCTGCATAGAGACTCCGTCACTTATCACATAATCATACCAGTAACTCATGTCACACGAGGCACAACACAAAGAAGGGAGACTTACGTCTACAGGTCGCACGAAGATGATGATCGCCCCACGATACTAATCACGACCAACCAACTCAGACGACGCGTCGCGACACGACTCCATCAGACAAAATCAGACGAGACAAAACTCAATGGACACAACTTGACCCAACAGCCTAGGTTTCCACAACCTAAGCTCTGATACCATTTATGTAACACCCCCAATCCACTGAGGGATATTACACGCCGTAGACCCTTTCCTCAAGGATCTACCAGGCTGGTAACAACATCGAACGTCTCAACAATGCCTTTAAGGCTAAAAGGACTCAGTAGACCGATTTGGTCTTTCAATACAGATATACAACTCAATTACAATACATGCCCATGTAGGGGTCGAATATAACACACTCCTGTACAACGGGGAAAGAATACTGCAGCGGAAATAAAATACAACTAAGCCAATATGACATCAAACGGGTCCTCGTGTGATTAGTATTTTTCATATTTCATCAACCTTCATGACGGACCTTTGTATGCTCCCCCAAACCTGACTGCAATACAGACATCCACCCCCTGATTACTCGGGGGTTATCAAAATTCCACTATTTTGCTAGTGCAAGTACAAAGTGCAAATACGAGCCATACAATTCAAGTTCCAAGAACAATAATAACCAGAAATCCTCAAAGATTCAAATACAACGAAACAAACACTTCCTGAGGCAAGAGTTTGGGTAAAACGTTCCAAAACCAAAAGATCACAATCCAGGAGAAAAGAATTTACAAAATGGTTTAATAAGCCATTGAGAGTTTTAGTAGGAAACAATTTAGGATTATCAAATCCTTCTCTTTCCAAAATCAACAGGGGTCACAGCCCAAAGGTTTTGTTTTCACAAATAAAACCAACAACAATTCACAGGGTCAGAGCCCACATCAAGTGTCCTCAACGGACATAAAATAAACACAACATAATCACATACAGGCATCGCCTAGGACCGGGAGAAAGCCACAAATCCCACCCGAGGCCTCTAAGGACCCTCCCGAGTTGGCTAGCGAAACAAATCACACACAACATTTCACGGTTGGATCAATCACTTGTTGCATCCTGACCACATGATCACAAGCCATGTGTCACCGTAGATTATCTTAGGCTCTCACGGTTGGATCAATCGCTTGTTGCATCATAACCACATGATCACATGCCATGTGTCACCGTAGACCTTCAACCATATCCACACATTCACACAAATAACATATCACATCATTAATATCCAAGTAATTCACTCAATGGCAACAAACACAATGCACGACGCAATGGTCAAATCACAACGCACCGATATGAGATAATATATACATATATATTATCAAAGCACAACAACAACACCAAGTGTATTCATAGTAATTCACGTAACCATCCACGAACACAATGTTCACAAAACACACGCGTTTTGAAAGAGGGCCTTTAACAATGCTAACCGAATCTTTGAAAGTGAAGTTCAAATGATCAAATAAACACATGGAGACGATCACTAATTATCATATCCATAAAACAAGAATTGTATGGACAAGGTACTTGCCTCGAATAACCACAACGCGGAGAATCGACCGAAGAAGGTTGGCACGAACTGACTACGAACCCGCCGACTCCACCGAATGCTAACCCCGACAATAAACTACGAACAACAATAACAACAATGAAAACGAATTCCATAGCACGACCTAAAGTCGTTGAATTGAAGGGACGAACGACACAAATTCAAGGGTTTCCCTCAAAATGGCCAAGAACACAAAGATACGATCACAATGAGAATCAAGGTAAAAAAACAACGGAAATCCCACCAAACTATCGAAGGGAAACTCATTGGAACATTTAATCGAACACTCAATGTTCGATAACTCCCAAGAACACTCGAATCACTAATCGAGTTGAACAAACTCGAAATATGGATATACAACCCATAGAACACGATTAATAACATCATACTACACCGACCGATGCATCAAAATCGGACTAGAATCGAAATCAAGAACAAATTCTCCAAAAAGTCAACTTGAAGAAAAATCAAGAAATATACCTTGATTCGACGAAGAACACGGATTGGATGATGATATAATCGACAAGAACCTTCAAAAATGCCTAGAAATTGAGTGGAATTGACCAAAAACTCCACTCCCCGACTTTTCCCGTCGCCAGCCGCCACCTGGGTGAAGAAATGGTGTAAAATGCAGTCTGGCCCGTCCCTGGCCTATATATGGCTGACAGGGTTACGGCCGTAACCGGCATTCGTCAAAATCCGCCCAGTGCCTGCCGATCGCTTACGGCCATAACCGACAGGTCCTTACGGCAGTAACCGACATTCGTCCGAACACTGCCTGGTACTCGTACAGCCGTAACCGACACCTTACGGCCGTAACTCGGCCAGTCTAGGCCCTGCTCCAAGAAGTGCGGCCGTGACTCGGCCGTGGCCACTCCAACGGCCCGGACGACCCCGAAACCCGAACCTGAATATGAATCAAAGATATGGTTACGAAGTACTCACAAAGATGCATCCAAGTACTAAGAGAACACATGATTCCGACCACCGGAAGGCTCGAAATTTAACAACGGAAAGTAATTACCCCAAACTTTGGGAAATTTCGAAAACGGCCCAAAACGTCCGAAATACACGATACACGATCGAAACACCAAGACAAAGCTCGCAACATGAATAATAACATTAAATGAACTTACGAGAAACTCAAAACAACAGTTTCAGACGAGATTTGCAAGAATCGAACTCAACTGCGGAAAAGCCGCTTAAGAACACGGAACTCAACAAAACGATACCAAAACGAACTCGGATGACAAAAAGTGCAGAATTAATCATTCTCAGAATGACGATACGGTTATGAGTCGTCAAAACGGACTTCCGCCGAAAAAAGATATTACCGGAAATCGAAATTGCGGATATTACATGTGTGATGTGTCATGTCTTGATCGCCTCTGAGACATGGCTAATGATACGGCTCATTTTGCACCGTGTTGTACATGTCCTAGTATAAATAGGGCATTGTGTGCTTTCAGCTTGTTTTCTTCATTTTAACCTCAGAACCCTCAGACCCTTTCCCAAACATTGTGTTCTGCTCATGCTTTTCATGTCTTAAATGTCAGAATCTAGATATCATATCAAATCTGATTCAACCAAATCGCATGAATTTTGTCCAACTAGAGGTATATTAAACATGCACTCTAATCTTTCTTTCAATTGATCTTGTTGATTCCTTGTTTAGATGTTAAAATTGATCAGATATAGATTGTTCTTAAGCTACTTTTGCCGATCCTAGTGGAATAGAAACTCAATTTCGTGGTTAAATCATTAAAAATCGGTTTTAACCACAAAATGACCAATACAAGTCCCCATTGTGTTTTACTTAGTGTTTTCAATGTTATTTCGATCAGAATTGGTAGTCTTAATAGCCATTATGCTGTATTATTTGTCCTAGGTTCAAATTTGGAGGTTTTCATTCTCATTTGCTAGTCGGTTGAAACCTTTCGATCTGTTAAAGTTGCCAGACAAGTGTTACAATCATACACCTTATATTTTACTTCAGGGGAAACTGTATACCCTTGTTTTTATCATGTAATCCTGAAGTGAAAGGTATTTGTGTGCTGTGTTTGATGCTACTTCATGTAATGTTATATTTATTTTTGTATATGAAAGTTAGGATGTAACATTGATGTTGTTGGAGTGTTGAAATTATACACATATAAATGTGCTTGTCGTGTATATATGTAGTATGTTATTTGTCGAAGAGGTAGGGTATACTACTATTGAGAAAATTCCCTTTGGATTTCGATAACTGCAGCAGAAATACAATTTTCATTCTATAATATTTCATACAGCAGCATCCAATAGGAATGAAGCCACAACTATCGAAAACTTCCTGTCTACGGTAAAAGAACCCAGTTGGCCACAATATATTTGTTGTAGGGAATTTACTAAGGAAAAGTAAAGTGTAAATTCAATAGTATAAGACTTGGATATTAAAACATTCCGAGTACAAACATTATTCTAGTCATAAAGTATTAACTATTTGAAAATTATGTAATGCTTATAGAGACAACACTTGATGCGGATGAAAACTGAGGTGTGCAGAGCATTAATGAACGACAATTGAATGTCTGAAGAATTTAATGTTGAGTATGATGAATTGCTTTAATTCAAATATTCAATAAGCCGCCCACTAGAAGCTGTCCACGTCTCACTACCCGACAAAGATTACATTTATAATAAATACATTTCTAATATTATAAATATCCCAATCGAAGGACTTGTTAAAACACTTGTCACTTTGTCATTCTTATGAAATTAAATAACGAATCATCTTTCTTCGGCCTATAACAACATACTATATCAAAGATAAAAGACAGGTCCTCGAGTGAACAACAAATTACACCGAAGTAATTCAATGATACATTTGTTGTTTGATAATATTCTAGCTTACTTGAAGTTGAGAAGTTAGCCATGTGTGGTCTAACGAAGCAAGCACCTTCTAACCTGTGGGACGAATCTGCTTAGACGAACAAAGCTTTCGATCTATATGAGAAAAGGACAAAGTTCAAAACCAACCAAAGCTAATTTCATGAATGGTTAAAACTGAAAATCTGAGTGCCCCAATCTATGTCGAAGATACACCTCGAGAAGTGTTTAATTAGAATCATAACTGTTGTGTACTACCTTGATTTTAATAAAAGGAACTCATGTGTGGAGACTGGTGGATGTAAAGAAACTTGCCTCAAACCACATTGTGTTATTTACTATTTTTATTACTTACATCACACAGCTTGTGGTTATAACATATATCTACTCTGAAAACCTTGCAAGCACCAAGCCTACAAGAGTACACCCAGTTGTTGTAACTTCCACATCGCACAAATTTTCAAGAAGAAGATACAACTTATTTACCCCTTTCTCTAAGCTGTTTTTTGAGTACATTGTGACCAACAACGACAAACAATAGTGATGGCATCAAGTGACATTTGACTCTGTTCAGGCATATAGTAATTTATCGTGTGATTTATGATGTATAAGCCATGTAGGCTTACCTTCATAAGTCTGTGGTATTGGTTGATTGTATGGCTCTGATGATTGTTCTTGTTCCTGCATGATAAAGTGTGATTATATGATGTTATTATTTTGATGTTGCCTTTACCCCCATCGTCTATTATGTGTAGTTGTGATTGTATGTGACTATGATTTGTTTAAAATTCCTGGGATGCTGATAATGTGCTTGCACGTGTTATAAACAAAACTTAGGAATTTAAGCCAATCTTGCGGGACCGATGAATTCCATTAATTCTGTGGCTCGGATCGGGCATGGTGCTTTCCAATTATATGGGGCAACGTGACTGACAATGTTTGAAAGACTTTGTGGTTCCAGAAACATGGAAATCACGGATGTCAATAATATCATATGCAATGAAAGTCCTAATCAGGCAGGTCTTGTCGGAACTTGTTATACACAGACTATGGGCATATGGATCAATGATATGTTACATACTTCTTGACTGACAAAATGTTTTTCATTAAACTCAGGCTATCATCAAATGGTGTCTTTACAGGTGGATCGTCAAAGGCATCGAACTTTCTCAGCACATTTTCAACATCTTGTGATTGAGTTAGTTCTATACTATTTGACCTTCTCACTATCTTGATCCCTAGGATCACGTCGGCTAGATCCGAATTCTTTATATGAAAGTTATCCCTTGACATGTGCTTCGTCCTTGTGATCGAGTTATGATCATTTCTAATTATAAGCATGTCATCGATATATAAGCATACAATCACGAAGAATTCATGCCATTGTCCATCATTATGTTATGAACTTAATATGCCATTGCCTTGGCGCTTGCTTCAACCCTTATAATTATTTTACAAGTGTATAAACCTTATTTTCTTGTCCTGAAACCAAATCCCCTTCAGGTTGTTTTATATATATTTTTTTTCTAACTCTACATTGACAAGTGCAGTCTTTACGTCCATTGAGTGAATCTATATATTGGACAATGCATCAATTGCGAGAAGTACCCGAATGGAAGTAATTCTTATTACTAGTGAATAAGTATCAAAGAAATCACACCCTTTCATTTGTTTAAGCCTTTGGATACTAATATACTCATTACTTGTCTATAGAATCTTCTATTTTATATTTTCTTCTCATGATCTATTTGCATTCTAGAGGTTTATTTCCACGTGGAAGTTCAACCAATTCCCACGTATGATTTTGCATAATAGAATCAATCTCGGCATTGATTGCTTTTTTCCACATTTGTGCTTCAGGACTATACAATGCTTTTCTTAAGGTCTTGGGTACAATATCTAACAAGTAGGTCATGAAGTCAGGACCAAAAGACTTGGCTGTCCTAGCCCTTTTGCTGCGCCTTGGCTCATCATCACTGTCATGTTGTGATGTTTCATGGGTTACAACTGGTCTTGTAATGTCTTCACAAGTTATCTTGTAATAAATCTCGCTCCTTTCCTTGCAAGGAAAAATGTTTTCAAAGAGTACGGTGTTCCTTGACTTGATCATAGTGCTTACTAATATTTCAGAAATATCAGACTTGTGTACTAAGATTATATATGCAACATTATTGTGTGCATACCAAATGAAGATGCAATCTTTGGTCCTATGTTCACTTGATTTGGCTCTAGAATCTTTACCTTCGCCAGACACCACACACTTTGAGAGAGTGGTAGGCGGATGTTCTTCCTTTCTACAACTCATAGGGGGCTTTTTATTTTTCCATGTGAGGAACCATAATTAAAATAAGGTTGATTGAAAACACTTCTTCCTCCCACAAGTTTTGCAGTATCCCTGAAGTTATCAACATGGCATTCGTCATGTCCTTCAAGGTTATATTTTTACATTCATCGGCTCCATTAGATTGAGCATGGAAGGCACAGTCGTTTGATGAATTATTTCATTTGATGCTCAAAATTCCTCAAATGGGACAACATACTCTCCTCATTGATCGCTTCAGATTGCCTTTATTCGAACACTATGTTGATTCTCAGCTACATTTTTGAACGTTTTGAAAGCTTCAAAAGCTTCATCTTTACTTCTGAGTATGTATACGTAACAGAACCTTGTGCAATCATCGATGAAGATTATAAAGTACTTCTTACCACCTCTTGTTTGTAAAGATTTGAAGTTGCATACATCATTGCGGATAAATTTAAGAGGCTTTATACTCCTTTCCACGAAAAAAGGTACCTTGGTCATTTTTGGTTCAACATAAATTTCACATCTTTGTTTTGAGTCTACTTTAATTTTTGGTAACAAATTTAAATTTCCTAATATTTGTGGATTTCAAGTCAAGATGTCCTAAAATAACATGCCATAAATCATATCACTCAACCATGTAAGAAGAAGCAATATTCTTATTAATAGTGGTGGGGGGTGATTAGCCATTACGTTCGTTTGAAACAATCCATGTTCAAGGTGATCATTTCCTACGAATTGTCCATTCTTATATAAAACAAACCTACCAGGTGTAACACCCCGAGATATTCAGAATTATTACAACGCCATAAATCCTTGATATAAGGATTTATTAGGCCAAAAAAATTAAAACAATATTAATATATACCAACAGAAAAATTCATTATTACATTATAAGTCTGGAAAATGCAAATCGGTCAACTCCCGAAAATAAACATCAAAGACAACCAAAAACGACAACGTGCTCGAGTACTTTATTAAAAGAAAACACAACTGACAAACTCTCCCGGCCGTCAACATCACTCTGCACCCTCGTCATCATGCAGCTCTAGTGGTTGTTTCCCCATCCTCCTGGATCCTGAACATAAAACAAATGCTCACCCCCAAAGGGGTTAGCACAACGATCCAGCGCATACAACATAGATTCCCATGATGCTCCCATAGGACCAACACATGGTGCACAAAACAATCACAACACATATGCATAACTAATAACAACATAACCGACATCAACATGGATAAACATAATTAAAGTACTTGCCTTAGAAAGATGGCAAGAAATAAATACTTCAACGACTTCAACAAATACGAAGGCCGCCCCTTCGATCAACCATTGCAAAGGCGAACCTTACACAAAAGGAAATGACAAAAAACTCAACTTACATAACAAGGCTATCACACGAACATGATAAACATTCCAAAAAGTGACCGAACTAGTTATCATTATACGGCCTTCCCGGTTAATTACTTAAAGCACACTACATCGAATGAATACCATAGTACATGCGAAACGAAGGATCATAACAGGGACAACACGTTGATGTCTATGGATTCCAGCATATTCAAATCGCCACAAACCACATTCCAATTATGCCCATCAATTTCTAACACATGTGTCGGTTATCTAAATGAATTCATAACAAGGTAAATACGTTCAACTGAATTCTAAGTTAATCCCACTTATGATTCTCGTTCTTCCGCAAGTAAATTCATCTTATCCAAGTTTTACATTCACCATAATTGTTACAACATGATCGTATCGTTCTAACCATTCATATGAAGATTACCAATCCAAACGATCTTTACAAACCTTGGATTATACTTAAAGAACAATCCCTATGTTCATCATCTCGAATTCACCTAGTCTAGGTGATAACATATTCAATTCGTTAATCATATAATCATCATGAAATCATCATCTCCGTCATGTAATCATCACGAAATCATCATCAAGGCAGGTTATAATATTTGAAAATCACATCCTTATGATAGGCATAAACAAGGTTCAACTATTACCAACGAAAAACCTAAGTTCAACTAATCCAATCCTCATAAACTTGTTGTTCGATTCATAGTGCTCATAATAAACTCAATAACCTCAGTAGCATGCCCATAATCATCACTAAGAATATGAACTCTAGGTTGGTAAAGCATCACATACCTTAATACAGAAGGAAACGACAAAACACTTGGTGGAACTCAACACCGGATGCTTGAACACTAATCCACGATGTTCTTCATCTTCAACAATCTCATATACAGGCTGATATGAGGTGAAAGTATCGTGGGGTAACTTCTCCAAGTCGTAAAAGTCGGATAATGGACGAAGGGTAAAGTGAGAAATGAAATGAGGGTCATGTCCTATATGTAGGAAATGACCTTTAGCGTGAGCTAATCTTCACTCTAGCATGCTCTAACGGGCTCACAACCAATTGTCTTTTTCTGTCCTCGGCATTACGTACGTTAAATCGCTTTTACATACGTTAATGCAACAGTTAGCTACGCTAACGCCCTATCATAGCGTGTTCTAACGACTTTACGAAGCTTACTGATCTCACTTTACTCGACTTAGCATGCGCTAACATATCTCTCATCCCGTGTGCTAAACACTGTTGACTCAACTTTTCCAAAAGTAGTCCAGATGCGTCCAAAGCACCCGCGATTCCTGCAATTTGGTTCCCTACCTACTGATCATGTCTCAATCAGGTTGACCACACACAGCGTACGCCTTAAGTGTCTTCTTTAATGTGCGCTAGCTCACACATTTTAGCATACACTACACTCACTGGTTAGCATGCGCTAATTACATGTAAGTACATGCATGCATTAACATCAATGGAATCATACACTCGCCAATACTGGACTATGAAATATGGAAGATCATACTCTGATTAATAATACGACATACGCAATGTCACAAGGATCAAATACAGATAAAATACATATCAAATATACGGGTATTACATACTCTCCCTCTAAAAAGGAGTTTCATCCCGAAACTTAAGATGAAAATAATTCCGAGTATCTCGACTTCATACTATCCTCCATATCCTAAGTGACTTCTTCGACTCTGTGTCGTGAACATTTAACTTTAACCAAGGAGATTGGTTTATTCCTCAATTGCTTGACTCGACTCTCGAGTATCTTAATTGGTTTCTCCTCGAACGTGCCATCATTAGCTAGTTCGATCTCACCGAAATCAATGACATGATTGGGATACGGTATATACTTCCGTAACTGGGATACGTGAAACACATTATGAACATGACTCAGTGATGGCGGCAACGCCAACCTATACGCTAACTCCCCAACTCTCTCAAGAATCTCGAATGGTCCAACATATCTCGGATTCAGATTTCCTTTCCTCCCAAAATGAAAAATTCCTTGGGTAGGAGAAACTTTCAGAAGTATGTGATCCCCAATTTCAACTCCAACAGGCGATGGCGCACGTATGCATAAGACTTCTGCCGACTCTGGGCAATCAACAGCCTTTCACAAATCAGAGCAACCTTCTCTTGACTCTGTACTATCAACTCTGGTTCAGTCCAAATTAAGTCGGACGAATCATCCCAATATAGGGGTGATCTGCGTCTTCTTCCGTATAATGCTTCAAAAGGTGTCATCTTAATGGAAGCATGCCAACTATTGTTGTAGGTGAATTCAATCAATGGCGGATGAATTTTCCAATCAGTCGACCAATCTAACGCACAAGCTCTCAACCTGTCTTCTACTGTTTGAATAGTCCTCTCGGATTGTCTATCGGTTTGAGGATGATAAGATTTGCTAAAGTTTAGCTCGGTTCCCAAGGCTCTATGAACCGCTTTCCAAAAATGTGACATGAAGTGACCATCCCAATCTTAAATAATGGTCTTCGGTGTTTCATGTAATCGAACTATCCGCAATAAACACTTGTGCCAACTTCTCTGGTCCCCAAGTATCCTTAATGCCCAAAAATGAGCCGACTTGGTTAGACGATCAACTATCACCCAAATCATATTCATCCCTGTTCAGGTCTTCGGCATATTGGTGATATAATCCATCGATATACCTTCCCACTTCCATTCAGGAATCTGAAGTGGCTTCAACATTCGGGTAGGTCGTTGATGTTCAATCTTAACCTATTGACAAGTTAAACACTTCGAAACATAGCCTGCCACATCGTTCTTCATGTTGCCCCACCAAAAATTCTGCTCCAGATCTTTATACATCTTATTGTGAGCTTTCTTCATGATTGTCTGGTTCAAAACATCATTATCAGGAACATAAAGTCGACTTTGGAACCTCAGAACTCCATCTTCAAGGATTACAAATCATGGGGCCTTTCCCTTGCCCACTTCCTAACGTAACCGAATCATCAGGGGGTCATCTAATTTCTTAGATTTGATTTCATCTGTCAACGATGAAGTTAATTCCATCACACACAGTTGTCCTTGGACTCCTTGTAACCATACTTCAATTCCTTCATGAATCAACTCTCGTTGAATGCTGGATTGGGATGCGAGTGTCTCCAGCATTCAAGTAGAAATGGGTTTGTGGCTCAGTGCATCAGCCACTATGTTTGCTTTACCTGGATAATAAAGAATTTCCAAATCATAGTCCTTAATTAATTCCAGCCATCTCCTCTGCCGCATGTTTAACTCTTTCTGACTGAAGATGTATTTAAGACTCTTATGATCTGTGAAGATCGGACAGTGAGTCTCGTACAAATAATGTCTCCATATCTTCAAGGCGAAAACAACACCTGCCAGTTCCAAATCATGAGTTGAATAATTTACTTCATATGGTTTCAACTGTCGTGAAGCGTAGGTGATCACCTTCTCATTCTGAATCAGTACACACCTGAGACCTTGATTTGAAGCGTCACTATAAACTATGAACCCTTCAGTTCCTTGAGGTAGCATTAAGATTGGTGCCGTCGTCAATCTCTTCTTAAGTTCGTCAAAACTGGCCTGACACATCTCGTTCCATTCAAACTTTTGGGTCTTCTGCAGCAATCGAGTAAGTGGATGGGTAATTTTGGAAAACCCTTCCACGAATCGATGATAGTACCCAACAAGTCCTAAAAAACTCTCGACTTCTTTCATGTTCTTAGGAGATTTCCATTCTAAAATTATCTCCACTTTCTGAGGATCTACTCGGACCCCTTCTGTTGAGACTACATGACTAAGATACATCACTTCCTTTAGCCAGAACTCACATTTAGACAGTTTGGAATACAACTGTTTGCTCCTCAAGAGGTTCAAAACGATCCGCAAATATCGCTTATGCTCTTTCGGACTATTGGAATAGACCAAAATATCATTGATAAACACAACTACGAATTTGTCCAAATACTCTATGGATACTCAATTAATTAACTGCATAAACACAGCAGGCGCATTAGTGACACCAAACGACATCACTACAAACTCATAGTGCCCATAGCGAGTTCTGAATGCTGACTTCGGAACATCGGATTCTTTAATCCTCATTTGATGGTATCCCGGTCTCAAATAGATCTTTGAAAACATTGTCTCTCCTTGTAACTGGTCGAACAAATCATCAATCAGTGGCAAAGGGTACTTATTTTTTATCATTATCCTGTTTAGCTCCTGATAGTCGATGCACAATCGAAGTGATCCATCTTTCTTTCGAACAAAAAGAACTGGTGCACCCCAGGGTGAAACACTTGGCTGAATATAGCCTTTGTCCAGCAATTCATACATCTCGGTAGGTTTCATACGATACGGTGCCTTAGAAATCAGCGTAGGTCCCGATTCTATCTCGATGGTAAACTCTACATCTCGTCGTGGAGGTAGTCCAGGTAATTCATCAGGGAACACATCCGAAAATTCCTTCACAACAGGAATGGATGAAAGCTCTACTTTCCCTTCTTCTTTCTTCATCGCGTAACACCAGTATCCGGTACAGCCCTGTTTCAGTAGTTTGACAGCTTTCATAGCTTTAATCAGATCCCCTGAGCTTCCTGGCCTCCATCTTTCGAATAGTAATTCGGAACCATCTTCGGCTATCATCGAGATATTCCTCTTCTAGTAGTTCATAATAGCTCCATAACGGCTAAGCCAATCGTCTCTAAGAATTAAGTCATCTCCTTGAATCTCTACCACAAGCGGGTTTGAGGGCCAATCTTTGCCTCCAATTGACACATGAAAATTTCTAGTTTCTAAATTCCCCACAATTCTTTCCCCACTCGGTAAACCCACAATATAAGGCTCACATTCATGAAAACAATAAATGTTCAAATGATTAACACGAGACAATGATATAAACGAGTGTGTAGCCCCTGTATCAAACAAAACACTAACTGGTTGCGAAAGGATTTGAACGGTACCTGATGCGACAGCTGCATTCTGATCGTCTGCCCTCCTCATCTCATAAAGGTATGGAGGAGAGGATCCAGCACTCGATGCTCCCCTTCAGTCAAACTGTCCTCTGCCTCTTCCTCGACTAAAACTCTGGGGTGGCTGGACACTCTGCTGCGTCTGCGGGACACTCGCCTCTTTCTGGGCCGGCTGCAAAGTACGAGCTCCAAATATTTTAGTGGCATCCATGCAGAACATCGCTCAATGCCCTTCATGTCCGCATTCATAACATGTCACCAGAGAATGAAAATAGTCATGCCATAGGTGTCCTGGACGACCACAATTAAAATATTTTTTTGCCGCATCAGTAAAGGCTGGTACAGATCTGGGGTTCCTTCCACCTTTGGATGGTTGAGAAGTCTTCTTGAATGAGTGGAAAGATGACTGAGCCTTGTGGGCCCCATTATTATTATGTTTTGTAAAACCACCAGAGACCTTTTGCTTCTTGGATTCAGAAAACTTTTCCATAGCTGCTTCTTTCATTTCGTATGCCAAAGATTTGTCTTGATACTGGCGGAGAGTGGTGAATTCGAATCCTGACATATACCTCTGTATCTCCGACTTCATTCTCATGTCAAAATAAATCATCGTTTTTGCATCAGTCCTGACCAGGTGTCGAACAAATGCCAGTTGTGGATTAAATGTCTTAATCATTTGGGTTACAAACTCATCAGTCGGTTGTGTGGAGAAGAACTCTCGAACTTTAGCTTCCCTCAACGGACGAGGGCAGTATTGAGCTTCCATAATCAGTTTGAACTCTCCCCAATCGGCATCATGATCAATAGGTCAGGTGGCTTCCCACCACTCAGATGCTTCTCCTGTCAGAAAATATTGGGCGATGGAGGCTCTACTGTCGTTCGGACAGTTAATCCCTACAAATACTTTCTCCAGCTCTCTCAGCCAGTGATCCCATATCAGTGTCTCAGAAAAATCATCAAACTTCGGCGAGTGCATCTTCGTCACCTCCTGTAGCCATCTGTCTCCTTGATTTACCAAGTCTGGGATGCCTTGTTGTCTCTCTCTCGGCTGCAGTCCTACCGCCACATGCATTCTGTCCAGAACTTGAGCAAATTGGGTCAGTTGGTTGACCACTTGGCGTAGTATGTTGGGAACATCAGGATTGGCATTTATTTCCATAGTTTGCTCTTGTTCATTGTTGACAAACTCTTGTTGTTCGCCCGAGCTGTAGCTAGCCTGATTTGACAGTGAATCAGGGGAAAGAGGGTGAAACTTCCCTCTCAGCATTTCTACGTCCGCGTCCACGACCGCGACCACGTCCACGTCCTCCTCTCAGCATACTGTAAGCATACATGCTCAATATAAAAGAAACAATATCGTTACAACGTTCAATTATCAAAAAGGACACAACATATAAAGGACAAGATAGAGTTTAGGAAACTTACAACCACCACTCACATGAAGACATAAGCAGTACAATGATATTATTCGCGACCGGTTAACTCAAAAAGACACATCTGAACCCGAATTTAACCCAACGGTCAAGATATCCATAATCGTAGCTCTGATACCATATTCTGTAACATCCCGAGATATTCAGGATTAATACAGCACCGTAAATCCTTCATATAAGGATTTACTAGGCTAAGAAATTTAAAACAACATTAATATATACCAACAGCAAAATTTATTATTACATTACAAGTCTGGAAAAATCTAAGTTTAACCAATCTAATCCTCCTAAACTTGTTGTTAGATTCATAATGCTCATAATAAACTCAATAACCTCAGTAGCATGCCCATAATTGTCACTAAGAATATGAACTCTAGGTTGGTAAAGCATCACATACCTTAATATGGAAGGAAACGACAAAACACTTGGTGGAACTCAACATCGGATGCTTGAACACTAATCCACGATGTTCTTCATCTTCAACAATCTCATATAGAGGCTGATATGAGGTGAAAGTATCGTGGGGTAACTTCTCCAAGTCGTAAAAGTCGGATAATGGACGAAGGGTAAAGTGAGAAATGAAATGAGGGTGATGTCATATATATAAGAAATGACCTTTAGCATGCGCTATTCTTCAGTTTAGCATGCGCTAACGCGCTCACAATCTAATGTCTCTTTCTGTACTCGGCCTTACGTACGTTAAATAGCCTTTACGTATGTTAATGCAACAGTTAACATACGCTAATGCCCTATCATAGCATGCGCTAACAACTTTACGAAGCTTACTGACCTCACTGTACTCGACTTAGCATGCGCTAGCATATCTCTCATAGCGTGTGCTAAGCACCATTGAATCGACTTTTCCAAAAGTAGTCCAGATGCATCCAAAGAACCCGCGATTCCCGCGGTCCGGTTCCCTACCTACTGATCCTGTTCAATCAGGTTGACCACACATAGCATACGCTTAGTGTATTCTTTAGTGTGCGCTAGCTCACACATTTAAGCGTATGCTACACTCACTAGTTAGCATGCGCTAATTACGTGTAAGTACATGCATAACATCAATGGAATCATACACTCGCTAATACTGGACTATGAAATACGGAGGATCATACTCATACTACTAATATGACATACGCAATGTCACAAGGTTCAAATATAGATAAAATACATATCAAATATCCGGGTATTACACCAGGCTCAAAAACTAGTTTAAACACATGCTGAGTAAGCAGGGACCTCAACCACGAGATTTCTCCTAGTCACTGGAGCATGCAAAACTTCCATCAAGGTAAGCTCTTTCCCAGACATCATAGTAGCCGAAGAATTCCCTATATGAAGGGTCTGATGGACAACTGAGTTGTAGGTCGAGCTCGATCAGAGCAGACATGGCAAGTTGCATATATGTCAACAAACCATTCCCTTGAGTTGTCCTCGAGACTCGCTTCGAAGACCATTGCGCGCAAGTCCAAATTGGACATCCCATCGATCAACAAATCTGCTCCCATTTTTTTTCCCAAAAGAGCATGGCAGTCTTTCTTCATATGCCCAATTTTCCACAGTTATGGCAGCTGCATTCAAACTTCTCGTCTTGTTTTGGCGGAACCTGCCTTTATGGTTGTTGGTTTGGTGCTTGCACTTGTTCCAGAAACCGAGCTGATCGGCCAACGAGAATCGGGTTATTTTCAGAGACTTGAGCTAAGAAACCACCAAAGTTCTTATTTGAAATTCCAAGAAGATTTCCGGCATAGATCTCTCTGGTGCTCAGGTAAGAATAGGCTCTGGGATAAAACCCAAAAATGTAATCAAGATGTGTGTGTATGTTCTGATTGCTTAATCTATAGAATGGAAATGCTCTTTCCTATTTATAGAAGGAAGGGACGCCTGTCCTTGAGATCCTGCTTCTGACTAGGGGTACTAGATTTTTCAGAATAGGGCTGCAACCGCCATTCCCTGGATATTCGGGATTTTGTTATAATGATAAAATCCCGGCTTCCCGTGAATTTTATCCCTATAGACCAGGATCCTTCCTTTTTTTATACTCACACAACCGACCTAGTGGTGTTGGTGGGGTTTGAACCCATGACCTTTGGCCTCCGAGCAACACCACTTTACTATAAAGCCATCCACATTGGGACAAGACTGTTCCTAGCTCGTCTAATTTGATGACATTTAAATCTTGACTTCCAAGCTCAGAGCACAGACTTAAATCTCACGGCGTAGAAATAGATCCTAGACCTTTTTTATGAAAAGACCCCCCTCGTTGGGGTATTCTACCTCTTCCATTTCCCCCGACCTACCATGAATCGAGATGTCGGTTGGTCTAGTAGGAACCGTGTTCCTTGTATTGAGTTCTCATAAAGCCCAAATATATCATCATATCAACCAATCGAGCTAATAAGACTGAGTAGAGTAGAACTGTTTGAATTCTAACAACCTCGATATGATGAAATCCTCGGGGACTATTCCCTACGTAATTAGGGGTTACATCTGTATTCGTGCGAATTTATGGCCACATATTCTCTTTTCCCGGTCCCTTCCCCAACCGTCGCCCCTCTCTACATGCATCCAGGTCCAAGTGTCAGCACGCTGTAGGTGGCTGAGGCGGTGTTAGATCTGTGTCTTCTATTTAAAGAGCTAATCAGACGTTCCAAGATTATCCTAGCTTCCTCGAGCTTCGCCCTTTGCATCTATAAAAGGTGGGCTTCGACCCCCTTTTTATTCCCATGCACCCTTTATACGAGAGCAAAAAAGGTTTTCCATCGATATATCCGATCACAGCTATGGTTCTGCGGCGTCTCATTTCCTCAATTCTCCGGCATTCTTCTTTTTCTTCTTCCTGCACTCCCCATGGGTATGTTCTTCTGAGCTTCCTCGTCTCTTTTTTTTTCCTTTTTACTTAGAGCTCTTACTTTTTAGACAATGTCATCCGCCTCCGACTCCCAAAATTTTCCGACGAGTCGGCCTTCGTAGACCTTGATTTTTTGGACGGTTTATCCTCATTGGAGGAGGATTTAAGATCTTTAGCTAGTTGGTTGCCCCCCAACAGTTATCTCACCTATCCTTTTGGTAGACGATCCTACTGGAGATGTGGATTGGTCCGAGTTAGGGGATAATACCCAATATCCTTCCTTCCTGGATCCCCTCAGTTTTTATAGATCCCCCATCTCCCGTTCCTTCTCGTCATGTGACCATTATTGGTCTTCGAGCTGATTTTAGCCAGGTAGGTTTTGGAGCTTCTCGCGTCCTTCCCTCTCATCCTTTATCCATGACTAGCACGGACGTTTTAGAAGGCTTTATAAAATTTCTTAGGCTTCTACATGGATGGGATTTTGTAACCCCTCAAGCAATTTTTTCCGTGATCATCCCCTTCCAGGTCATATTACATGGTTCGTGGATTAGGTGAACAGTGGCCTGCACTTTCCCTTTTATCCTTTTCTTGTTTGTATTTTGATCAAGTATAAGCTTTCTCTTAATCAGTCCTCTCTGAACTCTTTTGTTACATGGTCGGTTTCCTCGTGCTATGTTACTATAAGATCGAGGCATGCGACTTAGATTTCTTTTATTTTTATTGTTGGCTAAAAAGCTTCAAGGGCTCCTTTTATCTGACCTCTCGAAATGAAGCCCATCCAGTGTGAAGGATTGAAGGACCCGGTTCTTTTTTCTTCGCCTGCCACTCGGTGAATCTTGGAGCTTTCTGACAGAATGGGTGCAAGCCACTCCAAGCCAGGATCCGATCCCAAATGCAGCTCAGTCCGAGCTAGCTGGCTTAGTAAAGTTCAGGATTGGAATGTTGTTTCCTATAATGTCTTCACGCATTTCCATAACATGATATCTCATTATGGATTGAGTTCCAGTCCTTAACGCCCATCTTAGATATTGGTAGGTATAATTTTTTATTTAGTTTTATGTCTTCCCCCTTTTTTCCTTTGTATATGTTGATTGTAATTTCATTTTCTTAGATCGTTTTATGTGGACCTGCTAATCCAGCCACTAAGCTCGCCGAGCTAATAAAGTATAAAGCGGTCGGTGCTAAGTCGGTGCAGCCTACCAAGGAGAGGGCCGAGGTTTTTTATAAATTGAAGCAGAAGCCTTCCGGGTCCAAGGTGGCAAAGGTCAGGGTAGCTCTTCCTTTTGACTCAGCTCCCCCACTAATGACCGGGTTGGGTCTGATCATCTCGGTTGGGAAATATATATGGGGAAAACGAGCGCGATCTCCGAGTCATCCAGCTCCTACGAAGCGGTTTATAGTAGTAGGTGCTACCACTCTTTATAGTTCAGGCATGGAGACCTTGCTACGGTGCAAGGAGTTCGAGAAATTCTTCCTAATTCCTGATAAAGACAGGGTGATATTGTGGGGCTCCTAGAATGATACCCACCTGGATTTGATGATGTATTTCAGGAAGGTAGTCATCGAAAGAGTTCGAGAAATTCTTTCTATTCTCTTATTATTATTATTATTATTATTATTATTATTATTATTATTATTATTATTATTATTATTATTATTATTATTATTATTATTATTATTATTATTATTATTATTATTATTATTTTTTTTTCTTTTGGGTTTTACTTTGCTTATTTCTTTTCCTCTCCCTCTCTCTCTTCTTTTTTTAGCTCACTCTACCTTGTTGTATCTAGCCGAGAAATAGAAGAACGAAGGCCCTTCTCCTTTTTCATCCTGGGTGGCTCATTTTTCGGCCGAGCTTAAAGCTGCCCTAGAGGTTAAGGAGGAATTGGAGGCTAAGTTGGTCGAGAGGGATAATCATCTGGACATCGCATTGAGGAAGATCTCCGAGCAAGAAACCATCCTGGAGCGAGCTCAAATGATTAACGTCCAACTAAACAAGGAGATAAACTTCACGAAGGCTCAGGCCAAGGATGAACCTGAGAAGGTTTCTCGGCTCGAAGCTCAGCTTGAGGAGGCTAAGGATGAGTTTGATAAGGTTTCCTTGCTCGAAGCGCAGCTTGAGGAGGACAAGGCTGAAAAGTCCTTGTCTTAGAGAAAGGCTGGGTCGTCCTTCTTGGGAGCTTACTGGTCAGCCCTTTTAGCTCGTTATTATAATTCTACCGCCTTTCTGTTCCAACTTGCCCCGTCCGCGACACAATACTTTGATTTTGCCTTATCTCGCATTTGAGAGCAGCTGGCGGCCCTGGGTTTTATCGGTGAGCTGGATAGAGAAGCTGCTCTAGAGGGAGCTCCTGTCCTAGTGGGCTGGGCTGTGATGTGAATGAGCCCCAAAACTACTTGGTAGGAAGGTGCTCTGGGGTAATCGATAATCGAGTCTGGCCTCAGTTTGGAATGGCGGACAACCCCTCCGACCCAAGAAGGAGATCTTGGCCCGCATATGAGCGGTGTTGCTTCCGACGCTCCTACAGCAAAGTGGATATCGGGCCTGCTGGCTATTAGGTACATGAGTGAGCTTATAAGCTTCTTGTAGAGTGAAAAATCCAGTGGCTTTCCAGCTTCGTCAGCATTTATCTGTGTAGTAGTGCTCATGGGGGTTGTTGAAGACTTTAAGGAATTCATTCGGAACTTATTGAGCAACTCCTTGGTGTATTTCTCTTGGTTGATGAATATATATGTAGGAAACTATTTGAGCTGCAACCCTAGTAAATAACTAAGTTCCCCCGATCATACTCATTTCATATTTACTTTGCATGAGACGAGAGAACTTCTTGGATGAATCTTGGTTAGTGGAATGATGTCAGATGACAAGAGATCAAGTCTTGCTCAAATGCTATAAATACCCAAACCTTTGGGTACTTCAAGACAAACAACTACAATACGATTGGTATACATTTTGAGCTTTGGTTGTCGATATAAGATATATGTTCATTATCTAGTTGTGACAAGAAAGATACGAATGTTGTACTTACTTTGTATTCTCACTTATACTTTGTGTCTTTTTTAATTGGTGTGTTCGAGTGTTGTATCACTCCTACATGAGCTTGAGAGAAACGAATCAAGAACTTTAATCCAGTGTTATTAGGATCATTGATCTGGCATTATTCGGATTGACTTCTAAAAATTGTATGTGAGGTTTATCTAGTTCCGATAGAATACTATAGAGAAATATTTATTGATTGTTTGGTTGCGCTTGGACCAATCAAAGACAAGTTGTGTAACGGTTGTACCTGGACCTATAGAAGATGAGGCAAAGTTGAGTGTGGTTCTTCTTGATCTAATAGAAAAAAGAACGAAGAGAGGACGTAAGCAAATTGCTGAACCTCTATAAATTTCTATGTCATTTAATTTTGGTATTTTCATTTAATATCATCAAAGAAAAATAAGATTTTATTATCTCCACTATTCGACCCCCTTCTAGTGAAATTATTTACTCTTCACTTTCGACCAACGACGGGGACGCGGAGGCGGAATTGGGTGGTTGGCATTATGTAATACCCGAGATTTTTATTTCCGATTATCTTAAATTGTTTGTCATTTATGCAGTATATTGTTTGTCTATTGTCGAGCGCTTGGTATTATTTACTCGTTGATTGATACGTGTTGGTATCGTGTTATCGTATTTACGATGTAAAGCGAATATGTAGTGCCTGTGTTTATGTAATCATATGTCGTGCTTTTTTATTTGTTTGTTTTCAATTTGGATCGTTGGTGTTGTCCGTTAATGTTTCGTTGCATGTTGATTGATCGTTGTTTTGTCGAGGAGTATCATTGTTGTGCATTTGGGTCGACTTTGTAAGATCACCACCGGTACTTATAAAGTCTAAATTTTTTGAAACTTTACAATGTGATATCTCATCAAGTTAGCTTTCAAATGGTTCAAATAGTAAGTCAATCGGAGTCTGGACGAAGGAGATATGGTCGAAATAGCAAAGTCTATACTGTCAGCATTTAGTGCTAAATAGCGTTTTTCGAAACACAGCGCTAAACCCAGTGCTAATTTGCGCCATTTTGTTGAGCCGTTTCCTTCAGGTTTTTCATTTTGCTTTCTGTCCAAATACAGCGTTGGAACACGGCGCTAATTTAGCCGTTTTGCTGGACCGTTTTGTCCAGGTGTATAAATAGGACAGTCGTGTTTTTCAACCCATTTCACTTCTCTCTCTCGGTTTTTGGGCGATTTGATGAGGATTTCAATCCTTGAGTAGATTATAATCATATTTTGAGGTCTTGATCATGTTTAACATCATCTTTCGTCAATTCTTCATCCGAATTGAGGTAAATCCTTGTAAATCCTCTTTCAACTATTTTTTTGGGGTTTTCTTTTTGATTTCGATTCTAGTCCAATTTTGATGAATCGCTTGATGTTATATGGTGTTATATGGATTGTATATCCGTATCTCGAATTTGTTTGAGTCCAGCTGTGATTTTTGTGTTCTAAGGAAGCCTTGAGTATTTAATGTCTGATTAAATGACTCAACAGGTTTTCCTTTGATTCTTGGGGGTGTTTCTTGTTGTTTTCAGTTGTTATACTCATAGTAATCGCATTTTCATTGTTTTTTCATGGAGGATTGTAGTTGTTCGAGGTTTTCCTGGTTGTGCCATATTCGTTGGAGTTTCGGTATCGATTATTGAGGTAAGTATCTTGCTTATACGATTTGTGTCTTGCGAATAGAGGTTTTTTGTTGGGTTTACGATGACTTGGTTTGCCTTTGTGGATATGATTCGTGTGAATTGATTATTTTGAATGTTGATTGTATCGATGATATATTTGATTGTTTAATGTTGTGAATTTGAGTTGATGACGTTAATCGTGTTGTTGTGTTGTGCGTGGTTGTTCTTGAATGAGGTACCGTGATGATTATGATAATTGTATCGGATTGATTATATACTTGGGTACGTATTGTGGTGTACTGTTGATTTGTTAGACATAATTGTAATAAGGTGTATTGTTTCGTGGTAGTGTCTAGAGATGATCTTTACATGTGGTGAAATGAGTGTGTGGGACCAGGTACGGTCCGTCGTGACCTCTGGAGTTCGGTACATGATGTGTACAAACAGTGTATATGTGTATAACCAGGTACGGGCCGTTGTGACCTCTAGAGTTCGGTACATGATGTGTATGAACAGTGTATATGTGTGGAACTAGGTACGATCCGTCGTGACCTCTGGAGTTCGGTACATGATGTGTACGAACAGTGTATATGTGTAGAACCAGGTACTGTCCGTCGTGACCTCTGGAGTTCGGTACATGATGTGTACGAACAGTGAATATGTGGAACCAGGTACGGTCCGTCGTGACCTCTGGAGTCCGGTACATGATGTGCACGAACAGTGAATGTGTGGAACTGGGTACGGTCCGTCGTGGCCTCCGGGGTTCGTTACTTGACGAGTACGAACATCGATCGAATGGATAATGTTTTTTGGGTCACGGACCCGTTATGCTATTCTAGTTAATGTGTTTTGAAACAAGAACCAGGCTGAGGCCCTAATGATTTCGAAAAAAGTTTTCTAACTTGGACTTGAGATACAAAAAAGTTTCTACTTCTAAAAATCCCCGAGATGATGTGTTCATTTTCAAATACTTCTTTGCTTGAATTCGAAATCCTAAAACCTCTCGGGATTGTTTTGATATTTGATTGTCGTATCTGATTCGTGGTTGCTATTTGCTTGTTACATTTTATATAGTATTATACTTGCACTGGCAAAATGGTGGAATTTTGCTAACCCTAGAGTAATCGGGGGGTGGATGTCTGTTTTGCGTCCATATACATACAGGTTCGTGGGAGCAGTCATAGGATCGGCATAGGAAGTGACGAGCTACGATACTAATCAAGAGTTGGGAGTTAAGTTGAGTTATGTTGTATCGATAGAGTTGTATTCCGTCTTCCGCTATTTTGTATCCTACCCCTGCGTGGGTATTTATTGTAAAGAATTGTATTTTTATTTTTGTGTTAGTCGTGCGACCTCATCGGCCAGTACAGTTGTTTATAATTGACCATAACGGTCCGTATTATTGTATGTTTGCCCCCGGCCGGGCAAACACTTGGTCGTTCTGTGATGTTTAGCCTGGTAGATCCTCGTGGGAAGGATCTACGACATGTAATATTCCCCTATGGTTTTGGGGGTGTTACATTTATGGTATCGGAGCTTAAGTTGTGGAAACCTAGGCTTCCGGTTCTAGTCGAGTCATGATTTGTCGAGAAATATGTTGTCATGTCATTCGAGTTGTCGGGTGACAAGTTGAGTTTGCGTAGTCACAACGTGTCGTATGTGTTGGCGGATAGTATCATGGGCGACCGTCATCTCCGTACGGCCTGTGTGCGTAAGTCTCCCCTTTTATGTGAGGTATCTGTGTTTCATGATTTCATTTATATGCGATATTTCTGGTGCATAATTTTATGTACATAGTGCTGTGAAATGGAATCCGTGTTTGATACTTGTGGTACACCGCTTGTATATTAAGTTCAATGTATTGATGGTTTGGACACCGAGTGGTGCAATACGATGTGAAAGCTGTGAACCTTGATGTGTTCCAGAAAATGTATCGATGGTAGAGTTTCTGAGGAACTCAGATGGATGGTTTTGTCCTATGTTTAAACTTGATGCTCACGAATTGTATTTGATTGAATTGATGATCTTGTTTGCCGATTGGGAATTTGTTTCAAGTTCGATTATTTTTGGATAGTTGTAATTATGTCCGCTGCGTGTAGGTTTGAAAATGGTTTTCTGAAAGATTTTATGGGCTTGAATATGTTTGTGAAAAATCGATTTTTGAAATTAGTTTGATGGTGCGGTTAAACAACAGTTTTGTATGGATTTCAAAATCGGTTGAACTTTGACGAGTTGGTCATGTATTTTCAAATGACACCTTCAGACGGTATTTGAAAGATGTGTTTTAAAGTACTTCGGACATTGTAAAATGTTACCGTCATTTTTGGATATGATTGGAAGGATTTTGGAAAATTTTTAATTTGCCAAACGACTTTGATTTTCGAAATTTAAAACATTATGTGTTTCTGTGTTGGGACTAAGTCGTTGCAACAAGCTTGTTATGTTGTTATGCTCGTTGGAGAATTTTACAGTGTTTCCTAAATATCTGGATACATTGTTGGGAGTTGGTCCTCACCCTTCGGAGCCATTTTGGGGCTGCTGAGTTAATTTTGCTGTCTTGCAGCTAGTGGTTACGGCCGTAAGATGTTTTTCATTACGACCGTAAGCTTTTAGATGTTACGGCCGTAAGAAGTTAGCTGTTACGACTGTAAGCTTTTGACTGTCACGGCAGTAATCTTGTTGTTACAGCTGTATCTGCTCTCTTTACACTACGCCATAAGTGCTCATAGGCAAGCCCTGTTTATTGTTGCAGAAGACACGAAAAGTGTTGCCTTAGGCCAAAGGCAACACCAAACCCTTGTTGCCAATACAGCCGTGGCCTTTGAACCCTAAGGCAACACTTTTTCTCTCTACTGCAACGTAAACAAAGTATTGCATTATGCCTATAAGGCAACAGCATAACCAATTAAGGCAACAAGAAACGGTGTTGCCTAAGATTGACAAAAAACAATAAAATATGGGCCCACATGTTGCCACATCATCAGTGGGTCCACATTGGTACTACGTCAGCAGTGGGTCCCACCTTGGCGCCACGTCATCAGTGGGCCCCACTTTGCTTTGCACCATTAGTTTTTTATTTAAGGCAACACCAATTTTTTAAAGACAACACTAATTTTTTATAAAATGCAGCAGCAGCTAATGTAAAATACAACAGCATCTAAAAAATAAAATGCAACACTGCTTAACAATATTTTAAAATGGCCATTTTGGTTTTACATCAACCAATACAAAATAAGCAGCAAACCACCAATTTAACTTCTAATGTACCAAAACCAAACAAACCACCAATTTAATTTCTAAAGTACCAAAACCAAACAAACACCACCAATCTAAGTTCAAAAGTACGAAAGTACCAAGTTTAAATACAAGTTATCGAAAGTTACATATTAAAATAACTAAGACGTGGTGCCGCCTTGAGTCATAGGAGTACCATTATCATCCTGATCACTTGATAACGTTGCACAAAATTCTCCTATATCCAAGTTGAGGTCGGGATTAGCTTCCCCCAATTTCTTCAGCAGAAAAGTCATGTTGTCTTGCACCTTTTTGTTCACCTTCGCTTATAATTCAATCTCAAGATCATTCCTTATCTTTGTCGTCAACTCGATTCACGTCTTGATGCGTAGGAGCACGAGTTGATGTTGAAACGGCCTTTTTGCCTCTCCTTCCCACTAGCCAGTTTCGTGCATGAGACTTCCCTTTAGAAGCGATTGCATCCGCTTCGGCATCATTTCCCGTACTTAGCATCTTCTGAATCTCGATCTACAAGGAATGGCAACATTAATTTTTGAAATTAAACATCGGTAAGTGCTGAGGTATATTAAACTACTTACAATTTTTTAAATCAAACATCAGTAAGTGGTATATTAAACTACTTACAATTTTTGACTTCACTACATAAGGATCTGTCTTATACGCCCGTCCCGGTTTTCGCTTACGAGTTTCCAAATAAATTAGACCATCAGATGGCGGGGAAAGATTTGGATCGCTCTTTTTCTGTCATGTATGGGATAACAGGAGATTAAAAAGGATATTTAAAATAATAATAACATAACAGTGGCCAAATATTGCTTTTAACTTTACAGGAAGTTTTTTTTTTACACTACCCAAATTATATTTAGAAAATAAAACTTTACATTATTTCATGCAGAACCTTGCATTATTTCAAATAAGCCCAAGACTTTTTTTGTAATTTTCTAAGGCCTTTGGGGTTTTCCTGTAATTGACTCAAACCTCCGGGCTTCTTTTGTAATTTATCCCTAAACATTTCAACCAACGAACTACATCAGCCACACATAAACATCTAAAGTGCTCATCATGACTTTGGTGTTGAAGCATCACTTCTTGTCCTGGTATACTTGATATCAGGTCTTGTGAACCATGTAGTGTACAAAACCTATACTTGAACTCAGAATTTGAAAGAAGATGACAACTGTACTAGTAAACTCATAATTTGAAAGAAGATGACAACTGTACTAGTAAACCTCATACCAACAGTACTGGTAAACCTCATACCAACAGTACTTGTAACAGCATTATGACAACCTTCATAGTCACGAATTTGAAAGAAGATGACAATTAAGAGACAATTCGTAAAAGTCATGTACTAGTACTCAATTTAATATTCACAAGATTTTCAATTAATTTAATCTAATAAATATTTAAAATTCCATGACATCTATAATTAACAAAGATTTTAAATTCTATTCTTATTCATTTCTTTCTAGCTAAATCGTAAACTCGTATTATTTACCGTAAATATAACTCATGGGCCAAAATAGAAAAAAAAAAAAGGATGAAATTAAGCAGAAGCAAATTGCATCAGGCAACATAAAACTGTTGCCACAGACGTCTGTGGTATGAGCCTAGAGTAAGTTTAACTGAGGATATGCATACTATACCTGCAAGGATTTGTTGGTGAGCAACACTTAGAAGTGGAAGTGGGAAGATTTGTGATTTTGCCATGTCCAACACAATCCCCTTGAATGCACATGAAAATTAATCAGAACTAAAATAAAGTTGGAAACGAAGCAGCTAAGCATAAAATCAAACATCGGAATAGTGACGAAGTATAATCATCATTGAGAATGCAACCAAAAACTATTAACATAATCAAAAACTGCTCGGCTCCTTGGTAAACACCTAAAGTTCGATTCTGAACTAATTTGAAGCCTCATGAAATCTGCACAAGAAATATCATCCTTCCACAGCCTGTCATACGAAAATTTCAGGGTTTTACTATTAACCTTTTAAACATATTTGATACTTCATTGCTAAAAGTATAACACTTTGTACATAGTTTATGCTGTCAAGTATCAGGAGCTAGCTAGTTGGTCTTCATTGTATGTGCATGTTCTGATTACATGGAAGAATGTAAAACAAATATGGCCCTAACTTGGTAGACCTGTTGCAAATTTTCAGGGGCATCCATCAAAATGTAAAAACTCATTGATCCCCAAACATAATTCAAAGACACTAAAGAATCAGTTTGTAAAAGCATGATTTACCTTAGAGGGTTTGCCAAAACTCTTTGACCAATTGTCACAAAACTCGTCTCTTGATTGGACATGAACCAAGCAAGTGAAGAAACACTATGTTTAAAGGAAAACAAGTAAGCATAAAGCATAATAGTGTCCCCAATTTTCATTATATCTGTGCTAGTTAGCTCTCAAAAGTAAATACAAACCTTCCTGTGAAATTCCACAAACATAAACATACCAGTCATTCACGAAATTCCACGCTACTTTCACCACGTCCTTCTCTGAAATTTCCAATTTCTTAAGGGCTGCAACAAGTGGCTTGAAAAGGCCCTTCAACGCATAGGGTGCCCTTGGCCGAGGTGAATCTGCTTCGAAAGCAAACAAAGCGAAGAATCAAAAAGTTTTTCCACAAGGAATAGTTGATAGAGGAGTGGAATGGGGGAATAAGGAACTTCACGGGGAAGAAGATGATCACCAGCAGAGATAGCAATCTGCCAGCGACATAAAACAAAAGCTATCAAAATGGAGATCAGCCAAAATACTAGAACGAAACCCCCAGTAGGGTTTCATAACACCAAGCTGTCCGGACAGACCCTAACAACTCTGTGGTACCACTATTGGAAATCCATCCAGATTACGAGCAATAGTGAAAGCCGTAACTAATCACTTAACTTGTAAACAAATTACAAATAATATAATGAACTAACCAGTTAACTACTAAACCGATTAATCACCAAGATTTATAAACATTATAAGCAATAGCCTTCTCCCAAAATTCCACGCAGCAGCAATAGTCTGTCTTAAAGACAAAAAACAGAAATAGAAAACACAAGCAGTAATCTGGTAGCTCAACCATGACTGCTTCGGATTCGGTAGAACCAAGCTATAATAGCCATGAATACAATCACACAAAGCCAATAAAGAACCAATAAGAACAGCTTCAAAACCCCAAAACCCTAGCACTCAATTCGCGAATAAACTTTAGTCAAGTCTTATCATGCCCCTTAATATTGGGTAAGACGAGTAGCGATCCGTGATACAATCACTCGAGATATACGACCATAATTGAATGGTAAATAGTGGAAGCAGAATAAATAGCTAAAATGACTCCGGGAACCTATTGTAATTTATTGATGTAATTTCCTTGATAGGAATGTAGGTCTTAATCCATGTTAGTAGATGTAACAATGCTGCTGCTCATGATTTAGCTAATCTAGCTAGGAAATGTGGATCCAAGTCTTGGACTAGATACACTGATAGAAATGTTCTTAGCAGTTTCGATGTAATAACCACTTTCAATGGCCTGTTTAATCCTACATAATAAAGCATTTTCCACGTTAAAAAAACTAGAGGCAGAATCGAGACAAAAGCACCTGTTCCCTGCTTTTTAATTCTAATTAATGCCGAATTAGAAGCAAAAGTTGGCATTACAAACATTAAAATGGAAAAAGAAAAAGAATCGAAGAAAATTTAAGAATCACTTTTTTCTAATAAATGCAAATACTCCCCAAGAAATAATGTGGTGTGCATAATGAGTATCGATTATCAAAGGAGTAGCGACTTAAACCACATGGAAGCGACCAATTCTTGTTTCACCTTTTCTAAACTCTTTATAATGGCTTGCATTTCCTCTGCCAAAGGTTTTAATTGTATCTGCAAACCAAAATCATTTCTCTTCAAGTTTATTTATGTACTAACTTAAACTAGCATCTAGGAGTGGAATTGAAGTATGAACCTTTGAGGCGGCATCCAAGTGAACCAGATCTTTGTGAAAATCTAGGAGATCCGGTGACTTTGAGGCAAACACCTGAAAACAAAAAAGAGGAACAATAAGGTTGATTCAATCTTTCCATTAATAAGCATGTATGGTGCATTCTACAGCAAAATAGCTACATTCACATTGCAAATGTAGTTTGTGAAAGCAACTTAGTGAAATCGTGGCACTATGATTAATTAAATATACATTAAAATACATACATGTTGGTTGTTGCGGCAGGGCATCGCGGAGGGGAGGGCGTCGCCGGCGCGGAGGGAAGGGTCGCGTCGCGCAAGGGAGGGAGGCGTTGTGTCGCGGACGGGAGGAAGGCGTCGCGTCGCGGAGGAGGAGGAGGCGTCGATTCGCGGAGGAAGGAGGCGTCGCGGCGGGTGAACAGGAGGAGGGAAGGGAGGCGGGCTGAGTGAGTGACGAGCGGTGAGGGGCGAGCGAGAGAGCGAGGGTTTGTGTTTTCTATTTTGTAGTGGGTAGATTAATTTAGGAATATTAATATTATTATTATTATTATTATTATTATTATTATTATTATTAGCGGTTAATTAGCGGGTATTTCACGGGTGGGTTATACGGGTATTTCGCGGGTGGGTATAAAAAGTTCAAAATACCTTTTTAATTCACGGATCGAGAATTTAAGAAATATTACTTAAGAAATTTTAATTCACAGCGTTTTCTAAAAATGCTATATAAGTGTATCTTGTTACATAGTGCTTCCTAATTAAATGCTATATAAGTATTTTTAAAAAGAATGTATTATTTTTTATAATTTGAAAATTTATTATTAAAATTTATAATGTGTATTTATATTAAATAATTTAAATATATATAAGTTATAATTTGTATTATATTATATATCAAACATTGAAAATAAAACATATATCGTAATTTAAATTTCATTATATATATATTGATAATATATTAAACTTTAAAATTATAAAAAATATTTATAATTTTTAATTACAATATTAAAAAATATAATAAGTATTTATATTAAATATAAATAATTTAAATCAAATTTATCATATGTTATATATCAAACTTTAAGAGTAGAAAATATCAAAATTTAAATTTCATTTCATTGTGCTTGTTTTGTGACAATAACTTGAAAAAATTATTAAAAAATTAGATATAATGCAACACCATCACAGGTGTTGCACGTCGCGCAACACCATTTTTATTTTGCAACACCAAATATATATCTAGTGCAATACTATTTCAGTAGTGTTTCAAAAGATCAAAAATCAGTAATCTATTGAAACGCTTTGGTGGCAACACTAGTTAAAAGCATTGCCTATGAGCACTTATGGGAGTTAAGTTGAGTTATGTTGTATCGATAGAGTTGTATTCCGTCTTCCGCTATTTTGTATCCTACCCCTGCGTGGGTATTTATTGTAAAGAATTGTATTTTTATTTTTGTGTTAGTCGTGCGACCTCATCGGCCAGTACAGTTGTTTATAATTGACCATAACGGTCCGTATTATTGTATGTTTGCCCCCGGCCGGGCAAACACTTGGTCGTTCTGTGATGTTTAGCCTGGTAGATCCTCGTGGGAAGGATCTACGACATGTAATATTCCCCTATGGTTTTGGGGGTGTTACATTTATGGTATCGGAGCTTAGGTTGTGGAAACCTAGGCTTCCGGTTCTAGTCGAGTCATGATTTGTCGAGAAATATGTTGTCATGTCATTCGAGTTGTCGGGTGACAAGTTGAGTTTGCGTAGTCACAACGTGTCGTATGTGTTGGCGGATAGTATCATGGGCGACCGTCATCTCCGTACGGCCTGTGTGCGTAAGTCTCCCCTTTTATGTGAGGTATCTGTGTTTCATGATTTCATTTATATGCGATATTTCTGGTGCATAATTTTATGTACATAGTGCTGTGAAATGGAATCCGTGTTTGATACTTGTGGTACACCGCTTGTATATTAAGTTCAATGTATTGATGGTTTGGACACCGAGTGGTGCAATACGATGTGAAAGCTGTGAACCTTGATGTGTTCCAGAAAATGTATCGATGGTAGAGTTTCTGAGGAACTCAGATGGATGGTTTTGTCCTATGTTTAAACTTGATGCTCACGAATTGTATTTGATTGAATTGATGATCTTGTTTGCCGATTTGGAATTTGTTTCAAGTTCGATTATTTTTGGATAGTTGTAATTATGTCCGCTGCGTGTAGGTTTGAAAATGGTTTTCTGAAAGATTTTATGGGCTTGAATATGTTTGTGAAAAATCGATTTTTGAAATTAGTTTGATGGTGCGGTTAAACAACAGTTTTGTATGGATTTCAAAATCGGTTGAACTTTGACGAGTTGGTCATGTATTTTCAAATGACACCTTCAGACGGTATTTGAAAGATGTGTTTTAAAGTACTTCGGACATTGTAAAATGTTACCGTCATTTTTGGATATGATTGGAAGGATTTTGGAAAATTTTTAATTTGCCAAACGACTTTGATTTTCGAAATTTAAAACATTATGTGTTTCTGTGTTGGGACTAAGTCGTTGCAACAAGCTTGTTATGTTGTTATGCTCGTTGGAGAATTTTACAGTGTTTCCTAAATATCTGGATACATTGTTGGGAGTTGGTCCTCACCCTTCGGAGCCATTTTGGGGCTGCTGAGTTAATTTTGCTGTCTTGCAGCTAGTGGTTACGGCCGTAAGATGTTTTTCATTACGACCGTAAGCTTTTAGATGTTACGGCCGTAAGAAGTTAGCTGTTACGACTGTAAGCTTTTGACTGTCACGGCAGTAATCTTGTTGTTACAGCTGTATCTGCTCTCTTTATCGATCATCGGATTCCTGTTGATATAGTCGTATGGTGCGCCAGTGACGACTGTGAACTTTACTATTATATCAGTAATGTTGCACTCGGTTGTTGATCCTGTATGGATATTATTGATGTGTTATTAATCGTTACCATTCTTGTTAGCGAAGTTTGGTTGTACACCTAGATGTTGTGACTACATAGTTTGATTTAATTGTATTATTGTTAGCGAAACTTCTGGAGGTCGATGCTAAGGGGCATGGCCGCGGATTACCACGTGCGTTGTTATTCTTGATGGTGTGGCGTGGTCACATGTGGTTACCCCGTATGTCATGATGGTGATGATGATATATATTGATAAGGGCATTTTGATAATATCGTTTATCGAGTAGATTTGATATTTCACAATATTATTTTGTAAATAATTCCAAAACAAAACAGTTACAATAATGAGTTCATGGTTTTGATTAAACGGCCAAGGTATTAAAAGTATTGTTCAAAAACTCATTTCAGCAAAATCATTCAAACTCAAGAATTTTAAAATATGATCACTTGAACAAATACCTCGAAAAGTTTTATTTTTAAAGAATGTTACCTATGTTTGACCACATTGATGTGTATGTTGTTTTGACCGTGTTTGTTTTGGTAAAGGTCATACATTTCTGTTGATGTGGCCATGTGGATTACTTATGAATTTAAGTTCTATTATTGCAGTGATGGTTCGTGTATTCGTATAAGTACTCAAAGTGGATATTTTATTGTGTTGTTGTTTGTTGTTTTATGTTGGTTATGTGATGTTTATTTTATTGTTCTGAACGGTGGTCCGTTTAGCATGCCGAGAGGTCGAGGTCGAGGACGTGGTCGTGGTAATGGTCGTAATCGGGAGCATGAGAGAGTGACTCGCTCGCTCGAGTGCCAATGAGCTCAGTACAGATGGTCGGGATGACCAGTCGCGTGATCAGGGGCAATCAGCCAGAGGTAATAATGACATTGGCGCCGCCACCATCCTTCGTCAGGTGGTTGACCAGTTGGTGCAGATGAATCAGACCGTGCACCAGAATGAGAAATGGGGATAATGGATCTAGTAAGTGGTTACGAGATGTGATGAGAATGCACCCACCTCGTTTTGTAGGTTCTTCTGACTCGTTAGGTTGGGAGAACTGGCTCTTCCAGTTAGACAGAATATTTGATGCTGTACCTTGTATGGATGAAAGGAGGGTACCCATTGCTCAGTACCAGCTCGACAAGGAAGCTGCAGACTGGCGGGAGGCCGTAGCGCCTAATCATCGTGCAACTACTTGGGCCGAGTTCAAGTCTGACATGGAAGCTAAGTATTTCCCATTACCTGTTCGAGAGCGCTGGATTGTTGAGTTTTTCTCAGCTACGCCCTAGGGTGTGTCGATATCTCAGGCAATAGTCGACTATAATCGGTAGCTGTGTTATGTTCGAGACCAAGTGAGAGGTGAGGAAGATAAGGTTCGTTATTTCGATATGCGTATGAAACCTCATGTTCGGCAGTGTATGGCTCCTTTTATGTGTACCACGTTGAAGGACTATCAAGATCTAGCCTTAGTATTTGAAATGGCTATAATGTCGACTGAGTTTGTATCTGTGGCATAGAAACAGAATATTTCTGATGATGCATCGGGAAGAAAGGGAATTGGGGTTCCAAAACCTCAAACCTCGTATTAGATGAGTATGGGACCTTCTCGGTCAGCTAGAGAATCTAAAAGACCCAGGTAGATATCTTTGAGTTATGGTAGTGCACCAAGATGTTTCAACTGTAATGTTCTGGTCCATGAACGTGCGGATAGTGAGGCACCGCTGGTGACTTGTTACAATTGTGGACACAAGGGGCACCGAGTCCAGTATTGTGAGAGAGTTTCTAGTGCGGTCGATACTCAAGCTTCAGCGTCGGTGCCGAGATCGACTTGTTACGATCGTTGATGATTAATTTCCTTGCTTTTGGTTTATTTTCATGATTGGGGTTCGTTTTAAGTTTCGGGATAAAACTTATTTTTATTGGGGTAGAATGTAATACCCGAGATTTTTATTTCCGGTTATCTTGAATTGTTTGTTATTTTATGCAGTATATTGTTTGCCTGTTGTCGAGCGGTTGGTATTATTTACTCGTTGATTGATACGTGTCGATGTAAATCAGATATGTGGTGCCTGTGTTTATGTAATCGTATGTCGTGCTTTGTTATTTATTTGTTTTCAATTTGGATCGTTGGTGTTGTCCGTTAATGTTTCATTGCATGTTGATTGATCGTTGTTATGTCGAGGAGTATCGCTGTTGTGCATGTGGGTCGAATTTGTAAGATCACCACCGGCACTTATAAAGTCTAAAATTTTGAAACTTTACAATGTGATATATCATCAAGTTAGCTTTCAAATGGTTCAAATGGTGAGTCAATCGGAGTTCGGACGAAGGAGTTATGGTCGAAATAGTAAAGTCTATACTGTCAGCATATAGTGCTAAATAGCGTCTGTTGAAACACGGTGCTAATTTGTGCCGTTTTGTTGAGATGTTTCCTTCAGGTTTTTCATTTTGCTTGGTGTCCAAATACGGTGCTGGAACACGGCGCTAGTTCATCCGTTTTGCTGGACCATTTTGTCCAGGTGTATAAATAGGACATTTGCATTTTTCAACCGATTTCACTTCTCTCTCTCGGTTTTTGGGCAATTTGATGAGGATTTCAATACTTGAGCAGATTATCATCATATGTTGAGGTCTTGATCATGTTTAACATCATCTTGCGTTAATTCTTCATCCGAATTAAGGAAATTCCTTGTAAATCCTCTTTCAACTATTTTTTGGTTTTTTTTTTTTTTGATTTTGATTCAGTCTGATTTTGATGAATCAGTTGATGTTATATGATGTTATTAATCTTGTTCTACGGATTGTATATCCGTATCTCGAATTCTTTTGAGTCCAATCGTGATTTTTGTGTTCTAAGGAAGCCTTGAGCATTTAATGTCCGATTAAATGACTCAACGAGTTTTCCTTTGATTCTTGGGGGTGTTTCTTGTTGTTTTCAGTTGTTATACTAGTAGTAATTGCATTTTCGATGTATTCATAGAGGATTGTAGGTGATCATGGTTTTCCCTGTTGTGCCGTATTCGTCGGAGTTTCGACATCGATTATTGAGGCAAGTATCTTGCTTATACGATTTGTGTCTTGCGAATAGAGGTTGCATGTTGGGTTTACAATGAATTGGTTGGTGTAATATCCTAGAATTTCACTATGAATTTTTCGCAATATTTTATCTGGGAAGTACTGTACAGACTGGGACCGACACGATATGACTGGATAAATAATTTTGGAAACCGTGACAGTCGTGCCAGTATGTCTATCGAGGTTATTTTGATTCTAGGATATTACATGCTTGGTGTGTTTTTCGATGTCGGATATACTGTGTGAGTATTTGTATGATTGTCGTACTTGGTCGACAGTTCTAATTGAGGATATCGTGCATCAGATGTCTCGTATGGAAATGTTTTCGGAACGAGTATATGTATTCGGTATGTCGCGTGTATGTGTTCGGTTTATTGAGACGACAGACAGGGGCAGAAATGGCTAAGTATGAAAGCCATTACGTACGCTATGTAAGGAGTCTTACGTACGTAAGTAAGCAGGATTAACGTACGTTAAGGAATGTACATTACGTACGTTACGAAGGGATTCAGACAGGATCGAGCCGTGGTCGGCAGGTGGGACCCGATGTTGGCTGCTTTCGGCGTAGGATGTGGACAGGCGAGTCAACCTCGGTATTACGTACGCTATGCATGGCATATTACGTACGTAATATGGGTTGATACTGTAGCAAGTCAACTGCTACATTACGAACGCTATGGTGATGGTATTACGTACGTTGCGCAAGGTGCAAAATAGAACAGTTTACCCTGGATGACAATTACGTACGCTATATAGGACATATAGCGTGTGTTAAAGGCCTTACGTACGTTAACGTTGGGACTTAACGTACGTAACAAGATGCGCAGTTTATAAAATAAGAACGGGACTTTCATTTCCTCACGAAAGGAAACACATTTCCTCCTCCCCAACTCGTCCCTCTTCACTCTCAAATCCATTTCAGACCCTTATACGTTCGTCAAGACTTTGATGAAGATGATTAGAAGCTTGAAACTTGGAGTTCTTGATGTTTTTGGAAGTATTTGATCCTTGTGGTTCTTCTTCAAGAGGTATGTTGATAAACTCCTTCCATCGATTCGGATTTTGATGTTGTTATTGATGTTCTTCTCCGTGTGATGATGATTATGGTATTGTTGTTATGATTTTGAGGTTATACGAATCGTATATTGAAGAATATGATGATATATGCTTTGGATTATGAACTAGATGATGGTTAGATGTTTGAACATATCGAATTACGTCGTTTTGTTGGCTACGAACATGATTATGGATTAATTCACGTTCTTGAAGAGTTCTCGAGTAATATATGTCCGTAAATTAGAAGGATTGCAGTTAATTTCGGTATATGATTATTCGTGATGAAAACCGGTAATTGAATTTCTATGAATTTACAAAGATGATCCGTGTTAATCCGAATTAAGATTGAAGTCAGAACCAAGAATGTTGTAGACGTTTTTAGAACTATTGATTATCGAAATTCAGCTTGAAATTCGTATTGCTAAGAGTTGGTATGGTTTGGTTTCGTATGATCGAAATGTCGTTGAACCATTGAGTTTGATTAGTTGGTTATATCGGTTGTACTGATTGTTATCGAACGTATTGTTAATTGATCATTGCGCTAGGTTGCGTTAAGTGATCGTGATGATTAACCGTTGTGCTGCGATTGGAATTGGAGGATGCATGAATCGCCTTGGTCGGGGCGGTGGAACTTGTAGGTAAAGACAACGGGACTAGTAACAACTTCATCGTATCGGTATTGAGGCAAGTTATGCTTGCTCAGTTCATAATGTTAATAAATGATTTCGTTTTCATTTCATTTACGATTCATATAGCAATGGTATTATGGAATATATGAATTGTAGGAATGGTGGTATGTATGGTATATTTGGACTAAGATAAACCATAATGTATATGATTTTAAGGATGTCTAGTGGAAATGGGAACGTGAATTATAATTTGGTGTATTGCATGAGAAGTTGGATATCAAGGATTGTTATCTTGTCGATGTTGAACTCGGGATGGTGGTTGGGTATTAATTATGGACTGTACATCATTTTGGATTGTCGGATAAACCGTGTATTCGTTCAGGGATTTTAGTCGTGGAAAGGTTAGCGTCTCCAGCTAGAGGTAAATTAATATTGTTAGATTATCATAATCATTATGTTGCATTATTGCATGTGTGTGTTGATATTTCATGCAGTGAATGTGCACCATTGTGTGTTACGTTTTGTGATGTGCTCTTTCTTTGAGATGTAATCTGCGGGCCTATGTGTTGGGGATAAAACCTATATGGTACCCGAATGGAAATGTCTTAGGGGATAAGACCTAAATGGCACCTACGTTCCGGAGTATTCCTGTGAGATGCTTCCGTGACCCTTGGCTGCTGCCTTGGGGTTTATGTGTTAATAATATATGCATTGTTGAGCATGATGTGGACTGTTGTCTGATGGAAATACGACATTGTGGTCGTGTCGATCTTTCATGATCGAGATACTGTTGCTCTTTTGGGAAGTCTTCCGATCCTTGATGGATATGCGATTCTTTGAGTTTTGTTGTCATGTTGTATCGTGACATATCTGGAGTTAGATACGTTCTGATCGTTCATGTGTAGGATTTTTGGGACGGACACGTGTAGCATGTGTTGGTTTCGACCTCATATTGAACCGTGCACACGAGACGTACTTCGTGAGGCTGATTAGGTACGAGACCAGACGGGTACCTGATCAATACCCGTGGTTGGCTTGTACACGAACACATGTCTGGATCGAGTGCATCGTGACGTCCATCTTGAGTCTTATTTATTGGTCGTTCACAGTCCATGTATAATTGGATCTGTTCGATATTCGGGTTGTCTTTGAAATCCCGTATATATGATTTTATATGGTTGGCGATTTTATTCTCTCGTGTATCTGTCCCCGTTGATCCTTTTCTGATCTCATTTGGAGTTACCTTATCGATGGTCAACTCATTGATATCGATCCTTTATAAATCTCGTTTGGAGTTCACCCTGTCATTGGTAATCTCGTTCGTTATTGATCCTTATTGATTCCGTTTGGGAGTTGTCTCACGGTTAGTATTCTTGGTTATTAGCCCTTGGTTGATGTTATTGGGGTTTACCGTGTCGTCGGTATTCTCAGTTGTCGATTCCTTATTGCTCTTGGAGTTTACCGTATCGTTGGTATTCCCAGTTGTTGACCCTTTATTGATCTCATTTGAGTTTATCGTACCGTTGGTATTTCTGGTTGTCGACTCTTATTGACCTCTTTAGAGTTTACCGTGTCGTCGGTTTTCTCGCTTATTGATTCTTCATTGATCCTTACCGTGTCGTCAGTATTCTCGGTTATTGATTCTTCATTGATCTTGTTGGAGTTACCACATCATGGTATTCTCGTTCGTGGTTGATCCTTTGTCGATCTTGTGTAGAACTATCATGTCGTTGATATTTCCGTTGTGATGCATTGATTGTTATCATTATTGATTGTGTGAGCATTTATGCTTTGTATTGATATCTGGGACTTGCCATTGTTTCGGGACAGTTGATTTGCAGATGCATCGTGTGATATCAGTTCCTATCAGTATTGTGTTCCGATTGTGCGACCCAGCCGGCAGAATCGAACTTGACCAGATTATTCTATACTCGAGATATGTTTATGTTTGGAAATCTTGGTAGTGATTCGGATACAGTACAGGTGATTACATTTGAATTCGTTCATTACTTAAGGACACGAGGCGTGGGATATGGTAAGAATTGATTGTTATGGTTATGACAGGTTGGTAAGGTTACTTCGGTAAAATACATGGGGAATGTTCTTACTCTGTAGATTACATTGATATGTAATTGTTTTTGTGATGTGATCGTTATCATTGTTGAGTATTATGGCTGACCCCGTTGTGGGCTTTATCTTTTAGGTACTCGGAGTTCGAGCTAGTAGCAGTCGTGAAGGGATGAGCTTTCCGGTGATACTGGCTATGGCGTGATTGTTGGGATTATGTATTCTTTCTGGTTTTCTAATTCCGCTGCAAATGTAATTAATTGTGTTTTTATCCGCTGCGTGTGTATATTTAAAATGGCTTTCAGTATTCTTTGAACTGTGTTTTTATCCGCTGCGTGTGTGTGTACTTTCAAAGGGCCTTTTGACATTTTTTAAAACGTTTGCGAAAATGATTTTAGCCTTGTGGGTTCCAATATGGGGCCCACGGTGCTGTAATATTCCCGGTCGGTTTTGGGGGTGTTACAGTTGGCCTTTGTGGATATGATTCATGTGAATTGATCATTTCGAACGTTGGTTGTATTGATGATATATTTGCTTGTTTAATGTTGTGAATTTGTGTTGATGATGTTAATCGTGATGTTGTCTTGTGCGTGGTTGTTCTTGAATGAGGTACTGTGATGATTATGATAATTGGATCGGATTGATTATATACTTGGGTACGTATTGTGGTGTATTGTTGATTGGTTGGACATAATTGTAATAAGGTGTATTGTTTCGTGGGAGTGTCTTGAGATGATCTTTACGTGTAGTGTAATGAGGGTGTGGAACCAGGCACGGTCCGTCGTGACCTCTGGAGTTCAGTACATGATGTGTATGAACAGTGTATATGTGTGGAACCAGGTACGGTCCGTCGTGACCTATGGAGTTTGGTACATGATGTGTACGAACAATGTATATGTGTGGAACCAGGTATGCTCCGTCGTGACCTATCGAGTTTGGTACATGATGTGTATGAACAGTGTATATGTGTGGAACCAGGTACGGTCCGTCGTGACCTCTGGAGTTCGGTACATGATGTGTATGAACAGTGAACATGTGGAACTATGTACGGTCCGTCGTGACCTCTGGAGTTCGGTACATGATGTGTATGAACAGTGAATTTGTGGACCCAGGTATGGTCCGTCGTGACCTCTGAGTTCGGTACATGATGTGTACGAATAGTGAATGTGTGGAACTAGATACGGTCCGTCCTGGCCTCCGTGGTTCGTTACTTGACGAGTACGAACAACGATTGAATGGATAATGTTTTGATGTTGGGTCACGGACCCGTGATGATATTCTAGCTAATGTGTTTTGAAACAAGAACCGGGCTGAGGCCCTAATAATTTCGGAAAAAGTTTTGTAACTTGGACTTGAGGTACGAAAACGTTTCTACTTCTAAAAATCTCCGAGATGATGTGTTTATTTTCAAATACTTCTTTGCTTGAATTCAAAATCCTAAAACCTCTCGGGATTGTTCTGATAGCTGATTATCGTTTCTGATTCATGGTTGCTATTTGTTTGTTACATTTCGTATAGTATTATACTTGCAATAGCAAAATAGTACAATTTTGCTAACCCCCCTAGTAATCGGGGTGGATGTCTGTTTTGCATCCAGGTACATGCAGGTTCGTGGGAGTAGTCACAGGATCGACACAGGAAGTGACGAGCTACAATACTAATTAAGAGTTGGGAGTTAAGTTGAGTTATGTTGTATTGATAGAGTTGTATTCCGTCTTTCGCTATTTTGTATCCCTACGCCTGCGTGGGTATTTTTTGTAATGAATTGTATTTTTCTGTTTGTGTCGGTCGTGCGACCTCATCGGTCAGTGTAGTTGTTTATACTTGACCTTAACGGTCCGTATTATTGTATGTTTTCCCTCGGCCGGGCAAACACTTGGTCGTTTTGTGACGTTTAGGCTAGTAGATCCTCGTGGGAAAGATCTACGGAGTGTAATATTCCCATATGGTTTCGGGGGTGTTATATGTTGCGGGTAGCAGGGGGTTGCGGGAGACGGGGGTTGCGAACGATGGAGGTTGCGGGGGTTAGGGGTTGCGGGTAGTGGGGGTTGAGGGTGTGGGTACGGAATTTGGCCGAAGAGAGAAAGGTCGATTGATAGAGAACGGACCGATTGAGTGATTGTGAGGTGGTTAGTGGAGTTTATAGAATGGGTTTAGATGGTGATAATCATCAGCTAAGGTTTAGCCGATGACATTCAAGCCGTCGGCCAAAGTTACTAAAAAAATCTAACAGCTCAATACCAGCGGGACTCGAACCCGATTCATTCGTCCGTGGCTTGGACCTCTGCCCTAAGTTGTGTTAGTTATTCCATCATTTACAGCATATAATAACATATATAAGAATTACTTTTAAGTTTAGCCGACGATCAGCCCACATGTCGTTGGCTAAAGTCTATATTTTTTTAATTAATTTGGACACTACCATGTCCTCGTCCGTGTCGTCGGGCAAAGGAAGTTGACATTTTTAGATGTGTACGACACAACCGTGTGCATTGACACGACTATGTCAATTTTGTTTAAATTAACTTTAGCCGAAGACCATTCTCCCCGTCGTCGGCTATAATTTCTTTTTTAAATTAAACTTTAGCCGTTGACTTTTTACACTTTGTCGACTAAACCTCTTTTTTAAATTAAATTCAGTTATTTGTTAAAATATTATAAAATTTCTAATTTACATATTACATCTTTCTTATTAAGGCTCATAATCAGAATCATCGCTAGAGTCGGTCTCGGTGTCTAAATTAGTAACTAGCAACACGTGTCTCAACTCTTCACCATCATCTTCATCAGAATCTGCAAGTAATTCATCTGCATCCGCATCAACGAGACTACATGCATCACCCTGTATTCGAACGACTCGACCTTCGGAAACATTATTCAAAATAATTGTGGAAGATCGTGGAATATTGGTTGCATCTGGCTCTTTATATGACTCATATTCATCATTATCTCCTATTTGTCCCAGTGTAGCAGTACTGTATATGTTCCTCGTAGACACATGATTGACTATCTTGTAGGGCCCTTTCTTGACCAAGTCATCCAGATAATACACCAGTTTTGCCGATGTTGCAAAAGTACATGAATCACTTTCATACCAAGTTGTAGAAGTGTCAACGAGAAAATTCCATAGTCATCTTCTAATTGAATTCCAAGGCTAGTATCAAACCATCTGCACTTGAACAGGTACACTATCATGCCCTCTCCATAAACTAGTTCTACCACTCCGAGAAGAACACCATAATATCCACCATTAACCATCACCTCGTTCTAGATATAAAAATGACACGTTATTTACTTTATCCATTAAATAAACTCTCGACATAATAGGTTTTATCGGTAGGAGCACGAGTTCCTGCGATCAGTTAGGGTGGTTATCCTCTTGAATATAGCTCATCTGGAGAACATGAATTCGATTAAGTATGTATCACATATTATAATATGAAGTCAAATTGTCTATTTAACAACTAAACAAACATACCGATTCTCCGAAGTATTCTGCAAAAATCTCATTGTGGAATTTAATATCATTGTGGACCCTGTCACAGTGAAGATGTATTTTTTCCAGTATTGGACTTCTAGACAATTGAGCAGTATCCACCAATGTGCAATTCCAGGCTCGTACATATATAATTCACCAGACAACCTCCCATGAACTTTAATTTATGTGGAATTGAAAGATTGAATTGCGGGTCAACTGGCATATGCTGGGTAGGGGACTATGTTGCACCCAAATACATAGTGGTATAAGTTGCACATTCCCGCGCGAGGTATGCTTCAGCGATACATCCTGCAGGTGAAGATTTATTGGTCACACATGCTTTGTATTAACCTAGTTTTCTGTCATCATGCATTGCTACTTAGTAAAAAAAAATAGTAGAAAAATTTATATCATATAATAGAACATTAATGTGAAACTCCTATTTAATATACCTTTCTATCGGAAACATCCATGTGTATTGAACTGGTCCTCTGAGCAACAATCGGCGAGGAAGATGAATCATGAGGCCAAAATTTTTTGGAGGAAATATTCTTTCAAACTTGCACAAAATATGGATAATCTCCATTTGCATTAGCCTCAGGTCAGACTTCTTCACTTCTCTTGTGCATAACTGCTGAACAAATCTAGATAACGATGCACAAGGCTCCACTACCTGTTTCGACAAGTATGGTCGAATAAACATAAAAAATAACTGTTGTAATATGATATGACACAGTTAACTTGTTCTCCTTGAAATCAACACACTCCCGACATTTTCGGCATATCCAGAAGGAAACCTAGCCATTTTCATTCACCAAAATATCTCAGTCTTCTGTTCAAGAGTAACAGTGTAAAGCTGCTTTGGGCATTTTACGCTTTCCGTTCACGTTCCTCAACCACAAATGTTTCCTTATATTCATTTCTTCAAGACCAGTGCGTGCCTTAGGACCGTCTTTCGTCTTACCCTCCAAATCCATAACGGTTCCCACCACACTTTCACAAATATTTTTTTCAATATGCGTGATATCTAGATCGTTCCTTATCAACAATTTACGCCAATAAGTAGACCTGGTAAAACAGGCCCAGGCATGCGGGTTGGGCGAGCCCGCCCATTTTTGGGCGGGCATTGGGCTCCACTTATGTGTCCCAAAAAATTGGTCTTTTTGGCCCGACCCAATTTTTGCCTGTCCGTGGAGAGCCCATCCCCCGGGTTGCCTACCCGGCCAAACTCTTTTTTTTTTTTTTTTAAATTATGTGTAACTATAATATTCAATTCTTTTTCCTTATGTATTTTATTAGATTGTATTACATCTATATGTTCATTATTTATGTAAGTTTATTTTTTATGAGAATTCGTGGTTACTTTGTACGATCTCTTATGAATATATAATATTATTTCATAATTATTTTAGATAGTAGTATTGATAGATGATATAATAATCAAACAAAATATTGGTATATTTATTTTTTATTGTGGTAATATAACAGATGATATAATGATCAAATAAAAATATTTGTATATTTATTTTTTTAATTGTGGTTGTATATATAAATAATAAAATGACTAATTAAAAATATTTATACATATATTCAATATTTTTATATTATATTTTAGACCTTTAAAAATAAGAAAATAGAAAAATATAAGAAAACGCCCGCGGGCTGGGCCAAGCCAGCCTAGGGCGGGCCACGGGCCTAAGTTTTTACGCCTAGAAAAAATGGGCCTTTTTGGCCTGGCCCAGAGAATTCCCGCCCGTTTTTTGCCTAACTCATTTGTGCCGGGCTCGCCCGTTTGCCACGTCTACCGATAACGGAGTTACCAAAATATACTTTTGTGTGACTAATACTACTTATACATGTCGGGCTTTTCAGGGGTTGTTGCATGTACATCTGGATGGTTACTTAACTGACCAAAATCATACTCGTTGAACACAAACAATATTTCATCATGTCCACTCTGGTGGTGGTGCACCCATCTCTACAGTTCCATCAAATACTGCACCATCCATACGCCATACATGTTTCCTGTCAAGGCCAACCCGATAACACATTCGGATTAATTTTCTATAGTAGTACCTCGCACAGTCTGCATTCAAGAACACTGGACAACCTCTATATCCACTAATAACCGATCCGGACAACATACCATATGCTGGAAAATCACTAATGGTGTCGGTACAAATGGCATGCAAATAGAACATCTCTTGCGAATTAAAAACCTGATTTTGGGGTGTTACATTCGAGTTCAGAAAAATCTTATTTGAGATTGATCTTGTACTAGACGATCGCTATGAGAAAATGAATGAGAGCCTAATCCAAGAAACTAATAGCCAAGAAGAGGCTGAAGAGGTTGTGGGAGCGGTGGAGTCAAGCTCGTGACTTGATATGTGTTTAATTACACATCTTTTACCTTAATAAACGGACCAAAATGACCAAAAACTAACCACGAATGAATGATTTACAAGTATGCTACACCAACAACTTAGGTGGTAGGATCACACAAAGTTGTAATACTTCTTGTCTTGAAAACGAAACATATTCTACCAAAATTCTTCCACTCATGACTTACAGAAGAATGGTGATATTAACAAGTTCGTTCAAGCGATAATTTGGCGAATCTATTTACCAAGGCACTTCCTACCTCAACATTTAGGAAACTAATTCACAACATTGGGATGCGTCGACTCAAAGAGCTCGTCGTAGACCTACGATCAAGGTTTAGCGACTCGACGTAGACTTACAGCAAATGTTCTGAGACCCGACGTAGACCTACGACCAAGGCTCCGTGTCATGAGCTCAATGCTATAAATCTGATTTCCTGACTTGTATATGCATTACATGTCATGTGAATTATGGGCGTATAACAACGTAGCCCATCGTATTTTAAACTGAATTATCTTGTATTCAACTTATTACTTATTAAACTTTATGAATTCACTTAACATTTGTGTTGACAGCCCTATCGGCATATCGACTAATAATGAATAACTAACAAATGATCATTTTTTCCCTAAATATTTTTTTAGTGTGCATTAAACACAATAAGGTCTGAAATGAAACCTCAATCATGTGATGAACAATCTTCTCTGGAACCATTTTTTTCTTGAAAAGTTCTCCGATAAAACGAACGTTGCCAAGTGCGCGCAGTCTAGTAATATTCTCTTTAATATGAATTCACTCAACCTTTGTGTTGACTTTTAGCATGTTTTATCTCAGGTGTTAGATCTTTTCTACTGCATATCTTACTTTTGGAGGAGCTTAGCAAAGGGCATCGCATAGTCATAGAAGACTCTGAAAACTGTTTTTTGCTTGGTTCTGCATCTCCAAGTGTTCTTGTAATATGAGTAACTATCCGGTCAGTGCCTTTAGAAATATACTTGAAGAGGTATTTTATAAGCATTGACCACTCACAGTATTCAACATTGATGTGCGCGTAGAACCACATGCATAGAGACTGGTTATGTGGAACAACATACCCGTTCTACGCCGCCGCCGATGCTGACGACGACGTTCTACGTCGGGTCTCGCACGAATTGAAAGTTTTTCCTAAAGTCTAAGTGTTTTTCTCACTTAGAATCATGTTACCAAAAAGGATTGATCTATCAGACGCAAACCTAAGTCTCACATTCTGGACTTCCGATGAAAACTCAAGATACTCCATATCTATATGCTTCCATGCTTCTCCATCCGAAGGATGTATCATAGTATCGTCATCATGTGCACGCACCTCGCCGTACCATCTCATGGACTTGGCCATGTGAGGCGACATAAAAAACCTTTCTAACTTGTCTTTCAGTGGTAAATATCAAAGTACCTTAACTGCTTTCTATTTTTCAGAAGGAGTAAGCTTATACCTCTCCGTGCCACATATTAGACATCTTGTGAGATTCTCATTCGGCTGCCCCTAGTACAGAGCACTATTGTATCTATAAATATGTATCTTGATGTAGGAAAGCCCAAGATCTTTCAGGATCCGTCTCATTTTCACATGCGTATTAGGAAGATGATGAGCTTCTGTAGCATATTATCGGTGAGCTCCAAGTAGTTATCCACAACATTGATGGATAATATATTTTCCACCTTTAACCTCATTATTGTAATACCCGAATAAATATTGCGTATTTTCATATGTGTTTGAACCTTGTGGTATTTGATTACGTCGTATAATTAATCGAAGTATGATTTTCCCATATCGTATTCCAGTATTCATGATCGTATTGTGTGAAGTTTATTAATGCATGCATGCATTTGCATGATATTTGTAATATCCAAGATTTTCGTTTCCGGTTATTTTGAATTTATTGATATTTTGTGCTGTTATTTTGTTTCGTGGATGATTACATGGAATGTTCTCTCTGTTGTGTATGGTATGATGTACTGTGTTGTAGTGTCCGTCGAGTGCGACTTGTGGTCGCGTGTGCCTCTTCGATTGAATGTGTGGTTGTGGTATGGTACGTTATGTTTCGTAATGTGTTCGTTATTGTTTTAAATCATAGATTGTGCATCTGAGTCACCACGACGTTGACGAACGTCTAACTGGACTGTCGGGGTCGTTGAGAATTACTACTGTGTTCAGTAGTTATAGTTACGGCTGTAAGGCATGTGATGTTACGGCCGTAAAATGGTTGTTGTTACGGCCGTAATGACCGTATGCATTTTGGGCAGAAACCCAAGAGCTGGTTACGACCGTAAAACCTTGTATGTTACGGCCGTAAGAGAGGAGAGCTACGGCCGTAAAGCCTTGCATGTTACGGCCGTAACATGTTCGGCTATTTAATGGCAGGGCGACAGGTCAGTCCCCTTTCCCTTCTTCCTTCGCAATTTTGGCAAGAATCCGAGAGTAGTGATCGGTGGTATAGTTGATCATCATTTTGGGGAGTCATATCCGTGTTTATCATCATCCTCCACTCAAGTTCGTCCGGATCTAAGGTGTTCGAGGTTTTCCCGGTTGTGTCGTGTTCGTCGGAGTTTCAGTATCGATTATTGAGGTACGTGCAGGTTTTTGGGGAGCGAACCACGGGATCGGTGCCAAGGATGATGGAAGACAAATTAAACTAATCACATGAGGGCCAGTATTGAGATTTGTTGGTTGAATTATATTATTCTTTCCACTGTAGTGTTCGCCCGTCTTATGGGAGTGTTGTTGTATTTTGACCCATGTGCAGGTATGAGTTTTGTAAAGGAGATATATATGAATTTGGTGTTGTATCTTATTGATGTAAGCCCAAAACGGTCTATGGATTTGCTATTCAGCCATGTGGGCATTTATGTGATGTCTTGTGTTGGTATCTAGCCTGGTAGATCCTCTGGGAGAGGGTCTGCAACGCTGTAATATTCCCGAACGGATTTGGGGTGTTATACAATATGGTATCAGAGCCAGGTTGTGGAAACCTAGGCTGTCGGGTCAAGTCGTGTATTGTCGTGTCTTGTCTTGTCGGATTGTATCTGACTGAGTCGTGTCGCAATGGGTTGTCTGAGGTGTCTATCATGATTAGTATCGTGGTGTAGCCCTCATCTTCGTGTGACCTGTGGATGTAAGTCTCTTATTTTATGCGAGGTAACTGTGTTTCATGATTTCATTTATGTGCGATAATTGTAGTGCATAATTTTGTTTGCATGGTGTTGTGAAGTGGAATCCGTATTTGACACTTGTGGTACACCGCTTGTGTATTGAGCTGAATGTATTGATGGTTTGGACACCGAGTGGTGCAATATGATGTGAAAGATGTGAACCCTGACGTGTTCCAGAAAATGTATCGACGGTAGAGTTTGTGAGGAACTCAGATGGATGGTTTTGATGTATGTTTAAACTTGGTGCTCTCGAGTTGTATTTGATTGAGTTGGTGATCATGTTTGCCTATTGGGCAAGTGGTTTTAAATTCGGTTATTTTTGGATAGATGTAATTATGTCTGCTGCGTGTAGGTTAGAAAACGGTTTTCTGAAAGATTTCATGGGCTTGAGTATGTTTGTGGAAAAATCGATTTTCAAAAATATTTTGATGGGGCGGTTAAACAATGATTTTGCATGGATTTTGGAATCAGTTGAACTTTGATGAGTTGGTCATATATTTTTAAATGACACCTTCAGACAGTATTTGAAAGATGTGTTTTAAAGTACTTCGAACATTGTATGATGTTACTGTCATTTTTGGATATGTTGAAAGGATTTTGGAAATTTTTTATGTGCAAAACGACTTTGATTTTCAGAATTAAGAACATTATCTGGTTGTGAGTTGGGACTAAGTCGTTGCAACGAGCTTATTATGTTGTTATGCTCGTCGGAGAATTTTGCAGTATTTCTAAGTGTCGGGATACATTGTTTGGAACCGTTTTGAGGCTGCTGAGTTAATTCTCTTGTCCTGCAGCTAGTGGTTACGACCATAAGATGTTTTCCAGTACGGCCGTAAGTTGTTAGGTATTACGACCGTAAGAAGTGAGTGTTACGGCCATAAGCTCCTAGTTGTTCCGGCCGTAAACTATATGTTATTACGGTCGTAAGGTTGTGACGGTCACGACCGTATCTGTGCTCTATATCGATCATTTGATTTCTGAGGTATAATCGTATGGCCCGCCAGTGACGACTGTGAACTTTAACTATTGTATCAGTAATGTTTCACCTGGTTGCTTGTCCTGTGAGCATATTATTGCCGTGTTATTAATCATCACCATTCTTGTTAGTGAATTTTGGTTGTACACCTAGATGTTGTGACCACATAGTCTGATTTAATTATATTATTCTATGACGCTATCCTAACGTGATAGTTGATCTGTGGTAAAGATTAGTGCGAGTACGGGTGGTTTTCCACCTGGGGATGGTTCGGCGAAACCTCCGGGGTTTGATGCTAAGGGGCATGGCCGCGAATTGCCATGTGCGTTGATTATTTGTGATGGTGTTATGTGGTAACATGTGGTTACCCTGTATGTTGATTAATGGTGTTGATGATACATATTTATAAGGTCATTTTGATGATATCGCTTATCGAGTAGATTTGATATTTCAAATATTGTTTTGCAAATGATTTTAAAACGAATGATTATGGTAATTGGTTCATGGTTTTGACTAAACGTCTGAGGCATTAAAGTGTTTTCAAACTTTGTTTCGGAAAAAAAATCATACAAACTCAAAGATTTTAAAATATTATCATTTTAACGAATACCTCGGAGAATTTTTAACAGAATGTTACCAATGTTTGACCACAATGATATGTATGTGGTTTTGATCGTGTTTGTGTTGGAAAAGGTCGTAAGTTTCTGTTGATGTGGCCATGTGAATTACTTATGAATTTATGTTCTATTGTTGTAGTAATAGTTCGTGTATTCATGGAATGACTCAGAGTGGATATTTTATTGTGTTGTTGTTTGTTGTCCTATGTTGATTATGTGATGTTTTGTTCTCTTGTTCTGAACGGTTGTCCGTTCAGTATGCCGAGGGGTCGAGACCGAGAACGTGGACGTAATCGTGGATGTAGCTAGGAAAGGGAGGAGGTGACTCGTTCATTGTCGAACACCGACCAGCTTAGTATAGATGGTCGGAATGATCAGTCGCGTGATCAGGGACAACCTGTTAGGGGTAATGCTGATGTTAATGCCACCACCATCCTTCGTCAGGTGGCTGACCAGTTGGCGCAGATGAATCGAGAAGCGCACCGGAATGAGCCTCCCCAGGGGCATAATGGAGCTAGTAAGTGGTTGCGAGATGTTATGAGAATGCACCCACCTCGTTTTGCAGGTTCCTCTGACTTGTTAGGTTGTGAGAACTGGATCTTCCAGTTGGGAAAAACATTTGATGTAGTGGCATGTCCTGATGAGAGAAGAGTACCTATTGCTCAGTATCTTCTCGATAAAGAAGCTGCAAACTGGTGGCAGGATGTAGCGCCTGCAGATCGTACACCTACGTGGGCTGAGTTTAATACTACCATGGAGGCAGTATTGTGCATTACCTTTTCGAGAGCGCAGGATGTTGAGTTTTCTCGGATATGCCTCGGGATATGTCGGTATCCCAGACTATAGTCGATGATAATCGGTAGTTGTGTTATGTTCGGGATCAAGTTAGAAGTGAAGCAGATAAGGTTTGTTATTTCGATATGTGTATGAAAACTCATGTTCGGCAGTGTATGGCGCCTTTTATGTGTACCACGTTGAAGGACTATCAAGATCGAGCCTTAGCATTTGAAAGAGTCTGTATCTGTAGCAAAGAAACAAAAGATTTCTGATGACGCATCGGGAAGTAAGCAAATTGGGGTTCCTAAACCCCAACCCTCGTATCAGTTGAGTATGGGACCTTCTAGGTCAGCTGGAGAATCTATAAGACCCAAGTTGGTGTCTTTGAGTTCTAGTAGTGTTCCAAGATGTTTCAACTGTAATGTTCTGGGCCACGAGCGTGCGAATTATAAGGTACCTCTGGTGACATGTTACAACTGTGGACAGAAGGGGCACCGAGTCCAGCATTGTGAGAGAGTGTCTGGTGCATTCGGTACTCAAGCTTCAACGCAAGTGTCTAGATCGACTCATAGATAACATTGATGACTGTTTTTCTTGCTTTTAATTTATTTTTGAGCTGTGGTTTGTTTTAAGTTTCGAGATGAAACTTATTTTCAGTGGGGTAGAATGTAATATCCAAGATTTTCATTTTCAGTTATTTTGAATTTATAGATATTTTGTGCTGGTTATTTTGTTCCATGGATTATTACTTGGAATGTTCTCTCCGTTGTGTACGGTATGATGTACCGTGTTGTAGTTGACCGCGCTGTCGTGACGCGCCAAAATTAGTTATTTATATTTTTCCTTAGCTCACTTCTACTAACTAGTAGTATCGGCAAGTAAGGGTCGATCCCACGGAGAACGGTAAATCAATTAGACTAACTAAGGATTAAATACTTTTAGTAATTAAAACAAAATAAAAACGAGGGGGGGTTCGATTTCTGACCTTAACTAAAATAAATTGCGTAAAATAAATTAAATTAAAATAAACAAAGGAAATAAAATACGGAAATATCAATTAAAGAATAATCTAGTCCTTAGCTCCGTTATCCACCGTTTCGAATTAATTCAAGTTTCAATGCAGCGCTTATCTCTTCTCTAATCTCATGAACTCCTATTCCGAAGCCAACAACAAGCTCTGTTGACCTCAATTATTTATTAAGTTTATTCAATTAAAATAAGCTCTTTAATCAAACCTATCTATACGGTGGATTCAAAACAAGCTCTTCGAATCTCGCTCGCTAGATGCATTAAAAACCAAAATAATGGAATAGACAAGATATTAAGTTCATAAGCTCGACTTAAGGGATCTCGATTTTGTGTTACCCAATTGGGAAAAATCAATTGCTTGCTACTTGTGAAATTAAAATTGCAACAATTACGGATTACAACTCAATTTCTAGCATAAGACATAAAACTCCTAATCTAGTTGGCCAAACCAAATCAAGAAATTAAATGGCATAGTCGTGAATTCAATAACACAAAAGTAATTCAAGAGAGTTCGAGTTGAGAATACGCTGCGGGATTAAAACATGAATAATTCAAATACGGTTTCAAACTTCACTAAGAACTAGAATAGAAAATTAGCCGGACATGTTGGCTTTAGAAAACAGCAAATTAATAATAGACATGAGAATAAAGAAATTCAAACGGTATAATCTTCTTCTTCGCACTTCGGAATTTTCTCGGTTGCTCCGGCGGAAATCGGTTCGGTCGTCCTCCACTCCTTCTGCTCCAGCCGTGAAAAGTAGTGCTTCAGCCGTGAGTTTGTTGTTCCAGAAGTTAATTTTATTCTAGCCCTCCTCCCCTTTTATAATTATTCCTTATCTCATAGTTTCCTTCTTTAATTAGGACTCTTTCCTTCTTGAGTTTTAATTTCCTTGGAGTCTTTCTTCTCAAATCTATTCCAATTCCTTTTTCCAGCATATGGACCAATTTATTGCCTTGTGGAACTGATTGGGCGATTTTTGAGTCGTTTCTTGGGCCCCAAGTAAGGTTATTTTCGTAACAGGACTGGCACTGGGTCAGCGAACTGACACTGGGCCACCCAGTGTCGCGCGACATTTTCTTTATTTAAGCCCAAATCACCTTGGCTTGGTCCGTTTGATGATCCAAATTACTCCTTAAGCTTAAAAACTCCATCAAACACCTAAATTAAACAACAAATTGCCAAGTGAAGTAAATTGCACCCAAAATATAAATATATAGAAAATAACCAAGTGTGCCAACATAAAATTCATTAAAACCTTATAATTAACAATGATTTTAGCACACTATTTTTGGCCTATCAAATCTCCCCAAACTTAAACCAATGCTTGTCCTCAAGCATAGTTCGAGTGAAAGAATTTCAAGAAGCATGTATTGAAAAATCCAAGATGATAGCCATATTCAAGGGAGAATAAATAATCGTGAACAAGTAAGAAGAAAATTAAAGTACCTCAACCAATCTCAACATCTTCATTGGCATCAAGTGTGAGAAAATTCAATGGCCTCACAAGGGGTCACTCTCGCTCAAGTAGATATAGGGATTATTAAGCAATCACTCACGTCAAAACATGGTGTGTCCTTACCATATACTCGCACAAAAATCAAATCTCCACTACTTAGATAAACTCATGCATATAATCAAAAGGGCTTTTATGGTTGTAGCGGGGCTTTAGGTATGGGTAGGATAAAAAGGATAAATAAAGGATTCGTTGGTTGAGACTAATCATGAAACCAAGTGCATAACAAATCCTACAAACAATGAATCACCATCCTTTCCTTGAGCACCCTTTTAGGCACATGTAATCGCATAGCCACGAAAGATCAATTGAGGTCAGTGGCTTTAACAACATTCGAGGGGGGTATTTTTATGGCCGCCCCCCTATTTTTTTATATTAATTTTTTTTTGTTTCGGCCTTTATTTTTTTCATCTTAATTTCAGCACTTTTTTTCTTTTCACTTCACCACCCACCTTTTGATAATTCCTCGTCCTTCCCTCGACTTGTTATACACCTAATTCACAACCAATCCTTGACCAAGGGTTCAAACGGATGAATTTTCACCAAAAAATAGATAATGGCTAATAAAATGTGGTGGATCAAAGAATAAGGTTTAGGTCCAAATGGGCTTCTAATGATGAATATGTCGAGGTGGGAAAATATAGGCCAAGTGGGTTATTCCTAATTTGCCTTTATCACTTTACTGCATGAGAACACTAACATAGTTTTGACATGAATAATTGATTAAGTTCTAGTATGAACACAACACGTTCGACCCCACAGAAGAAATAGTGAGCATGTATATGTATAATTATTTATATATGTTATATATATATATTTGGCTTTACGGCTCAAAACTCACGAATAAAAAGGCTTGTGCCGTGAATCCCTCACACTTGTATCCAAATCCAAAATCAAGACTAGTGAACTACCCTAATTAAAATCAAACTAGCCAATCATATTCATTTCCTATGTCAAGCCACACTCAAATCCCCTATACACGAACTTGAATCAATCACACAAATTTAGCTAAGGACGCAAAATTAAATTCATCACAATTTTCAATTTCAACCAAACGTTCCAAGTCCAACTCCCCCAAACTTAAAATTAAGTACATATTCCAAATAAATGAAGGAAAAGAAAAAGAAAAATAAAGCATAGTAAAAGAAAGTCTAGAATAGGAATCACCGGGCTAATGAGGACGACGGGCCTCCAACTGCTCAGTCAAACGATCCACCTTGGCTTGAAGTGCGCGATGTCCCTCCTCAAGCTGCTCGATCCGACGCCTCAGCTCGGCCTCTGTAGCCGACTCTCCTGCTCGGCTTGCGCTCGCACCGGCTATCTGAGCCCTTGCCGCCGGGCTGTCTGAAGGAATGGAAGAAAGGCTCTTGTGCAACATTTTTAAATTTTTCTCCTCCCATGGCGAAGTGTATGCGGTGTTTGGTAAATCTATCATCTCACTTGCCGATATCCGCCACTTAAAAGTTCTTTCATTTTTTTCCAAAATGCCCATTTTGTAAGAAGATTTCTGTCCAGTTTTTCCGCTGCCCCGATCGGAAAACACCCGCTGAAATCAGCCCCGGCGTATCGAGCTACTGCCGTGACCCAGCCCCCCATTACAATTGGATTTTTCGAAACATCATCCCCAATAAGCATCATCAATAAATCTTTAACATATTTCACCCTTTTTTTAAAAACCATCGCATAAATCATCTTCAGCTCAAAAATCTGCAACACATTCCGATTTGAGTATCTCCCGGTGACCGTGTATGCCATAAGTCGTTGAACGTAACAGATCACCGGGTTTCGAATGGCGGTGGCCTTAGTTTTTCCCGCAGCAAATGGACCGGCATCATTCGTAATCATTTGCCAAATCTCATTTTTGGGTGGTATGTCATCTTCCTCCTCGGGTTCGGCAGTCAGCCCAAGTGCTCGGCCGAACTGCTCAACCCCCCATGTATACCCCCTACCATTCAAACGAAAATAAAAGGTCCCTTTCTTTTCAAAATCTCCCTTCCAAATTGAACTAAAAAATTCATAAGTCAGATTCTCATAAACTTCCCAGCTCCCAGTTGTCAATCTCTCCCACCCCAGCACACTCAACAACGCCATAACATCATCATACAATCCCAATTGTCTCAAAATAATTTCATCAAGATAGACTGATGGAATTACCTTTCGTTCCGTGAGTTTGCGGTAGCGTGTAATCTGTCCGGGGGAGCCGAAGGCGACATTATAACGGTTCGGTAGGCCGAGGAGACTCTTGCGCCTTTCTCTTACTGGAGGTGGGGTTGGGTTCCTGGTTTGCGTAGAGTCGTGCTGCTGGTCGGTCTCCTTTTCATTTCCTCTTTCATTTGTCGGTCACGACTCGTTTTCAGAATTTCGTTCGGGTTGGGATGGATGTTCCGCACCATTACCCTCGGCTGTTGTGGAGCTCGATGTCTCGGCACCATACCATGTAAGTAGCAACGGGGGCGGCGGCAACAATTGATAGATCAGTTCAGGGACCGTATCGTCATTGGTGGCTGGTGGTGCGACCGATGAGGGCGGAGATGGTGGCGGTGTGGGCTCGTCTTTCAAGCCACGGCTCGGCGATGTCTGGATTTCTTTCCCCCTTTTTGAAGTTTGACCCGGCGCCCGCCGCTTCGGTTTATTTGTGAGTGGTTCGTCGGTCGCTGGTCGGCCGACCCTTCGTTTTCCGGCAGTGGAGGGTCTTGTCGCGGGTGCTTCGGGCTCGGTGAGGTCGTAGAAGGTCGGCGCCCTAGGGTTATTCCTCCAGCCGCCGCTCCAAGTGATTCGATTCAGCAGCCGATTGACGTTTCTTGTCCCTTTTCCGGTCATGTTGGTCGGCGATGTATGCAGAAAAGAGGGTTGGATACGTTAGTTGGGAAGGACCGAGCTGGGGGGGAATTGATCGCGCTGATATATGAGGGAGAAGGGGATGGAGTTGTAAAAATAATAATAAGTAAAAAAAGTAATAAGGGAAGAAGATTTTAAAAGAAGGAAATACGTCAAAAAGGAAATAAGCAGGTAGAAGATTTTCTAAAAAAATTAAAAAAACTGACGACTAAAAAAAATGCGGAAAAATAAAAAAATTAAAAAAATAAATTGGGTTGCCTCCCAATAAGCGCCCTTTTTTACGTCGTTGGCTCGACGAACTCCCTGTTTTATATTTCGGATGGGTCCTCGAGTTTGTATTCTTCCATATTAGCTGTCGTAAATCCTTCGCGATAGGGTTTTAGGAGATGGTTGTTGACTTTGAAAATTTTTCGTGTCTTTAGACTTTGAACTTCAATCGCTCCATGAGGAAAAATATTGATAATTATAAATGGACCAATCCGCTCGGGATCGCAACTTGCCCGGAAATAATTTGAGTCGAGAGTAGTAGAGTAGCACTTTTTCACCTACGACGAAGTCTTTCCTTATTATTTTTGAATCGTGGAACGCCCTTGTCTTTTCTTTGTAAATTGCTGCATTTTCGAACGCGTCGTTTCGTATCTCTTCCAATTCTTGCAATTGCAACTTCCGGTGGGTGCCTGATTCGTCAAAATTCATATTGCACTTCTTGATTGCCCAAAAGGCACGATGCTCGAGCTCGACGGGAAGGTGGCACGGTTTGCCATAGACCAAGCGATACGGTGACATGCCAATTGGTGTTTTATATGCTGTCCTATAGGCCCAAAGCGCGTCGTCGAGTCGTAAGCTCCAATCCTTCCGATTTGGTTGAACTGTTTTCTCCAAGATTGCTTTTATCTCCTTATTGGATGTTTCGGCTTGCCCATTTGATTGCGGGTGATAGGAAGTGGACACCTTGTGCAAGACTCGATATTTCCTTAGGAGTGCCTCAATCATCCGATTTTTGAAATGCTTCCCCCGATCGCTTATTATAGCCCTTGGAATTCCAAATCTAGCGAAGATATTAGTTTTGATAAATTGGGCCACTACTTTAGAATCATTGGTCCGTGAGGCGGTCGCCTCCACCCATTTGAATACATAATCCACGAAGAGTAAAATATAGAGATTCCCATATGAGGAGGGAAAAGGTCCCATGAAGTCCATGCCCCAGACGTCGAAGATTTCACAAATCAAGATAGGATTTTGAGGCATTTGATTGCGTCGAGAAATATTACCCGTTCTTTGACAATTATCACACGTCTTGCAAAAATCATAAGCATCTCTAAATAGCGAAGGCCAATAAAAACCACTTTCCAAAACCTTATGTGCTGTCCTTCTTGAACCGAAGTGTCCTCCGCATGCATACGAGTGACAAAAAGCGAGAATTGAATGAAATTCAGCCTCTGGTACACATCTTCGAATCATTTGATCTGAACAATGCTTCCATAGATAACGATCATCCCACACGTAGTATTTGGCATCACTTATGAGTTTATCCCTCCTGGCCCGTGTTATTCCAGCAGGAAAAATATTGGCTACGAGAAAATTCACTAAATCGGCATACCATGGTGCTGCAGAGTCTGACACTGGGTCACCCAGTGTTGAACAGTCCTCCCAGTGTTGAGCGGCTGAATATAATTGTTCGTCGGGGAAACTGTCACACATAGGTTTCCCATCATTTTCTAAGACTAATCGGCTTAGGTGATCGGCCACAGAATTTTCGGACCCCTTCTTGTCCTTGATATCCACGTTGAATTCTTGAAGAATTAGGATCCATCGAATAAGTCTCGGCTTCGCCTCCTTTTTGGCTAACAAATATCGTAGGGCAGCGTGGTCTGAAAAAATAATGACCTTGGTCCCGAGTAGGTAGGGACGGAATTTTTCTAGTGCAAAGACCACGGCCAGAAACTCCTTCTCGGTTGTAGAATAATTCGCTTAGGTCAGGTCCAGTGTTTTTGAGGCGTAATAAATTACATGGGGCGCTCTCCCCACTCTTTGGCCCAAGACAGCCCCTACCGCGTAGTCGCTTGCATCGCACATAAATTCGAATGGCAAATCCCAATTTGGCGGTTGAATTATGGGTGCTGTTGTCAGCAATTGCTTCAACTTGTCAAAGGCGGCCTTGCGTTCGTCATTCATGTTAAACTCCACTTCCTTCTGGAGAAGCTTGCATAAGGGCGCCGCTATTCTTGAAAAATCCTTGATGAACATCCTATAAAAATCTGCATGGCCAAGAAAAGAACGTACTTCCCGCACCGTGGCGGGGTAAGGTAAAGTGGCAATAATATCAATTTTGGCTTTATCAACTTCAATTCCTTTTTCCGAGACTACATGCCCTAAAACTATTCCTTGTTTTTACCACAAAATGGCATTTTTCCCAATTAAGTACGAAATTAGTTTCTACACAACGTTTTAAAATAAGGGTGAGATTTTCTTGGCATATATCGAATGAATCCCCATACACACTAAAATCATCCATGAATATTTCAATGATATTACCTACGTACTCAGTAAAAATGCTTACCATACACCTTTGGAAAGTAGCGGGTGCGTTGCATAGTCCGAAGGGCATCCGTCGATAGGCGAATGTGCCGAAGGGGCAAGTGAATGTCGTCTTTTCTTGGTCTTCGGGTGCGATTGCAATTTGAAAGTATCCCGAAAACCCATCCAAGAAACAATAGTATGCATGTCCGGCAAGCCTTTCAATCATTTGATCTATAAATGGCAAGGGAAAATGATCTTTTCGGGTCATTGAATTCAGCTTGTGGAAATCGATGCAAACCCTCCATCCAGTTTGTATACGACTAGGGACAAGTTCTCCTTCTTGATTCTCGACCACGGTAATTCCGGATTTCTTTGGGACGACTTGCGTTGGGCTTACCCATTTGCTATCGGATATTGGAAAGATCAGCCCTACGTCGAGGAGCTTAAGAATTTCCTTTTTCACTACCTCCATCATTGGTGGATTCAACCTTCGTTGTGCTTCTCGTGTGGGCTTCGCGTCCTCCATTAATAGAATTCGATGCATGCATAGGGCTGGACTAATTCCCTTAATGTCGGCTATAGTCCACCCAATGGCTTCCTTATATTCTTTGAGAACTTTTAGCAATGCCTTCTCTTGATTAGGATTCAGCTCGGTCGAGATAATGATGGGTAAGGTTTCGTCGGCTCCTAGATGTGCATATTTTAAGTGTTGTGGCAAAGGTTTTAGCTCCAGCTCGGGTGCGTGCGTAATCGATGGCTCGGTCTTCCGGCGTTCCTCATTAAGTCGAATGAAGTTTGCTTCCCTTTTCGTTCTGATCGGTCCCGCCCCCTTCAAGGCACCTACGACTTCGAGCAACTCTCTTGAAATTTCAAATGCTTCCTCATCGTTGGTTCCTACTTCCCTTGTGAGTGCTACCTCGAGTGCATCCCTGAAATTCAAATCAAACACTTCCTCGACAAGAGGGTCAATCACACTTAATGCAGAAAGAGAGCAATCTTCCTCAGGAAATTTCATAGCATCATAAATATTAAACCGTACGATTTGGTCATCAAATTCCATCGTGAGGGATCCCTCACGAACATCTATTTTGGTATTGGCCGTATTTAAAAATGGCCTTCCTAACAAAATAGGTGTGGAATTTGATGACTCATGTTGCATGTCGAGAACATAGAAGTCGGCTGGAAATACGAGCTTGTTGACTTGGACAAGAACGTCCTCAATTACCCCTTCGGGATACACAAGGCTACGATCCGCCAATTGTATGATTATTCTTGTTTCCCGAAGAGGTCCTAGATTTAAGGAGGTGTATATAGAGCGTGGCATAACATTTATTGATGCTCCTAAATCTAGCATAGCTCGTTCAAAACCCGTATTTCCAATTCGACATGGAATAACGAACATACCAGGATCTTCCCGTTTTGGTGGCAATTTCTTTTGGAATACAGCGGGCACATTTTCTCCCATCATCACCTTTTCGTTCCCTTTTAACCTCCGTTTGCTGGTGCATAAGTCCTTAAGGAACTTTGTGTATTTTGGAATTTGTTGAACTGCGTCGAGTAAGGGAATATTGATCTCAACCTTTCGGAATACGTCGAGGATTTGCTTCTCTTTATTCACGATCGCTGCCTTTTTGACCCTTGATGGAAAAGGTAACTCGTTAGTCCCAAAAGGAGCAGTTTTGAATGATTTTACCTTCTTTGTCAGTGATTCTACCTTGGTGTCGGGTTACGCCTTTGGGTGTCCCAAAGATTGATCATTCGGTGGATCTTTGCTCCTCCTTTTCAGCTTCCTTCACCTTCTCAGGCTCCTTAAGCTGCTTCCCACTTCTTAGAGTTACAGCACTCACGTCCCTTGGGTTCAGCTCAGGTTGTGATGGTAATTTTCCACTATTTTGGCTCTCCATGCGGCTCACCGTGGTGGCTAGTTGATTCACTTGATTTTCGAGAATTTTGATACACGACTTAGTGTCATGCTGGAACTGATTCATGTCCTGCTGGAATTGATTCATGCCTTGTTGTAGCTGCATAGTATTTGCCATAAGGTTCTTCATCATATCCTCCAAAGATTGTGTCGGATTTTCAGTGGGCTGCTTGTAGAATTGTCCTTTATTTTGTAGGGCCGCCTCTTGATGGTTCTTCCATCAAAAATTAGGGTGATCCCTCCATCCTGGGTTGTATGTGTTTGAGTACGGATCGTTCTTTCGCCCATAAGAATTTTCGGTTCCAATTGCATTGGCGTGTGCCTCGATTTCATCAAGCAAAATCCGACAATTCTCCGTTGTATGTTCCGTGTTTTTGCAAAGACGACAGGGTACGACTAGAGTGCTATTTCCTACAGCAAGTTTTCTAACAAAAGTGGTTAGCTCATTCAATTTTTCCTCAAGGGACGAGTCATGGATCTCCTTCACCATCATGATTGGTGCATCGCGACATCCAAATTGTTGTGAATTAGCCGCCATGTTGGATATGAGAGCCCTTGCGGCCGAAGGAGTTTTGTCCACTAGATCTCCTCCACTTGCCGCATCTATCGTGTTCCGCTCCATCGGATTAAGTCCTTCGTAAAAATATTGAATCAGGAGTTGCTCGCTAATTTGATGTTGCGGCCATCGAGATACCAATTATTTGAATCGTTCCCAATATTCATGTAACGTCTCTCCGGTCATTTGCCTTGCTCCACATATATCTTTCCTTAGATTGGCCGCTCGAGAGGCTGGAAAATATTTTTGTAGAAATAAGATCTCCATTTCGTTCAATGTTGTGATGGTGGCCGATGGTAAATAAAATAACCAATCCTTAGCCGAATCTTTCAATGAGAACGGAAAGGCCCTAAGCTTGATTTGTTCTTCGGTGACACCGTTTGGCTTCATGCTTGAACATACGACATGGAATTCCTTGAGATGTTTGTGCGGGTCCTCTCCCGATAGACAATGAAGTGCAGGTAGCAAGTGAATCAATCCCGACTTTAGTTCAAAGGTGTTGTTGTCAATAGCCGGGATCGTGATGCACAGGGGTTGTTGAGGTAGTTCCGGGTTGGCTAATTGCTTCAGCGTCTTTTAAGAGTTATTTGCCATGACTCCAACTTCGTCCTCCGACTCACTAGGTGATGTTTCGAGGGAAAATGGTAAAGTCCTAAGTGCTTCTTTGACTTCTTTTGCTTTCTGCCTGAAAACACAATCTCGCTTGGTGATTTCTGGAAAATATTGTAAATTCTTATCTCCACATGACCTTGTATTCATGCAAAACTAAAACAAACGGATTAGTGCACAACTGACAATTATAATAAATTTCCAGAACTGCCACTGGGTGACCCAGTGTCGAAATTGCAGAAAGTTTTTAACCCAAAATACGTAAAATTAATTTAACACCGTTCCCCGGCAACGGCGCCAAAATTTTGACCGCGCTGTCGTGACGCACCAAAATTAGTTATTTATATTTTTCCTTGGCTCACTTCTACTAACTAGTAGTATCGGCAAGTAAGGGTCGATCCCACGGAGAACGGTAAATCAATTAGACTAACTAAGGATTAAATACTTTTAGCAATTAAAACAAAATAAAAATGAGGGGGGGGGGGTTCGATTTCTGACCTTAACTAAAATAAATTGCGTAAAATAAATTAAATTAAAATAAACAAAGGAAATAAAATATGGAAATATCAATTAAAGAATAATCTAGTCCTTAGCTTCGTTATCCTCCGTTTCGAATTAATTCAAGTTTCAATGCAGCGCTTATCTCTTCTCTAATCTCATGAACTCCTATTCCGAAGCCAACAACAAGCTCTGTTGACCTCAATTATTTCTTAAGTTTATTCAATTAAAACAAGCTCTTTAATCAAACCTAACTATACGGTGGATTCAAAACAAGCTCTTCGAATCTCGCTCGCTAGATGCATTAAAAACCAAAATAATGGAATAGGCAAGATATTAAGTTCATAAGCTCGACTTAAGGGATCTCGATTTTGTGTTACCCAATTGGAAAAAATCAATTGCTTGCTACTTGTGAAATTAAAATTGCAACAATTACGGATTACAACTCAATTTCTAGCATAAGACATAAAACTCCTAATCTAGTTGGCCAAACCAAATCAAGAAATTAAATGACATAGTCGTGAATTCAATAACACAAAAGTAATTCAAGAGAATTCGAGTTGAGAATACGCTGCGGGATTAAAACATGAATAATTCAAATACGGTTTCAAACTTCACTAAGAACTAGAATAGAAAATTAGCCGGACATGTTGGCTTTAGAAAACAGCAAATTAATAATAGACATGAGAAGAAAGAAATTCAAACAGTATAATCTTCTTCTTCGCACGTCGGAATTTTCTCGGTTGCTCCGGCGGAAATCGGTTCGGTCATCCTCCACTCCTTCTGCTCCAGCCGTGAAAAGTAGTGCTTCAACCGTGAGTTTGCTGTTCCAGAAGTTAATTTTATTCCAGCCCTCCTCCCCTTTTATAATTATTCCTTATCTCATAGTTTCCTTCTTTAATTAGGACTCTTTCCTTCTTGAGTTTTAATTTCCTTGGAGTCTTTCTTCCCAAATCTATTCCAATTCCTTTTTCCAGCATATGGACCAATTTATTGCCTTGTGGAACTGATTGGGTGATTTTTGAGTCGTTTCTTGGGCCCCATGTAAGGTTATTTTCGTAACAGGACTGGCACTGGGTCATCGAACTGACACTGGGCCACCCAGTGTCGCGAGACATTTTCTTTATTTAAGCCCAAATCACCTTAGCTTGGTCCGATTGATGATCCAAATTACTCCTTAAGCTTAAAAACTCCATCAAACATCTAAATTAAACAACAAATTGCCAAGTGAAGTAAATTGCACCCAAAATATAAATATATGGAAAATAACCAAGTGTGCCAACATAAAATTCATTAAAACCTTATAATTAATAATGATTTTAGCACACTATTTTTGTCCTATCAGTAGTGTTCGTCGAGTGAGACTTGTGGTCGCGTGCACCTCTTCGATTGAATGTGTGCTTGTGGTATGGTACATTATGTTTCGTAATATGTTCGTTATTGTTTTAAATCATATATGGTGCTTCAGAGTCATCAGGATGTTGACGAACGTCTAACTGGACTGTCGGAGTCGTTGGCAATTACTACTGTGTTCAGCAGTAATAGTTATGGCCGCAAGAGTTCTTCATTACGGATGCAAGGCATGTGATGTTACGACCGTAAAATGGTTGTTGTTATGGTCGTAATGACCCTATGCATTTTGGGCAGAAACCCGAGAGCTGGTTACGGCCGTAAAACCTTGTATGTTATGGCCGTAAGAGAGGAGAGTTATGGCCGTAAAGCCTTGCATGTTACGGCCGTAACGTGTTTGGCTATTTAATGGCAGGGCGACAGGTCAGTCACTATTTCTTCCCCTTTCCCTTCTTCCTTCACGATTTTGGCAAGAATTCGAGAGTAGTGATCGGTGGTATTGTTGATCATCATTTTGGGGAGCCCTATCCGTGTTTATCATCATCCCCCACTCAATTTCGTTCAGATCGAGGGTGTTCGAGATTTTCCCGATTGTACCATGCTCGTCGGAGTTTCAGTATTGATTATTGAGGTACGTGCAGTTTTGGTGGAGCGAACCACGGGATCGGTGCGAAGGATGATGGAAGACAAATGATACTAATCACATGAGGGCCAGTATTGAGACTTGTTGGTTGAATTGTATTATTCTTTCCGCTGTAGTGTTCTCCCGTCTTATGGGAGTGTTGTTGTATTTTGACCCCTATGCGGGTATGAGTTTTGTAAAGGAGATGTATATGAAGTTGGTGTTGTATGTTATTGATGTAAGACCAAAACGGTCTATGTATTTTCTATTCAGCCATGTGGGCATTTATGTGATGTCTTGTGTTGGTATCTAGCCTGGTAGATCCTCAGGGAGAGGGTCTGTGGCGCTGTAATATTCCCGAGTGGATTTGGGGTGTTACAATATTAACGTACGCTAACTAACGTACATAACATACACTAATAGCCATAGATAGTGTAAGTTATGTGGGAAACGTAGCGTATGCAATGGACGGTCAAAGCAGATGAAGTGTGGTCAGCATGTGGAGCCAGTTGAAGATGCTGTCAGGTCCCCTGCATGAACTTGGACAACTTTTAGAAAGGCAAGTCAACAAAGCATAGCGTACATTGAAAGGGAAAAATAACATACGCTAAGTTGATCAAGTAGCATACGTAAGGGTGCAAACAACGTACGCAAGGCAGGACATAAATGGGCCAGTGAGCTACAAACGAACGATAGCGTACGTAACATGTTGTTCCTAGCGTATGTTAAGGAGGATAGAAATGAGGCAGTGAGCTACTAATGGGCGATAGTGTACGTAACGATTTTTTTCAGGCATACGTTAAGTATCTAGTGTACGTAAGTTTTTGTGGCTAACGTACATTAAGTTCAAAATTCTATTTATAGACAACAACCTTCTTTCATCTCCCTTCCACTCCTTGTCCGAGTTCTGAAACTTTGAGAGTCTCCCCAACCCTATAAACTCCTTATATCAGCCTCTCAACTTGGTTTTGACGATCTTAGACATCTTTGATTGGTGTTCAAGCTTCCGGTGTTGAGTTCTACCGATTGTTTCACTGTTTCTCTCCATATAATGTATGTTGAAGTTACTCCAACCTTGAATTCATGTTTTTAAGAATTTTATGAGCATGCTACTAAGATTAGTAGATTCCATTTATGATGTAATAACCGAACATCATGTTTTAGGAGGATTGGGATGATTATATTTAAGCTTTCCATTGTTGAGAAGATTTCAAGTTGAGCCTTGTTATGTTAAAACATTAAGATTGAGTTTTCTGAGATTGTAACATACCTTTGATAATGATTTCGAAATGTTCCTATATCAAATGTCTTGTTAATGTTATCACCTATGATAGAGGAATTCAAGAGAATGAATATTGAGGGTTTTCAAAGAGAATTGGTTCATATTTTGTGAGGACCGATTTTGATTGGATAACTTTCTTCATATTAATGGTTCGAATAAAGTGATTATGCTGGTGACAAAATGTATCGAATATAGAACTTTGGTAGGAATAACTACTTGAGGAAGAACAGGATTCTTAGTGGTGAATTAAACCTATAACGCGTTGAATACATTTTCATTTGAAAAGATGTTTTAGAAATCGTCCATCTTGTATCATACCCTTGATATGAATCGTAGGATAGACGAACCATATATTAGAATTTTTTATCAAGAATGGAGTGTGGAATTATGATGACATGAAAAATCTTGATTTCGTAGATGTCGTAAAGTTATCCTCGTTATTGGCATTCAATTCACATGATATCCGACTAAGTATTCGTCGGATGGTTGAACCGTGAACCGACCGTATATAGGAGGATTAAACTGATCATAGTTAGGAACATTAGACGCTCGTGTGTTGGTTATGTATTTTTGTATAAGGTTCGAATCTTTCAAGTGGTTCAATGAAGGGACGACTTTCGAGTGTATTGACGTTCGTCGAAGTACTTAATCCTTGTCATCCTTCCCCAGGCAAGTACTTTAAATATGTTTTCCGTATTCATATTATTCGTGTTGTTGTGTATATATTTCGTTATCGTTTGTCCACCTCGTGTTGGTCCGACAGAATCATCTTGGGATCTATGCTAGCGTGTGCTGGATCATTGGACGGGTTTTCCTCGTGTTGGTCCGACGGGATCATTTTGGGATCTATGCAGTGAACACTGGATCATCGTATTACCATGTGTATATTGTTATTGTCTTATTGTGAAATGCATTGTTAATTTTCTCATAGGAGAGGCTTATTGTTGTTATCATTGTTATTCTTCATGAAATGTCGAATAATCTGTTGTTGAATAATTATCGTACTTGTACTAGCATTGTTGTGCTAACCCCTTCGGGGGTGGACATGTGTTTTATGTTCAGGATCCAGGAGAGCTGGAAAACAACCACAAGAGCAATATGATGATGAGGGTGCAAAGTGATATTAACGGTCTATAAAGTCCTTTCAGTTGTGTCGTGATTGAATAAGTACTCGAGTACATTGTTCTTTTTTTGTTGATTTGATTGGTCATGTATTAATAAATTTCTATTCGGTGTTTGTCTTTCATTCTCAAAAAAACCCACTTAGTAATAATATTTTATAACTGTTGTTTTAAATTCTTAACCTAGTAAGTCCTTATATAAAGGATTTATGGCGCTGTAATTATCCTGAATATCTCGGGGTGTTACAGAATATGGTATCAGAGCTAAGATTCATGGATATCTTGGCATTCGGGTTAATTTAGGGTCCAGATCTGTCTTTTGGTTGACCGGCTACAAATAAACATCACTGTACCGCCTACGGCTTCATGTGAGTTGTGGTTGTAAGTTTCCTAAGACTCTATTATTGTCCTTTAATGTAATGTCTTTTACGTTAATTAAACTTTAGAATGATATTGTTCCTCGTATATTGACATACTTACAGTATGTTGAGAAGAGGTCATGGACGTGGCCGCGATTGTGGGCGGGGACGCAGAAATGCTGGAAGAGAATCTTCACCCTCTATCCCCGATTCTCTGTCAAATTGGGCTGATCTCAGTTCTAGCGAGCAACATGAATATGTCAACAATAATCAAGAGCAAACTGTAGAGGGAAATGATAATACTGCTGTTCCCGACATGCTTCGCCAAGTGGTCAATCAGATGACATAATTTGTGTTGGAATATTTATTCCACATAAGTGTTTTGATGATTAAGTTGCTAAACAATACAAAACAACAAAGAGGCGAAGCAAAACGACAAAGAAATCGAAGACACAAAAAGCTAACCAAACTGCATGCATAACACACGTTATTCATATTGATTAACGCACATTATCGAAGCAGGTTAACGTACGTAACACGAGAATGTTAACATACGTAATGATAATTCAAATCAGATGAACGTTGGGAAAAGCCGGTCAAAGTGATAAAGTTGTAATGGATAGTTTGTCAATTGAAGTTAACGGATATATTGGATTAGTGCACGTTACATTGCATTACTAACGTACGCTACAACAAGAGGATAAAGTATGTAGCAAGACGGCATAACGTACGTAAGGGAAGAAACGAAGCCACTGGACTAGAACTGGACATCGATAACGTACGCTACATGGAAGGCATAACATGCGTAAAGAGGCATAGCGCACGCTAAAGGGAAGAGCTAGCGCACGCTAGCAAGTCAACTGGCAGCACAGCTAGTTTGGTTGAAGAAAGCTATAAATACCATAACCTTGGTATTATTGCATACAACAACATTGAGCAATTCACATACACTTGAGATATCATTGTAAACATTATAGTTGTTGTTCTTGAGCTTAAATTAGAGTGATTGAGTGTGATACACTAAACCATACACGAGTGAGAAAAAGAAAAGATATGATTGGATTCAGTGTTATTAGGATCAAGGATCCCGCATTGTTAGAATTGCAATCGCTATCTTATTGAGGTTTATCTAGTACCCATAGAAAGCTAGAGTGGTTGATTCCTTGTCCAATAGAAAAGGAAAACGGTTTAACTTGGACCGACACAAAGACAAGTACGAGTGGTTTATCACGGACCAATAGAAGACGTAATTGTAACGGTAATCCCTCGACCGATAGAATAGAGGTGCAGAGGTTTTGACCTTTAGCCTATTGAAAAAGATACATCGAGAGAGGACGTAGGCACGTAAGGCAGAACCTCTATAAATTCGTGTATCATTTATTTTCCGCACAATTAATTTACGCTTCCGCTCAAACAGCGCAAATACCGATCTTGCTCCAACAATTTGCTCAAGTGGTAGACAGAATGCAAGTGGCGATAGGTTTACAACCGGGGGAGGGACATCAGGGTTTTCAAAACCTAGGGTATCAAAGAGACAAATGGCTTCAAGAAGGGGCGAATATGCATCCACCAAAATTTGATGGATTTTCCGACATGCCGATGTGGGATCACTGGCTAAGGGAATTAGAGAAAGTGTTTGCGGGTATCAATTGCCCGGATGACCGAAAAGCCCCCATTGCCCAATATTTTCTGACCGGAGAAGCGTCTGAGTGGTGGGAGGCCATCAGACCTATTGACCACGATGCCGATTGGAGAGAATTCAAGCTAATGATGGAGGCTCAGTACTGCCCTCGAGCGATCAGGGTAGCTCAAGTTCGATAACTTTTCTCCACGCAACCTTCAAAATTACCGGCGGCTCAAGTGATTAAGAATTTTATTCAGCAATTGGCATTTGTTCGACATCTTGTCAGGATCGTTGTGGAAATGATGTTTCATTTGGACATGAGGATGAAACCGGAGATACAGTGATACATGTCGGGATTTAAATTCACCACCCTTTGTTAATATCAAGACAAAGCCCTGGCCTATGGGATGAAGGAAGTAGCCGTGGAGAAGTTTTCCAAGTCCAAAAAATAGAAAGTCTTTGGTAAGGTTGCAGAGCACAAGAATAGTGGGCCCCATAAAGCCCAGTCATTATTTCACTCATTCAGGAAGCCACCACATCCATCTAGAGGTGGAAAGAGTTCCAGATCGGCACCCGCTTTTAATGATGCAGCAAGGAAATTCTTCAACCGTGGTCGACCAGGACACTATAGGCGTGACTGCTCACTTCCTTCCATGATGTGTTATGAATATGGACAAGAAGGACATCCTGCAGTGTTCTGTGGAGATGTTGCTACATCTTCTGGAGCTCATACCTCACAATAGGTCCAGAAAGAGACCAGTGTCAATCCAACGCAGCAGAGTGTTCAGCCACATCAGAATTTTGGCCGAGGAAGAGGCAGAGGATAGTATGATTGGAAGAAAGCATCAAGTGCTGGATCCGTTCCTCCATGCCTCTATGAAATGAGGAGGACAGACAATCATAATACATCGGTTGCATCAGGTACGATTAAGATCCTTTCGCAACCAGTTAGTGTTTTGTCCGATACCAGAGCTACACATTCATTTATATCACTGTCTTGTGTAAATTGTTTAAAAATTTCTTGTTTTCATGAATGTGAGCCTTATATTGCGGTTTTATCGAGTGGGGAAAGAATTGTGGGGAACTTAGAAGCTAGAATTTTTCCTGTATCAATCGGAGGCAAAGACTGGCCTTCAAATCTAATCGTGGTGGAAAGTCAAGGAGATGACGTGATTCTCGGGGACGATTGGCCTAACCATTATGGAGCTATTATGAACTACCGGAAGAGAAACATCTAAATGATAGCTGAGGACGGCTCTGAATATTTATTTGAAGGATGGAGACCAAAGAGCTCAGGAAAAGTGATTAAAGCAATGAAGGCTATCAAACTGCTTAAACTGGATTGTGTCGGATACTGGTGTTATGCAATGAAGAAGGAAGAAGGAATAATATAATTTTCATCTATTCATGTTGTAAACGAATTTCTGGATGTATTCCCTGATGAATTACCTGGATTACCTCCACAACGAGATGTAGAATTTACCATCAAGCTGGAACCAGGAGCCACATCTATATCCAAGGCACCGTATTGGATGGCACCCACCGAGATGTATGAGTTGAAGAAGCAAATTAAAGAGATGATGGACAAGGGTTATATCCTGCCAAATGTTTCCCCCTGGGGTGCACCAATATTATTCGTTCGAAAGAAAGATGGATCACTTTGGTTGTGCATTGACTATCGAGAGCTAAACAAAGTGACGATCAAGAATAAGTACCCACTGCCTTGAATTGATAATTTGTTCGACCGGTTGCAAGGAGCGATAGTATTCTAGAAGATCAATTTGAGACCGGGATACCATCAATTGAGAATTAAAGAATCTGACGTTCCAAAGTCAGCATTAGGACTTGCTACGAGCACTATGAATTTGTGGTAATGCTATTCGGTCTCACTAATGCGCCTGCTGTGTTTATACAGTTTATGAATCGAGTATTCATAGAGTACCTGGATAAATTCGTAGTTATCTTTTTAGATAACATTTTGGTCTACTCTAAGAGTCCGAATGAGCATGCGGAATATCTGCGAATTGTGTTGAACCTTTTGATGAACGAATAGTTGTATGCCAAGCTTTCTAAATGTGAATTCTGGTTGAAGGAAGTAATGTTCCTTGGTCATGTAGTATCAGCAGAAGGAGGCCGATTATATCCACATAAAATCGAGGCAATCACACAGTGGGAGTCTCCTAAGAATGTGAAAGAGGCCAAAAGTTTGTTAGGACTTGTTGGGTACTATCGTCGGTTTATGGAAGGGTTTCCAAAATCACCACCCACTTACTAAATTATTGCAGAAAACCAAAAGATTTAAATGGAATGAGAAGTGTAAAGTTAGTTTTGACAAACTCAAAAAAAGACTAACAACGGCTCCAATCTTAGCACTACCACAAGGGACTGAAAGACTCGTAGTTTACAGTGATGCTTCAAATCAGGGTCTAGGTTGTGTGCTGATGTAGAATGATAAGGTAATCGTCTATGCTTCACGGCAGCTGAAATAGTGTGAGGTCAGTTACCCCAGCGCATGATTTTGAATTAACAATTGTTTTTGCACTAAAGATATGGCGACACTAATTGTGCGGGACTCATTATCAAATCTTCACAGATTATAAGAGTCTTAAATACATTTTCAGTCAAGGAATTAAACATGCGACAGAGGAGATGGCTGGAATTAATTAAAGACTATGATTTGGAAATTCTTTATCATCCAGGCAAGGCTAAAGTGGTAGCTGATGCACTGAGCCGAAAACCTATTTCTATTTGGATGCTGGAGTCGCTCACAAACCAGTCCATAATTCAAAAAGAGTTCATTCAGGGATAAATTGAAGTGTGATCATAAAGAATTCAAGGGCAAATATGTGTGATGGAATTAACTTCATCATTGACTGATGAAATCAAATCTAAGCAATTAGATGATCCTTTGATGATTCGGTTACGTGATGAAGTGAGCAAAGGAAAGGCCCCAGGCGTTGTAACCCATGAAGATGGAGTTTTGAGATTTCAAAGCCGACTGTGTGTCCCGAATGATCATGTCCTGAAGCAAACAATCATGAAAGAAGCTCATAGTACACCTTATTCAATTCACCGAGGCGCCAGTAAGATGTACAAAGATCTGGAACAAAATTTTTGGTGGGGTAACATGAAGAGACAAGTAGAGGAATACGTCTCGAAATGTTTAACTTGTCAGCAGGTTAAAATCGAGCATCAACGACCTGCTATGTTGAAGCCACTTCCAATCCCTGAATGGAAGTGGGAAGATATCTCAATGGAGTACCATTCAAATAGATCGGGATGGCCGTTTCATGTCATATTTTTGGAAAGCGATTCATAAGGCTTTGGGAACCGATTTGAGGTTTAGCATGGCTTATCATCCTCAAACCGATGGGCAATCCGAGAGTACCATTCAAACAGTAGAAGACATGTTGAGAGCTTGTGCCCTAGATTGGTCAACCGATTGGAAAACTCACCTACCGTTGATTGAGTTCACCTACAATAATAGTTGTCATGCTTCAATTAAGATGGCACCTTTCAAAGCATTGTATGGGAGAATATGTAGATCACCCTTATGTTGGGATGATTCATCTGACTTAATCAGGACGGAACTATAATTGATAATACAGACTCAGGAGAAGTTAGCCCTAATCCATGAAAGATTGTTGACTGCCCAAAGTCGCCAGATGTCTTACCCTGATGTGCATCGCCGCCCATTAGAATTTGAAGTTGGGGACCACGTACTCTTAAAAGTTTCTCATACTTAGGGAATCTTTCGTTTTGGGAGAAAGGGAAAGTTGAGTCGAGATATATCAGGACATTCGAGATTCTTGAAAGAGTTGGAAAATTGGCATACAGATTGGCCTTACATCAATCATTGAGTTATGTTCATAATGTGTTTCATGCATCACAGTTACGGAAGTACATATCACACCCCAGTCATGTCATCTATTTTGGCGAGATCGGAGTAGCTAATGATGGCACGTTCGAAGAGAAACCAATCAAGATACTCGAGAGTCGAATCAAACAATTATGACATAAACCATTCTCCTTGGTTAAAGTTTAATGGTCATGACATGGAGTCGAAAAAGCAACCTGGGAGACTGAAGACAGTATGAAGGCGAGTTACCCAGAATTATTTCTATCTTAAGTTTCGGGATGAAACTTCTTTTTAGAGAGGGAGTATGTAATACCCGGATAAATGTTGTGCATTTTCATATGTATTTGAACCTTGTGGTATTTAATTACCTCGTATAACTAATCGAAGTATGATTTTCCCATATTTGTATTCGAGTATTCACGATAGTATTATGTAGAGTTTGTTAATTCATGCATGCGTCTGCATGACATTAACGTACGCCAACTAATGTACATAGCATACGCTAATAACCATAGATAGCGTATGTTATGTGGGAAACGTAGTGCATGCAAGAGATGGTCAAAGCAGATAAAGTGTGGTCGGAGTGTGGATCCGGATGAAGATGCTGTCGCATCCCCTACATGAACCTGGACAACTTTTAGAAAGGCAAGTCAACAAAGCATAGCATACATTAAAAGGGTAAAATAACATATGCTAGGTTGATCAAGTAACATACGTAAGGCAGGATAGAAATGAGGAGTGAGCTACAGACGATCGATAGCATACGTAATGTGTTGTTCCTAGCCTAAGTTAAGGAGGACAGAAATGAGGTAGTGAGCTACTGACGGACGTTAGCGTACATAACGATTTGTTTCTAGCGTACGTTAAGTAGCTAGCATTCGTAAGGTTTTGTGGCTAATGTACATTAAGTTCAGAATTCGATTTATAGACAACAACCTTCTTTCGTTTCCTCTCCACTCCTTGTCCGAGTTCTACAACTTTGAAAGTTTCCCCGACCCTATAAACTCCTTTTATCAGCCTATCAACTTGGTTTTGAAGACCTTAGACATCTTGGATTAGTGTTCAAGCTTCCGGTGTTGAGTACTACCGATTGTTTCGCCGTCTCTCTCCATATAAGGTATGTTGAAGTTACTCCAACCTTGAATTTATGTTCTTAAGAATGTTATGAGCATGCTACTGAGATTATTAGATTCCACTGATGACGTTATAACTAAAAAACAGGTTTTAGGAGGATTGGGATGATTATACTTAAGCTTTCCATTGTTGAGAAGATTTCAAGTTGAGCTCTGTTATGTTAAAACATTAAGATGGAGTTTTCTGAGATTGTAACATATCTTTGATGATGATTTCGAAATGTTCCTATATCAAATGACTTGTTAATGTTATCACCTATGATAGAGGCATTCAAGAGAATGAATATTGAGGGTTTTCATCAAGAATAGGTTCATATCTTGTAAGGACCGATTTTGATTGGATAACTTTCTTCATATTAATGGTTAGAATGAAGTGATTATGTTGGTGACAAAACGTATTGAACATAGAACTTTGGTAGGAAGAACTACTTAAAATGCAGATTAAAACGTTTTCCTTTGAAAAGATGTTTTATAAATCGTTCATCTTGTATCATGCAATTGACATGAATCGTAGGATAGACGAACCATACATTAGAATTTATAATCAAGACTGGAGTATTACATGTTGGGATTCGGTGCCTAAAACGAAGGCACAACGGAAGCGGTAAAATGAAAATTAATTCGATCCGAATCCCTACGAGGATCGATCGAGCTACGTATATACGAATATATAAACGAAAACACAAGAGATGCAAGAAACTCATCCTTGTAGTCCGTTGATTAAATAGATTCCTTCTCTTGAGCTATTCCCCAAGCTTTAAACGATTTCTCTACGATCCAAAGCACTCCAAGCACCTGAATGATCCAACGCCGAAAGACCGCGTCTCTACTTGCCACGCGCCAGAGAAACGAACAGAATGACAATCACCTTGCTATCCTCCAAGGATACGGCTAGAGCTAGGATGATGAAGCTTTTGATTTTTACACTCTAAGTGTATAAATCACACACTCTCAATATCTTGAATTTCCTCCAAGATAACTCAAGAATAATATTATGAACAAGAAGAAGACTTGAAGAAGAGGATTCTCTCTCTCTCTCTCTCTATCTCTCTCTCTCTCTCTCTCTCTTGATATGAACCATGTGTTCAAAAGTGTGTAAGAGAGATTGTAGTCTTCTCTTTTATTCTCATTCAAGTCACACCTCTTTACCCACTAAATCACCTTTTATTTATTTAAAGAGATATCATATCTCTTAAGGTCTTTAGTCTTCCTTCTACCAAGGACAAAAACAAGAGAAAAGGTGAAGGATAATGTGGGGCGGCCACTGGAAGGAATCGGATGAGTTAGGTTTGTTTCGGACTTCCGTGAGTCCAAACAGATAAATTGCGATTCTGTTCCGATGTATTTATATTAATTAATTAATCTAATTAATTAATCATATCAAATACATAATGACATAATTAATTTCTCCAAGAAATAATTATATTCATGATTAAATTAACCACCCAGTAATTTATTTAATTCATTAGGCCATAAATTAATTTATCCAAACAATTAATTTAGACTCCAATGTCCCAAATTAGATATCCAATATCTAATATTCATTATGAGAGAATAAGCTTGATTCATTCCGTCGTCAATCCTATTGCGCGACTCGGTAGGTCCGTCTCAATCAGCAATGGGAGGAACCAAAGAGTAGTAGCACCACCTAGCCAGCCTGGCGGCCTACCCTGTACCCCAACTGAGAATGAATGATTGGGATCATTCAAGAACCTTTCTGTCGTGAATACCAGTATACGTATAAACCCTTCTTTCAAATGTCCCGATCAAGTTATACGGTCACGGTCAGTTAAACCCTATCTGTACTTGACGCCATACATGCGTTAATGCAAATCGAGATCATCGAGCTCCCGTGTATCCAATACAACTATCTCCAATGCTTTGGCCAAAGACTTATGATCTCATATGCCAATAACCGCATAGGACATATAACCCGCTCACTAATGGGAGAAAGAATTCTATCTTGGTATTCAATAGGACCTGCTACTTGCCCGTTAAGATGCACATCGAGGTTGACCCCCACCTCCCGGTTTATAGGGTCGAACTACTCTAATGAAAATCTTAACATCATAAGCACATCCCTATTAAATCCTCAAGTCGAAGGTTCACGAATACCTATCACAACCTTTCGATTCCGTCATTGACTGTCCCGGAGTGAAATCCGTGTGATGAATCGAGGGTGAGTCGGTTCGAGTATACTAATCTAATTAGCATACCTATAACGTGTGCTCCCACTAACCATTAGTGTTCGACAGGCACTCTCCTTTTCAAAGAACACGTCATACAAGTCTTCGCATAAACTTAACGCCCAGTCAAGTTTCATCGACTTGCGAACGATTAAGTATTTAAGCTATAAACCTTTCCAGTGCCAACCCCTTTATCCAATAAGAAGTGGAACATTTTTGCTCTCAAATACACGGACTAGTTTCTACATGTATATTTACAAGTTAAGAATGCCAGTAACTACCAGTAAATAAAGAAACATCCATTGCCTTATATAATTAATTTACATAATTACAAGTACAATGCCCTCACTCAACATCCTCTGAGTGGCATTCGAGGGCATACTCCTAACAATCTCACACTTGCACTCAATACCACACACTATGGTATCTAATACCCATGTTCTCCAGATGATGCTCCAAGCTAGTCTAAGAAAGTGGCTTGGTCAGTGGATCAGCGACGCTGTCGGCCGAGTCTACTCTGTGCAGCACAATGTATCCCTTGCGAACAAATTCTCTTACGAGATGATACTTCCTCTCAATATTCTTGGTACTGTTATGAAACCTTGGCTCCTTAGCCTGTGCTATATCTCCGTCGTTGTCGCAGTACATCAGAACAGGCAGATCAGCACATGGTATCACTTGAAGTTCTCCCAGAAACTTCTTAATCCAAAACCCTTCCTTAGAAGCCTCTGAGGCTGCTTGATACTCAGCCTGACATGTGGAATCAGCACTCGTGCTTTGCTTGGCGCTACGCCAAGATACTGCTCCTCCATTAAGAGTAAATATGTAGCCAGAAGTAGACATCGAGTCGTCCTTCAGTCCTTGGAAGTCCGGATCAGTGAATCCCACCACATCCAATTCTCCACCGCCATACATCAGAACCATATCTCTAGTCCTTCTTAAGTACTTGAGAATGTTCTTTACGGCGGTCCAATGTCCCTACCTGGGTTTGCCTGAAACCTACTCACCATGCTTATAGCATGCGCAATGTCAGGTCTCGTACACAACATAGCATACATAAGGCTACCCACGGCAGAAGCATATGGTATATTACTCATTTCCTTTCATTGTTCCTCACTTTGAGGACACATATTCAAGGAGAGTTTTATTCCATGTCGCATCGGTAGGAACCCTCTTTTAGAATCATCCATCTTAAATCGTTTTAAGATTTTATCTATATAGAGGGCTTGGGAAAGACCTATTGTTCTCTTCGCTCTATCTCGGTAGAGTCGAATTCCAAGAATATAGGTTGCTTCTCCCAAGTCTTTCATAGAGAAATTACTCGAAAGCCAAGCTTTCACAGAACTGAGCATTCCCACATCACTTCCTATTAGTAGAATATCATCCACATATAGTACTAAGAATGCGATCTTGCTCCCACTAATCCTCTTGTATACACAAGGTTACTTCTCGTTTTGCACCAAGTCAAACTCTTTGACCGCCTCGTCATAATGAAGGTTCCAACTACGCAATGCTTGCTTCAGTCTATAAATGGAACGCTGAAGCTTGCACACTTTCTGAATATCGACTTCAGGCACAAAGCCTTTAGGCTGCTCCATATAGATTTCCTCCTCGAGGAATCCATTAAGGAAAGCCGTCTTTACGTCCATTTGCCATATCTCATAATCGTGGTAGGCAGCTATAGCAAGCATCATGCGAATAGACTTGATCATAGCTACGAGAGAGAAGGTATCGTGGTGGTCGATCCCTTCTTCCTGGGTATAACCCTTTGCCACAAGCCTGGCCTTATAGGCGTCAACCTTGATATGTCCATCAGTCTTTCTCTTGTAGATCCACTTGTTCCCAATAAGCACTATGCCCTTGGGGCGGTCTACTAGAGTCCAGACCTGATTTACATGCATCGAGTCTATCTCAGCTTCCTTAGCTTCACGCCATTTTGCAGAGTCTACATCCACCATCGCTTGGTCATAGGTCGCTGGGTCAGTCCCTTGGCTATCACTTGGAACCTCATGGAGACCCAGCTCCTCCAAGTACACAAGCCCATACCTCTGAGGTAAATGAGACACCCTACTAGACCTACGAGGTGGTTGTACTTGTGTTTCAAAAGGTTCGGTTCCAGTTTCTTGCACAGGTGTCTCCCGAGGAGTTTCATTGTATTATTCTAAAGAAATACTTCTACCTGCTCCGCCTTCCTGAATGAACTCATCTTCCAGGAAGTGTGCTTGTAAAGCAACAACGATCTTTCGATCTTCAGGTATGTAGAAGAGATATCCCATCATCCCAGATGGGAATCCAATGAAATGTCCTATCACAGACCTAGATTCCAACTTCTATACCTTAGTCTTCTTGACATAGGCGGGACATCCCCAAATCCTAATATGATTAAGACTTGGTTTCCTGCCCTCCCACATCTCATGTGGAGTTTTAGGAATGGATTTGGAAGGACATCTGTTCAAGATGTAAGCGACAATCAGGAGTGCATACCCCCACAGGTAAATTGGTAAGTCAGTATAGCCCAGCATGGAATGGACCATGTTCAACAAGGCCCGGTTCCTTCTTTCTGACACACCATTTAACTGAGTACCTGGAGGTGTTAGTTGTGAAATCATTCCATGTTCCTTAAGGAACTCGTCAAACTCTGTACTCGTATACTCGCCACCTCGGTCCGACCGAAGTGCTTTGATATGATTACCAGTTTGTTTCTAGACTAGGACCTTGAATTCCTAGAATTTCTGAAAAGCCTCGGATTTATGTTTCATTAAGTATACATAACCATACCTAGTATGATCATCTGTAAACGTAATGAAATATTGATATCCCTCACGTGCTGCTTCCAAAGCATCACATACGTCGGTATGGATTAATCCCAGTTTATCAGCGGCTCTTTCAAAAGTCCCTGTGAAGGGGGACTTAGTCATTTTGCCTTTAAGGCAAGATTCACAAGTAGGAAATGGATCCGATACCAATGGACCCATAAGTCCATATTTTTCCATCTTGTAAACCTTGGTCTGACCAACATGACCAAGTCTAAGATGCCATTTCAAAACTTGATTGGTTTCATCCCTACCACGTTTTCTAGTCATAGTATTCACAACTACTTTATTGTTGGCATTCAGATGATACAATCCATTTAACAATGTAGCAGTACCTACTAGTTTATTTCTGAAATAAAGTTTGCAGGAACCATCACCAATGAAAAATGAAAAGCCTTTTCGGTCCATGACCGGAATGGATACAATATTTTTGTGCCCCCTGGGCAAAACAAGTACATATTCTAAAGTCAAAACAAATCCGGATTCTAAACCCAAAAGAAGTGATCCTATGTCGGTCGCCTCGACACTATGTCCGCTTCCAACTGTGATCATAACTTCTCCAGCTCCAAGCTTCCTACTTTGTTCCAGATCCTGATTCACGGTACAAATATGAGAACTAGCACTAGAATCCAGTATCCATGAAGTAGAAAATACAGTAGCAGAACAATTTATTTCCAAAACTAAAAGTTCTGTACCTGAAGTGCTATGAAGAATCGAACAGTCTCTAGTCCAGTGGCTCAGCTCACCGCACTTGAGACAGGCATCCTTCTTCTTCTTGTTCTTCAGAACCGTCGGGGCCTTGCCTTTTCCTTTAAGGTCCTTAACTTGTGGTCCAGTCTGCTTCTTGGTCTTTTTCTTCTTATTCTTAGACCTCCGAGGTCCAGAATAAATCACAAGAGAAGACTCCTTCATCCGCGGAATCTTCATCTGGGACTGAGCGGTCACAAGTTTGTTCATTAGCCCAGCTAAGTTACATGCAATCTCATTGCAGTTGAAGTTCATAACAAACTGTGAGAAGGATTCAGGGAGAGACTGTAGGATAAGGTCGGTTTGGAGAGAAGTATCCATTTTAAAATCAAGAGCCTCCAATCTCTCGATCATGGATATCATTTTGGGGATGCGTTCCCCAACCTTCTCACCTTCCTTCATCCTTGCACTGAATAGTTGCTTGGATATCTCATATCTAGCAGTTCTGCTGTGCTCACCATAATGTTCGGTTAAGTGAGATAGAATCTGCCTAGCAGAAGTCATTTTCTCATGAGCTCTGTGAAGCTCATTAGACATAGAAGCCATCATGTATGCACGGACTTTTACGTCATCCTTAGCCCACTTTTCATGGTTTTCAATCTCTTCCTGATTGGCTCTGGTCCGCACAGGAGGTGCCGGAATGTCCGTATCCAAGACGTATCCCAGTGCCTCTATACTGAGGACAATCATCAGATTGCGGAGCGAGTCCACAAAGTTAGGTCCAATCAGGGTGTTCTTCTCGAGTAGAATTGCGAGTGGATGCATAGTCATATTGAGAGTTATGTGTGCATTAAGTATAACAGATTAATTAGTGACTCGTTTAATTATGTTCTGAGTATAGAATTAAGGTCTCTTCTATTCTTGTTACCCAGCTCCCACTATTTTTATCGGAACAACACACTCCCATGTGAAATCCGGAAGTATCGTCGCTCTACTTCATAGTGGCGATCGAGTTCTTTATAAATCTTAACAGAGGGCAACCGAACAGGTTTCTAGTCTATTAATTTGATAAAGTGGTGTCCAACACCAACCCATCTAATGGATGCTTCGATCTTCTTTTTCACCTTGTTCACTCGCCTCAACCTATACGGTTTCTATGGTTCGTGAACAAGTTAACTTTATACCATCGATGCAAATCAGTTTCATAATTGAATCTTATCCGGCAACCTATCAGGTTTTTATGGATAAAATTTGCTCCAACCGAAGGCATCCAATGCACTCACGGTAATTTATCCATCCTCCCCGAATGACTACATCGATAACTCGGAAGCATAGCACATCCGGTTTGGATTTCAATTTCCCAAAAGCTCGATGGAGGGAAGGAAAACCTTGAAACCTTATAAACTTAATAATTTTTTGTGGGAGAATTTTCGCGATTAACATTACACTTTGCACATTAATCATTTAAGCGTGTTTGTGGCATTCATACAATATGAAACAACCATACACAACCTAGTTGCTACCAATATGTGGTTCATGGACCGTTCCTAGAAAACAAAAACTCCGTAATCTAATTACAAGTCTTCGCCTTGAATCTTCGTCTTCTCGAAACGGATTTTCCTCCGGTCTTCGTCATTACATATAAATTTTACATTGAAAATTGCATCCTAGATACATATATTTCTAGTAAAATAAATAGGCTCAAAACGGCCTTTACAACCCAATCGAATAAAACGAACGATTCAAAACTAAGCCCGCGAACCACATCCCCATTCAAAAGCATTCATCCAATAAATACTATAAAATGGAAATCATAGAGATACATTGATCCAATCAAAAATACGAACCGATCCAATCGATTCACACAATTGGTAATATGAAAACGTTCAAAATAATGCGGTCGATCACAAGTATTTCAATAAATAAATTTTCTCTTATAAAATGAAATACCATAAATCATTTTAATCATATTAAATCCAATTTATAATGTGGGAAATCATTTTTAGGAATACATGAAGAAAACAAGCCCGAAACGGGTCCGAAAATAGGCTGGACCGCGCCCGAAACGACACTAGGCAGCAAGCAGGGCTACGCAGCAACCCTGGGCCGCAGCCCCCTGAGTGTGGGCCGCGGCCCCCAGTCCAGAACCATTTCCAGCGGGCTGCAACAGCCCTGGGCCGCGGCCCCCGAGCCCTGGGTCGTGGCCCCCCCTTCCGGACCCCTCCCGGACCGTCCAACGGCTATTCGGGGCTAGTTTTTTCGACCGGATATCCAATATCTATGTTTTCCAACATTCGTATCTTCAATATAAATCATATTTCCTAGAAAATGAAGATTTAAATCTAGATATAAACTTACGAAAAACAACTATAACGAACGAAAAACATATACCATGATTATGACTAAAATGATTCCAAATCATGCACCATCTAATCGAGTAGTCCAAATGCCAATATCGTATATACGATCGCAAGACCTATGCTCTGATACCACTGTTGGGATTCGGTGCCTAAAAGGAAGGCCCAGGGGAAGCGGTCAAATGGAAATTAATTCGATCTGAATCCCTACGAGGATCGATCGAGCTACGTATATACGAATATATAAACGAAAACACAAGAGATGCAAGAAACTCACCCTTGTAGTCCGTTGGTTAAATGGATTCCTTCTCTTGAGCTATTCCCCAAGCTTTAAACAATTTCTCTACGATCCAAAGCACTCCAAGCACCTGAATGATCCAACGCCGAAAGACCGCGTCTCTACTTGCCACGTGCCGGAGAAACGAACGAAATGACAATCACCTTGCTATCCTCCAAGGATACGGCTAGAGCTAGGATGATGAAGCTTTTGATTCTAACACTCTAAGTGTATAAACCACACACTCTCAATATATCTTGAATTTTCTCCAAGATAACTCAAGAATAATATTATGAACAAGAAGACAACTTGAAGAAGAGGACTCTCTCTCTCTCTCTCTCTCTCTCTCTCTCTCTCTTGCTATGAACCGTGTGTTCAAAAGTGTGTAAGAGAGATTGTAGTCTTCTCTTTTATTCTCATTCAAGTCACACCTCTTTACCCACCAAATCACCTTTTTTTATTTAAAGAGATATCATATCTCTTAAGGTCTTTAGTCTTCCTCCTACCAAGGACAAAAACAAGACAAAAGGTGAAAGATAAGGTGTGGCGGCCTCTAGAAGGAATCAGACGAGTTCGGTTCGTTTCGAACTCCCGTGAGTCTAAACAGATAAACTCCGATTCTGTTCCAATGTATTTATATTAATTAATTAATCTAATTAATTAATCATATCATATACATAATGACATAATTAATTTCTCCAAGAAATAATTATATTCATGAATTAAATTAATCACCCGATAATTTATTTAATTCATTAGGCCGTAAATTAATTTATCCAATAAATTAATTTAGACATCCTATGTCCCAAATTAGATATCCAATATTTAATATTCATTATGAGAGAATAAGCTTGATTCATCCCGTATTCAATCCTATTGCGCGACTCGGTAGGTCCGTCTCAGTCAGCAATGGGAGGAACCAAAGAGTAGTAGCACCACCTAGCCAGCCTGGCGGCTTACACTGTACCCCAACTGAGAACGAATGATTGGGATCATTCAAGAACCATTCTGTCGTGAATACCAGTATACGTATAAACCCTTCTTTCAAATGTCCTGATCAAGTTATAGGGTCACGATTAGTCAAACCCTATCTGTACTTGAGGCCATACATGCGTTAATGCAAATCGAGATCATCGAGCTCTCGTGTATCCAGTACAACTAGCTCTAATGCTTTGGCCAAAGACTTATGATCTCATTTGCCAATTACCGCATAGGACATATAACCCGCTCACTAACGGGAGAAAGAATTCTATCTTGGTATTCAGTAGGACCTAGTACTTGCCCATTAAGATGCACGTCGAGGTTGACCTCCACCTCCCGGTTTATAGGGTCGAACTACTCTAATGAAAATCTTAATGTCACAAGCACATCCCTACTAAATCCTCAAGTCGAAGGTTCACGAATACCTATCACAACCTTTCGATTCCGTCATTGACTGTCCCAGAGTGAAATCCGTGTGACTAATCGAGGGTGAGTCGGTTCGAGTATACTAATCCAATTAGCATACCTATAACGTGTGCTCCCACTAACCATTACTGTTCGACAGACACTCTCCTTGTCAAAGAACACGTCATACAAGTCTTCGCATAAACTTAACGCCCAGTCAAGTTTCATTAACTTGCGAACGATTAAGTATCTGAGCTATTAACCTCTCCAGTAAGAAGTAGAACGTTTTTGCTCTCAAATACATGGACTAGTTTCTACATATATATTTATGAGTTAAGAATGCCAGTAACTACCAGTAAATAAAGAAACATCCATTGCCTTATATAATTGATTTACATAATTACAAGTACAATGCCCTCACTCAACATCCTCTGAGTGGCATTCGAGGGCATACTCCTAACATTACACCCATGATATAGAGAGGTATGTTGAAGGTGGATTGTTGTATCTGTACGCGGTAGTAGTGTTGAGAGGCATTGGTCTAGGAGCATGTTGTGAGGAAATCCCTCACACTATGCCGCAAGTGCACGGTGTCAACAAGTAATAAAGTGATATGTAAGATATTGTTCCCTCGAGGACTGATTTCACTAAGTACCAAAATATAGTCGACTCACAATTTTATTTGAAGAACAATTATATGGAATTTATATCTAAAGTAATTGCAGAAAAATAAATAGAAAATAATAATAGTGATAATAAAGATAATAATAATAATGGTGTAGGATTATGATTTTCACCTCAAACAATCAGAATGATTTTTATTCAATTCAATTCACTCTTATTCAATTTTTTGTAAGCCACGAATTCCTAAATTATTCTAAAGCCTTTCCCAAGGTCGATAGAAAATACTACAAATTATTAACTCGATATATCCCTATTCGAATTAGATAATTAATAGCTAAAACAGTTCAAGAATTTCCACAATAAATAAGCTTCACAATTCCCATGAGTATATCCCTATCTCACGAAAATCATGATTATTCTCACAAGAACTATGCCTAAATTTCATCTCCCGAATCAATAAAGATATTCAAAACAATTCAACTGTTGGCCAGATAATTAAAAAGCATTAAGAACAATGAGAAAAATCCAACTCAATACGAATAACGAGTAAATTGAAATAATAATAAATAAATCAAACCGTCATGTAATCGGCTACAATCACAATCCTACTCGAATAGATCTAGAAACTAAGATATGGAAAAACTAAGAAAAACCGTAGGGATCCGTGGTCTTGTCGTCGCCCACAAATCTCCTCCTTGTGTTCTTCGATCCCGCGATGTCTTCTTCTGATTTGATGATAATCCCCCTGTTTTCAGCCCTTAAATGTTTATTTATAACTGTTATCAGCCTTCAAAACGCGTCCGTGTGATTAGGTCGAGAACAGGCTCCAAAACGGCGAAGAAACGCGGAAGGCTCAGCCAAAACCGCCATGTGGGCCGCGGCTCACTTAATCTGTGCCGCGGCCCCTACTGCTCAGCGCCGGATGCCTGGGCACATATCTTCCTCCTGGGCCGCGGCTCACTTAAGCTGTGCCGCGGCTCACGGTACAGTGGGTTCGGCGCTTGCTGGTCACCTGCGTGTGCCGCGGCCCGCTCTCTTGCCGCGGCCCTGTGCCAAAAGCGCCATTTTCGCCTGCTTTTTCGCTGCTCGAGCTTCCGGACTCTAATTTCTTGCAAAACATATAAGAATAGTGCATTAAAAGCTCATTTATGCAGATTTAGGCTCAAGATGGATATAAAATAATGATAAATAAGCGCATAAAAATACGCCTAACAAATACCCCCAAACTTGAGCCTTGCTTGTCCTCAGGCAAAAATTATCAATTTTAAACAAAATGTATAGTGAATAATCATGCAAGTCCATAGTGCTCAACTTAATCAATACTACCCTGAAAATCTCAAAGAATAGTACAAGTATCGTAATAGCGAGTCACATCCAGGACACTGATTCCACTAAGTAACCAATTTCAGTCCTAATCAATCGTTCATGAAGAAAATCAAGCTCAAAGATTAACAAGCGTGAATTTAACCGACCGTCAATATGAAGGGTTAGATTAAACAAGCCAATTCGCCCAGTCCCACAGTCTAGTGGCAAAATTCAAGAGTTTCATTATCAAAATTACTCCTAGGACAGCATTCCCTTATGTATGATCAATAATATGATTCGAGTTAACCACTAGGTTTCGGCTCTCGGGATATTTCATCGGGATGATCCTAGGGTGGATTTCCATTCTCATGTATCGGGGAACCGTTTGACGTAAAAGACACTCATGGGGCACATGGATGCTTCTAGTTACTAAGCCCCCCTCTACATCGGAGAAAAAACTTGAATAGCAATTCCCGCATGTCAAGGTTGCTGTTTTACGCGAGAGTAAACAACGAGTCACGTGAATACCCCCGGTTACTAGGCTTCCCATCATCGGTAATGCGATATTTCTAAATTATTAATCTATTCAGGGTCATCGTTTTACGCGAGAGTAAACAACGGGTCACGTGAATACCCCCGGTTACTAGATTTCCCATCATAGAACAACTAATATCTCGACTTTTTGGAAAAACTGCCCGACTCTAAACTCAATCCAAGTGCCAACAAGACTCATATTACTCGACGACTAGCTACGCGAAAAGTTTAACCAAACGTATAAACGGTGATTTGAAAACACGTATGTCTCCTTTCTTATCTGCTAAAATTTCTACAAAAATGATAAAATTTCGGACCTAATTGAATACTCAACAGAAGCAGATATCGTTGACTGCAACTCGACCAAAAGTCAACCGTTTCTTCCAAGAGAAATCAGTATCGTAACATCAGTTTTACACACGGAAGCACGAAAAATTCACGAAAAATTCACGTTTTTGGCCATCAACAGCATGCAAGAAAAGTAAGCAATGATGAAATCGCAACTTATAACCAAGAAAAATTAAGAAAAAATCGCATGCATCAATTTATTCCACTACACATAGAATCATCAACAATAAAACTCATGTGAAAGTAAAAGAGATAAGGAAAAGTGAAACTTATTCCAAATGTCTTCTTGAACGCCAGCACATGTCTGAGTGGAATCGTCTGTCAATCCATACTTCAAATAACGCTCAACAATCATCAGGGACCCCCAAACTTCTAGTCATGAAATAACTAAAGACATTAAGTCAAGAAAGACTAGAATATGAAAAATAATAACTCATTGGGGTTAAAAATATTAGAGAAATAAGGGCCACAAGAATACACGAATCCAAACGAAAAAAACTAAACAAAGGAAAAAAACTATTAACTAAAAATCAAATAAAAACAACTAACTAGAAAGCAAGTAAAAATGATGGGTTGCCTCCCATCAAGCGCTCTATTTTACGTCTTGAGCACGACGTGGCAAAAACATTTAACGTGGCTTCTTTCTAGGGAGATTGCCAAATGCCCCCTTCTTACAATCTATAAGCCTCTTATTCTACAAGGGAGGCTTTGGTTCATGCCCGGTTGCCAAAAATAATGAGTAAGAATAATTATGCGGACAACCAAAAAATGATGGAAGAATATAATAATTATAAGGCACGAAAAAATAAGCAGAGTTCGAATGGGTAGATAATAAAGACATATCATGAACAACCACATTTGAACTCAAAGAATCAGCCTCAACAAAATCAAGAGTAATGGAATCAATCTCTCCCATTATGGATTTAGGAAAAATTATGCGTGGCACCGTTAATAAAATTTTTGGCACATAAGTGTTCACCTTATGAGTCGAAGTTTGATTACAATTTAATGAAATTTCTTTGGAAACATCATCAATGATAACTTCTTCTACAAGTTCATCACACTTTATGTAATTATTAGGTGCTGGGGGATCGACCCTAAAACTCAACATGTCTTTCTTTTCAACCTCCCCCTCAACTTCACTACTAAATATATGAGCTGGAAAATAACCATAGTGAATCTCAAGACCACGACTTGCACATTCTCGCTCAAAAAGGGTACTATGAGGATTTTTAAGAGCGTCTACACATTGTTCAAGCATGGTCTTTTGTTTCGGGGGAGGGGGTTGACTGACCCTATTTAGCAAATTATTAAGAACATCGAAATTTATGAAATGCCAAGGGTCACAATAATCAAAAGAAAACATAATGGAAAAATATAAAAATAAAGAGACTAGAGAAAAAGAACTTCAAATTAAAATTAGAGTCGCTTGGTATTGATATTAGCGAAGACTTCAGTCCCCGGCAACGGCGCCAAAAACTTGTTGTGAGGAAATCCCTTACACTATGCCGCAAGTGCACGGTGTCAACAAGTAATAAAGTGATAATTAAGATATCGTTCCCTCGAGGACTGATTTCACTAAGTACCAAAATATAGTCGACTCACAATTTTATTTGAAGAACAATTATATGGAATTTATATCTAAACTAATTGCAAAAAAATAAATAGAAAATAATAATAGTGATAATAAAGATAATAATAATAAGGGTGTAGGATTATGATTTTCACCTCAAACAATCAGGAATGATTTTTATTCAATTCAATTCACTCTTATTCAATTGATTGTAAGCCAGGAATTCCTAAATTATTCTAAAGTCTTTCCCAAGGTCGATAGAAAATACTACAAATTATTAACTCGATATATCCCTATTCGAATTAGATAATTAATAGCTAAAATAGTTCAAGAATTCCCACAATAAATAAGCTTCACAATTCCCATGAGTATATCCCTATCTCACGAAAATCATGATTAATCTCACAAGAACTATGCCTAAATTTCATCTCCCGAATCCATAAAGACATTCAAAACAATTCAACTGTTGGCCAGACAATTAAAAAGCACTAAGAACAATGAAAAAAATCCAACTCAATACGAATAACGAGTAAATTGAAATAATAATAAATAAATCAAACCGTCATGTAATCGGCTACAATCACAATCCTACTCGAATAGATCTAGAAACTAAGATACGGAAAAACTAAGAAAAACTGTAGGGATCCGTGGTCTTGTCGTCGCCCACAAATCTCCTCCTTGTGTTCTTCGATCCTGCGATGTCTTCCTCTGATTTGATGATAATCCCCCTGTTTTCAGCCCTTCAATGCTTATTTATAACTGTTATCAGCCTTCAAAACGCGTCCATGTGATTAGGTCGAGAACAGGCTCCAAAACGGCGAAGAAACGCGGAAGGCTCAGCCAAAACCGCCATGTGGGCCGCGACTCACTTAATCTGTGCCGCGGTCCCTACTGCTCAGCGCCGGATGCCTGGGCACATATTTTCCTCCTGGGCCGCGGCTCACTTAAGCTGTGTCGCGGCTCACGGTACAGTGGGTTCGGCACTTGCTGGTCACATGCGTGTGCCGCGGCCCGCTTCCCTTGTGCCGCGGCCCCAGGCCAAAAACTGCCGTTTTCGCCCGTTTTTCATCGTTCAAGCTTCCGGACTCCAATTTCCTGCAAAACATATAAGAATAGTGCATTAAAAGCTCATTTATGCAGATTTAGGCTCAAGATGGATATAAAATAATGATAAATAAGCGCATAAAAATACGCCTAACAGAGCACGGTGATGTAATATCCTGAATTTTCAAGCAGTATTTTTTTTTCCTCCGATGATTTTATTGGAATTTTATAATGGTGAATTTATTTTTGTGATTTTATGTGAATAGAATTTAAGATGTCGGATGGTATTCTCTAATCCCGTCGAATAATCGTTGGTAGAATGCAGCGGTGTACAATGTTATATTCTTCGATAAAGTATTCGATGAAGGTTTGAGAAATTATCCAGTCTAAGTAAGGATTTTGTGGTTGTCATAGACATATTGGAGATGCAATTATGTTCTTGGAACGTTTAAAATACGAAAAGAGTAACGAAAGTGTTAGTGATAATAAGATTGGTCATTTTTGGAAAGTATTATGCACAAAGTTCAACTTTGAAAACTCACCACTAATTCTTGGAAACATTAAAAATTTTGAAACTTAAAAGTTTGAAATAGTATCAAGTTAGCTTTTCAATGGTCCAAGCGGTGAGCAAATCCGTGTTTGTACGAGTAAGTTATGGTCGAATTAGTGGAAGCTATATGCAGAAATTTAGTTCTATCGACTGATACAGCCCGCATCAATCGGGTACCACTCATCATCTGGAAGCAGTAGTGTGGTATTATTTATCATGTGTAGGTTTTTTTACATTGCATGGCATTACTATCATTTATGTAATTTCGTTCGGTTTTAATTTTGATTTTTGAAGAATTGTACTATAATTCGCGAGTGAAGACATTCACCCATGCAGCAATGTTACATACGTAATTCATAAAAATTCAAACATCAAATTAATGTGAATTTTTGACGGTAAGTTCTAAACACCGTGAAGTTTATTTTGAATGGTGTATATTGATTTTCGATTTACAGTGTGAGCATTATAATCAAAAGAACAAGAGGTTCCTATTTTTCGGATTCATATTGACAAGTCTCGGTATTTTGTGGATTTCCAAATATTTAACCATTGAATTGTGCTGAATTTTGGATATATTATTCACAAAGTAATTTAGTGCAAGGAACTGTATTTGGATTTTGTTAGTAAGAGCTATGGCTCTCAGAAGTAATTATGTTTTGAAGGATGTGTTTTTGTCCCATATCGGTTGAGGATAAAGGTGAGAAGCCTTGATTATGATATAAGGATGTATTTTTGTCCCACATTGGTTGAGAATGAAATGTGGAAGCCTTGCTTATGCTATAAGGATGTGCGTTTGTCCCATATTAGTTGAGAGTGGAAGGGATAAGCCTTGATTATGTGTGTTTGTCCCACGCCGGTTGAGAATAAAGGTGAGAAGCCTTGCTTATGCTATAAGGATGTATTTTTGTCCCATATTAGTTGAAAACAAAGAGTAGAAGCCTTCATTATTCTATACAAGTAGTCTTAGTGACTTTGTTACTAGTGCACGCAAGTAATACACTTTAGTCTTATATTTGATTCTAGTTAAATCCCTTTCTTGTATTCTCTTTAAAGAGAGTGGTGAGAAGGATGAGAATCATATAGACTTATAATAGTGTAGGGGTGTAGAGTTAAAAGAAATAAATTATATATGTTTGTAGAAATTTATCATATAGTGAGGTCTCTTTTGAGTGGATCGTGGTTTTCCTCCGTATTTGGAGTTTTCATTTTTGGTGGAGCAGCCGCGATTGAATAGTTTGACGAAGGGGAAAATGTGGTCCGATCTTGGACATCATGTTTCTGACTCACATTCCTTCATTTTGACCGGTTGGATCGTGATTTGGAGTTGTAGATCGTGAGTTATTGCTGCTGCACGTTATTGGGCAGATTCGGCTTCGTCGTATCGACATTGAGGCAAGTTTATACTTGTTCAATTCATAATATTTAATGAATGGTATTGATTTATTTCATTTATAATTCATATAAAAATAATATTATAAATCAGAATTGTGGAGATAATAGTTTGTATATTGTACTTTGATTGGATAAAATCATAATGTATATGATTTAAATGTGTTATTAATATACTTGACCAATTCGCTGCAATTACAAATAGGCTGCCCTCCTTTGTTAACCTATCTTAAGTAGTGATAAAGCAAAGACGATTTTTAAGATCAATTAGATGCAACCGTAATGACTATCATGGATTCGATAGACCTCAACACCGTATAGTTCAGCGCACTTATCGGATATCTTGGAGTCCGAACGAAGGAGTTATGGTCGAAATAGCAAAGACTACACTGTAAGCATACAGTGCATAATTAGCGCAACCTATCGCAACTATTAGCGTGTGCTAACTTTTAGGGACAAAGCGTTTTGTCCTTCACTGGACTGTCTCATTTGCGCACGCTAATGCATTGATTAGCGCACGCTAATAGGTTGAGGCAGAATGTTCAGTTATTTTTCAGGCTCGTTAGCGCATGCTAAAGTGAGGATTAGCGCACGCTAAACTATGCTAGTATATATATACTGGTCAGCAGCTTGTTGCTCTCATTTTTCCGCACTTCTCACTTCTTAGCCGACGGGAAGGTGTAGTGCAATGACTTAGAGGTGTCTAGGTGCGATCCTTCGTCATTTTTCATCGATCTTGAGTTCCTAGTGTGGATTAAACAACCTCTAATCCTTGTTCTTTATCGGATCGAGATATTTTTTTAATTTTCCCTAAAGTTGACTTTTTTGGGGGATTTGTTCTTGATCTCGTTTCAGTCCCATTTTTATAAATCGATTGTTGTTAAATGATGTTGTTAAATATATTCTATGTATTGTATATCCGTCTATTCGATTCGCTCAACTCGGTTGATGATTTTAGTGTTCTTGAGGAACCGTGAATATTTAATTTTTGATTAAATATTTCAATGAGTTTCCGTTCAGGTGTTGGAAATGTTTTCCGTCATTATTGATCCTTATTCTCGTAGTGATTATGTTATCGTTGTCTTTCACGGAGGTTCTAGGTTTCCGAGGCTGTCCGATCGAACCGTGTTCTTTAGAGGATTTGCGTGTCGTTATTGAGGTGGGTATCTTGCTTATACGTCTTGTATCTTGTGAATAGAGACTACGTGTTGGGTATATGATGGATTGGTTTACCTTCATGAACATATTTAGGGTGAAATGATTATGAACTACTTGAAATGAATGTTTTGTGGAGTTTATGTTGTTTTGTGGAGTTTATGTTATTCTCGAATGTTCATTATTGAGGAATTTTGTTGGTTGTGGTGATTGTGCTGGTTTGTAATTTACTTGGATGTGTATTATGTTGTGTGATCGATGAATACGTTGAGTTGATTGTGTATTGTTTATGATGATGATTGTGATGACGTTCTGGTGTATTGTACTGTCGATTGTGTAATGTGGTTTGTTGATTGTGAATGTGTTGTTGATATGTGTGGTGAACTGATGGGTTGAGTGTGGCACCAGGTATGGTTCGACGAGACCTCTGGAGTCTATTACTTGACGAGTATGAATGGTATGAGTGTGGCACCAGGTATGGTTCGACGGGACCTCTGGAGTTCATTACTTGACGTGTATGAAAGGTATGAGTGTGGCACGAGGTATGGTTCAACGGGACCTTTGGAGTTCATTACTTGACGAGTATGAATAGTATGAGTGTGGCACCAGGTATGGTTTGATGGGACCTCTCGAGTTCATTACTTGACGAGTATGAATGGTATTGGTGTGGTACCAGGTACGGCCCGACGAGGACTCTGGAGTTCGTTACTTGCGGGTACGAACAGTGTAACACCCCCAGATTACAACCAGGAATATTACATACCGTAGACCCCACACCGGAGATCCACCAGGCTGAACACAAACATACGATCAAATGTTTGACCGACCGGGGTCAAACAGCATAAAGACACTGAGCGATAAGGTTAGACAACATAATCAAACAGCAACAATTTGTTACAACTCATCCCCACACCGGGGTCCCAAAATACAAAACGATACAACACAGCGGAAGACTGAAAAATAAAACAACGACACAACAACTACAGCTGCATTCCATATCTCTTGATTAGTATCATGGTCCATCATCGTTCACACTGATCCTGCGACTGCTCCACGTTCCAGTATGAACCTGGACAGAAAATAGATTTCCACCCCCCGATTACTCGGGGGTTAGTAAAACTCCACTGTTTTACTAGTGCAAGTATCAAACCATACAAAATGTGACAAGCAATTACCAATCAGACAACCACACTCTACCAATCACAAGTCAACTATTCATGCATTCCCTAGATGTTTTATGAATTTAGAAACCAACACAAGTGGAGTCTTTGTAAAATGAAATACCATCTAGGGAATCTTAGAAAGCGCAAATCATTTAGGAACTCATGTCCTAAATTTGTCAAAAGCCTCTAGGAACTCATATCCTAGTTTTATCAAAAGCCTCTAGGAACTCACGTCCTAGGTTTATCAAAAGCCTCTAGGAACTCACGTCCTAGATTTATCAAAAGCCTCTAGGAACTCACGTCCTAGATTTGTCAAAATCCTTTACATTAAAAACATGCCCAACGGTCAATCAAAACGTTTGTGAACTCTTGTCACATATACCGCATACAACAATCATAACACTCGTGATCCCTTGTCACGTGGCTCCGTAGGTTCATCAACCCGCACGGACTATGCCAAGTACAATATCCATAACACCGTGAACTCATGTCACGTGCAAACACAACAAACATAACACTCGTGATCCCTTGTCACGTGGCTCCATAGGTTCATCAACCCGCACGGACTATGCCAAACACAAATATCATAAGTGAACTCTTGTCATGTATCAACACGACACTCGTGATCCCTTGTCATGTGGCTCCGTAGGTTCATCAACCCGCACGAACTATGCCAAACCAAAACCGACTCCGTGATCACTTGCCACGAGTCACCATAGGCCCCGTCGGACCCACACGGTTGGACGTACTGTGTCCTGACCCCATGATCGACTGCCATGTGTCATCGTAGTCCTCGTCAGACCCGCACGACTGGACCTCAGCACCACAAACTAAATTCCGATTCCACGGACCCTTGCCATGAATCCTCATAGGCCCCGTCGAACCCGCACGAGTGAACTTAGCATCACAACACATATCTTCACAGTTACATTCACAATTCACCAAGTCCATACACGGCAAATCAATCACATTGATCACCACAAGGTCACGCATCACGCGAACATAACATAATACCATTAATCACAACAACCGTCATCAATCAATGACACATAACCAACATAACTCACGATCAATACACAATACATTGCACAACCATGTGTACAACAAACTCAGTACGATTATCACAATTCTGCACACAAAACACAACACTCAATACATATACTCAAATAACATAGTCATCGCAAATCCCATACAACGGGTAACACATAGCCAATTCACACGAACCGCGTTTTCATAGGTAAACCAACCATCAAAACACAACACACGATTTCTAGTCACAAGACACAAGTTGTATAACAAGATATTTGCCCAAATAACCGCTACCGAACACTCCGAAGAAGACGGTTCAACCAGGAAACTCGGACCCCGAAGAAGACAATGAACGGGAGGGTTCTGACTCGAGTTCTTCACAAGGATTTTGTTAATAAGTCATATAATCAATAAATCAACAATCGTATGATGAATAATAATCGCATAACGCCCGAATCCCCCTTTAAGACCTTTTATCGGACACCTTCAAGACGTCGATTAAGAACTCGACCAAAACGACGAATCTAGACAATTCAACCATGGAATCACAAGGGAAATGATAGAATACATCTAAATAATCATTAATCCATCACAAATATAAGTTAATACGGCTAAATCGGACAAAACCAAGCAAAACCCCCAATTTTCCCAAACTAGGATTTTCAGGAAATCTGACCTGATTCGCTTGATCAAAGGATGTTATAGGATGACTAATAAATGCTATGAACTCCAGGACTTCATGGATTCATCGCCTAACAACATGCCTCCACGCCCACCAAGACTCCAGCCATGGAAGGGAAGGAAACGAAATGAGAAAATAGGTGTAAACCCATCTGCTCGATCATATTTATACTGCCCAGCATGTGCCGATCACTTACGGCCGTAACCGGCACCCTTACGACCGTAACCGGCCTTCATCCGGAAGCTGCCCAGCGCCCTTACGGTCACCCCTTACGTCCGTAACCGGCCTTCGTTCGGAAGCTGCCCAGCGCCCTTACGGCCGTACCCGATCATGCCTTACGGCCATAACCGGCCTTCGTCCGGATGCTGCCCAACACCTGCCAAGCACTTACGGCCGTATCCGACACTTTATGGCCGTAACTCGGCCAGGCGGGTCTCTGGTTATGATTAACACACCGGTTATGATTTAAAACGATAACGAGCAAATTATGAAACATAACATACCACAAGCACGGAACGAACACGACGAAACGCTCGTGGACAAGATCATCGACCCGAAACAAAACACCATGCAACAATTAATTACATGCGACCATATAAACACAAAAATCAACCATCGAGGAAAATAATACCGATACTCGGCAACCGAGAAATATCTGGAAAATCCAAAATAACCGGAACGAAAATCCCCGGTATTACATTCTCCCCCACTAAAAATAAGTTTCGTCCTGAAACTTAGAACAGAAACATCACAGTGCTAGCAAAACGCCATGCTCCAACATACAAATATCAACTCATGACCCCGTGATCTACAGCCACGTGTCTCCGTAGGTTTAACAACCCTCACGGATTGAGTCGAAATAGTACATCAACATCAATTATGCTCGTGACCCCGTTATCTTCTGTCACGTGTCTCCGTAGGTTCAACAACCCACACGGATTGAGCTAAGCAACAATCGCAACAAATATGCTCGTGACCCCGTGATCTCCTGTCACATGTCTCCGTAGGTTCAACAACCCACACGGATTGAGTTAAAACAACAATCACAACGATCCACATGGAAATATTCAAACCAGAATATCAGATATCAAGTACCATACATCAAACATCACATATCAAGTTTACACGCAAGATAAAGTCCACAAGACCAACATAAAAAATACTATCACTGGGCACCGCTGGGCCCTCCAGGAGTAGGAATGAAATCTCGCTTCCCAAACATTTTAGCAACAGTCTCATAATGCACCGCTTGGTGCCCCGCTTGGCCACACTTGAAACAATTCACTTGCGGCAAACGACAATTCTTACTGGTGTGGCCCACACGACTGCAGTTGAAACATGTTTTCACACTGCTACCCTTACTAACCACCGGAATAGGATTGTTGGATTTACCAACCGAACGAGAAGTCTTTACAACCAAATGATGCGAATCAATAGGATCATAAGACTCACTCATCTGACCCTTAGAGAAACTACCAGTAATCTTCTGCTTCTTACTTTCTCGACTAGTTTCTGTCATAGAAATGGCCATCTCAATCATTAAAGCTCGATCCTGGTATTCTTTTAGAGAAGTACATCTAAGAGGAGCCATACTCTGACGTATGCGAGGTCTCATACGCATATCAAAATACCGGATTTTGTCTGCTTCACTCCTCACTTGCTCACGAACATAACCCAACTGTTGATTATAATCAACTATCGCCTGGGATATCGACACATCCTGAAGCGTGGCCGAGAAAAACTCAACAATCCAGCGCTCTCGAACAGGCAGCGGACAATACTCGGCTTCCATGGCAGTCTTGAACTCAACCCAAATAGCTACATGATCTCTAGGCGGTACGACCTCCCACCATTATGTAGCTTCCTTGTCAAGAAGGTACTGAGCAATAGGTACCCTCCTCTCATCCGGACAAGACACAACATCAAAGGTTCTTCCCAACTGGAAGAGCCAGTTCTCCCAACCTAACGAATCAGATGCACCCGCAAAACGAGGTGGATGCATTCTCATCACATCTCGCAACCACTTACTAGCTCCGTCATCCCCCTCGGGAGGTTCATTCTGATTCGCTGCTTGATTCATCTGCGCCAAATGATTTACCAACTACTAGCGGATGGTGGCGGCGCCAAAATTAACATTATCCCCAGCTGACTGCTCCTGCTCACGCGACTGGTCATCCCGACCATCTGTACTGAGCTGGTTGGCACTCGACAACGAGCAAGTCACCGAATCACGATCCTGATTACGTCCACGGCCATGACCACGACCTCGACCTCGCCCTCTCGTCATACTGATCATACAATCATTCAATACAATGAAACATAGCATCACATAATTATGACATCACGAATACTTATCACAGTATCAACACAAAAGGTACTCACATGTTACCACTCAACATCGTCACAATCAACAGCACATAGGGTAATCACGTGTTACCACAATCATCATCACAATCAATAGCACATAAAGTATCCCATGGTCATGCTCTCTTAGCATCGACACCCAGAGGTTCCACCGAACCATCCTCTGGTGGATAATACATACAACAGATATTTCCACATATCCACCATCTCATCCAAGTCACACAACATAATGCATCTTAACATGCGCTAAGCATACTATTTATCGTGCGTCATGCGCTACTGACACAATTTAAAAAGATTCCCCCCCACCCTTTTTGAAATTAAAATCCTGTTTGAATCATAAATATAAAAAATTTTAGGGTGTGGAGGTTTTAAATCATTTATTTGATCATTTGAAAATAGAATCAATACACAAAGATCATTTTTCAAAATCCTTTCAAACACGACAAAATGCCGTCAATGGTAATATTTACCAAGCATCCAAAATACTTCAAAACACATTCTTCAGAAATGTTGTCATAGGGTTCCATTAAAATACAAGTTAGTTCGTTGAAATTTAAAATTTTCCAAAATCAACATCAACCCATTGTTTGACCGTATCGTCCAGAGCTGTTTCAAAATTTGTTTTTCCACCAGCGTACTCAAGCCATGGTATCTTCAAGAAAATCATATCCAAGCATACGCAGCGGATACGATTACAACAACTATCTAGAATTAACCAATCTTAAAATGTATGCCCACTCGACATACGGACTCATAAGTTCCACAAACAACTCATAAATACCAGGTTCAAACACATGTCAAACCATCAATGCTTCCCCTGAGCATCTCTGATCAGTACACACGTAATGCATCACAAGCACCAAATACAACTTCATTTCACAGCAACTTGTGACAAAATCAGTAAACACAAAATACAACGGAGGAGACTTACATCACAGATCGCACGAACATGACAGTCGCCCACGATACTAATCTTCTCTTGTCACCCGACAACTCAAGTGACGGAATAAGACACAACTCAGCTCAACTCAACTTGTCAATTGACACCTCGAATGACAGCACAACACATAACTCGACTCGACTCGACAACCAAGGTTTCCGCAACCTGGTTCTAATACCATAATTGTAACACCCCCAGATTACAACCGAGAATATTGCATGCAGTGGACCCCACGCCAGAGATCCACCAGGCTGAACACAAACATACGACCAAATGTTTGATCGGTCGGGGTCAAACAGCATAAAGACACTGACCGATAAGGTCAGACAACAGAATCAAACAGTAACAATTTGTTACAACTCATCCCCACACCGGGGTCCCAAAATACAAAACGATACAACACAGCAGAAGACTAAAAAATAAAACAATAACACAACAACTATAGCTGCATTCCATATCTCTTGATTAGTATTGCGGTCCATCATCTTTCGCACTGATCCTGTGACTGCTCCACGCTCCAGCATGAACCAGGACACAAAATAGATATCCACCCCCCGATCACTACCAATATCGGGGGTTTAGCCGACGACTTAAAGTCGTCGGCTAAAGCTCAATGTCGTCGGCTAATCCCCCCAGTCGTCGGCTAAAACCGTCGGCCGATATTCGTCGGCCAAGGTTTAGCCGACGACTTTTTTGTTAGTCGTCGGCTAAAGTTCAAAGTTTAGCCGACCACTACGACAGCGTCGTCGGCTAAAACTTGTTTATTAAAAAAAGACACTTTCGCCGACGACTTTTTCAAAGGTCGTCGGCTAAAACCTGTTTATAAAAAAAAAGACACTTTAGCCGACGACCTTTTCAAATGTCGTCGGCTAAAACCTGTTTTAAAAAAAAAGACACTTTAGCCGACGACGGTTTTAAATGTCGTCGGCTAAAACTTTTTAAAAATAAAATAATTTACTTTAGCCGACGACCTTTGGAAAGTCATCGGCTAAAAATTGGGATCCCAAAACCTGTATTTTTTGCACCTGCAATTTTTATACACCAACGCGCAACACATTCAACTAATACCATCAATAATATGCCCAACATTATATGCAACAGAATGCACAACACATTCAAGAACATTAATTTCATCAACATACTAGTAGTGTCAACAAAATCACTTACACAATTCTAACACAAATATAAATATACAAGAGTACTACAACAACACAACTACAATCCACTACCAAAATCATCTAAATATCGAAATGTAGTAGTACACGGACTACCACCATCCCCTAGATCCTCGTCACGAGGCTGTGAAGATGGGGTCTGTCCGAGGAGAGAAGGCGGTGGAGCCGGTGCCTGCAGTCCAGACTGAGTAATGGTCTGAGTCAGCGTCATCATGTAGTCCATCATGGCCTGCTGCTGTCTCTGGAAACTCTCTAACCACGACTCAGTCCTCTGCTCGCTCTCATGTAACCGCGTCTGAGTCCTCCTTTCATTCTCAGCTCGGAGCTCCCTCTCCTCCCTCAATTGCTCCTCGAGATAGGCAGTCCGTGCATCCTGTCATGAGGCGCCGAAGCCGGGGTATCTTTCAATACACGGTGACCCTGGGCTCCCATCATCTTAGTGCGGTACCGACTACCTCTAGGAGGGTAGACGGTACCCCACACCCTAGCGCGAACATAAGGATTGGCCTTATCGATCTGTCCAATAGCAGAATCGAGGTCGGTCTCCGCTAAGTCCGGATACTGCTCCCGAGCAATCTCAGCAAGCATCCTCTGAGACTCCTCCCGCACACGCTCCTAAGTTAATATGAATATAAATATTTCAATATCAATAAAAGTATGATACAAAGGCATTTATTTTATTACCAAAATAAAATAAAAAAAGACTTACATGCTCCTCGGGACGGTTCGGATATGCTTTCTGAGTCACGTAGGAAAATACGTCCAACGAATCAGAAGAAATGGCCTCGTGCGCAACTCTGGATAACGACCGGGAACCCAGACTGTGATGGTCAGTCAGACCAGCACGATTGGTCATGTTGGTTAAGCTAGTCGCCTTCAAAAAAATATTATTTAGAATCGAGTTTATATTTAGAATTCAAAAAAAATAAAAACTGAAATATTATTAATTTTTATTAAATACTAGCAGTTTTTTTAATAAATAAAATACAATATTCAGATTTTTACTTTTTTATGGAAAAAAATATTCTAGTTTTTATTTTTATTAAAACAATTTATAAATAATATCCAGAGTTTATAAATTTTTTTATTTCCACTTTTGAATAAAAAATTCCGATTTTTTAATATTAATAATATTCCAGAGTTTAAAAAAATACCTGATGTTCCGATTTTTTCTAATTTAAAAAAATCGGAACTTCAAGTATTTTTAAAATTCTGAAACATTAATTTAAAAAAATCGAGTTTATATTTAGAATTAAAAAAAAATAAAAAATGAAAAATAAAGAATGAAATGAGGTTAGTTATACCATGAACTCCGGATCGCGAAAATGGGCACGTAGCCACTTCCACTCGTACTCCCGGAACTTGAATTCTTCTGGGGTAGCCTCTCGGGTATCACCCCAGGCTGTCCAGAACATGTGCAACTCATTTTTCCAAGATTTGTACCTACAACACACGTTGCACAATATATATTATTCGTAAGAAAAAAAATTAAGCAAACAATGTAGATACAAAATAAATTAAAATGACTTACTTGGTAGACTGCACCTCGTCACACCAACTACGTAGAAGAGAGTCGGGAATGACAAACCACACCTATGATCAGCATAAATACGCAATAATTTAAAAACATCACATATTGCATTTTGAATAACTACGTGTTGATTGAAAAACACTTATTAAATATTTATTAACTTACCGACATAGCATTGTTCAAAACATCCTTCACACACTGCGGCACGTCCCCCCAATCGGGCCACAAAACGGGGACTCTGTCCCAAATGACAAAGCGAACATTACGGCTATATGACGCCGTAGCATCAGAAGACATCACCAGCCGGCCGTGTCTGTCTAGAGGAATCTCGTAACGGCCATGCTTACTTACGTACGAGTCGAGCGCCAGATCCTTTGCTGGGCCACAAGTCTTTTTCTTTTTCTTCTCCTTCTCGACTACATTTTTCCCCTTCTCCTTCTCCCTCTCTATCTCCTCGTACAATTTCGTTTTCGAAACCCGACAACTCCGCCAACACATGTTTTCTGGCCAAGACTCGTAGACGTACGCCTCGTCAGGGATAATCAATCGAACGGGAACTCGGACTCCCATCTCATCGACCTCTGGAATAGTCGGAACCATCGGAGGCATGAATAGAGTCGGCGGCAGACCGTGGGGCACCGCGGATGAGGAACTTCGTACATCTCCTGATGTGTGAGGGCTAGACGTGGGTCGGTGGATGGGAGGCATACGAGTCTCCGTCTGCGATGGGGTCGACCGTGGTGTCTGACAGGATAAATGCCGTGCTAGTGCAGCGGGCTCATCTGTCGCCCTAAAAAAATCGTCAGCATTCATGCTGGTAGCTTCTAGTATCTAGCAGGCACGAACGCTACTCTGAGATATGTATAGTGTAGCGTGATCCGCCTTACTAGAGGCTGCCGAACTTCCCCCCGAATCAGGAGTGGTCGACTTTGTCGACTTCTTCCCCAAGATTTCTTTATTCTATCCATAATCTAAACAAATTCGTCAAATACACAACTCAACACAACAGTAATTATCAATGCCATACCATGTTAATCTTTCGTATAACGCCGGCTATACAATTCCTTCCTCCTCAAACAAATTCATCAAATATTTCATCAAAACTCATTAAACAATTTACCCAATTCATCAAATAATCTAAACAAATTCGTCAAATTCACAACTCAACACAACAATAATTATCAATGCCATACCACGTTAATCTTTTGATTAACGCCGGCTATACAATCCCTTCCTCCTCAAACAAATTCATCAAATTCACAACTCATTAAACACAAAATACTGAAAATACTAAATTCATCAAATATTGCATCACAACTCATTAAACAATTTACCTAATTCATCACATAATCTAAACAAATTCATCAAACAAATACAATAAATTCATCAAACAAAATAAAAAAAAAGGGTTACCTGTCGGGAGGCGGTCAGACGGCAGGCGGAGGGCGGCGGGCGGGACGGGGGCTGTCGTACGGGCGATGGAACGGCGGTCGGGCGGGCGGCGGGACTGGGGCTGTAGTACAGGCGGCGGGACGGCGGCCGGGCGGGCGACGGTTGGGTGACGGGGGTTGGGGGCTGGGTGACGGGCAGCGGGACCGGGGCTAGATGACTGGCGGATGTCGGACGGGCGGTTGGGTGACGGGGGCTGTAACACCCCCAAGTTAATCAGGGTATATTACAGCGCCGTGAACCCCATCGAGGGACCCACAAGGCTAATCATACGCGGAACTATAAAACTTGACCGAGAAGGTCCAAATACAATGAAATGAAAGATGATACAAAGGGTACTCAAACCATGTCCAATGTATCCAAATACATCACAGTACAAAATCTCAACCTCGGCACACAGGCCGGAACATCAAGAAAGATGGAAAAACAGTACTCGAGTATTCAATAACCATTCCAGTACAAAAACACTGAATGGAAAACTCAAAACATAACCGGAGGAAAGACACAGTATCACACTTGCCCACCATCTTCATGCCGACCCGATACCTGCCTGTCCGCTCTCCTGGAACCTGAAATACATAAAAAGTATTTCCCCCATAAAGGGGTTAGCCGTCGAATAGCTAGTGCAAGTATATCAGTATGAAACACAGTACTCCTCGACAATAAAGTAAATGTAACCGTCAATTCATCAATTCAAGACTAGTATTCCGGAATAACTAAATCTCATAGCATCACATCAATACATATATGAATACCGTGGAACCGCACTAGAGGCTACGGAACCCTCAGAGGACCCGTCGGTCCGTCCCAGAGTGGTTCGTTCATATCATCCGTGGAATCGCACCAGAGGCTATGAAACCCTCAGGGGACCCGTCGGCCCACCCCAGAGTGGATATAAATAATCATGCCATTAATATATCTTACTTTAAAAGTCGAGAACGTACAATCATAAATATATACTTGCCTTTGAGACATCGAGAAATCGAACGGAAAAAGGGTATGAGTTCGGTAGGTCCAAGAACGCGCTTCCGGTACCTAAACGATTCATAAGGGATATGATAATCAATTATCCATACTCAAATTACACGAAGAAATCCCCGAAACCCATCTACGATTCATGAAAATACACGGATAAACAACTAGAGGTTGGAAAATCGTCCAAACCCTCACAAGTCCGAAAATGGCACAATTCAATCCATAAAATCGTAGGAAAAGCATGCATACGGGATAGATACATCATAATCACAAGGTCCTCAAGCTTCAAAATGGATAAATCGGACGAATCTACAAAAAAACCACAAAATTCCCAAAAAATAGGGTTCTAAGGATTTTTACCTTGATTCGGACGTTAGGATGGATTATATGTTGTGAAATCCTTGTTCTCCAACCAAATATGTTGTTGTTAGAGGAAAGATCGCTTCCAATCGCCCAAAATCGTCTCTCCCGAGCTGCTCCCATCGAGAAGGAGTGAAGAAGATGAAAAATGACGAAATGGAAGTCAACTGTCCCATATATATCTGTCCAGTCTAGCGCACGCTACGCCTCCTTCATTAGCGTGCGTTAGCGAAATCACTGGGGTAGTCCAGTGGCTTCTGCCGGCCCCGTTAGCGTGTGCTAAACGCTTATCTCTAGCGTGCGCTAGCCAAAAAGTGGCGTCCAGTACTGGAGTCCAGAACCTACTGTCCTCTGCCCTGCTCAAGCCTTAGCGTGCGCTACCGCTATGGCTTAGTGTGCGTTATGCAACAGCTTTATTGTGCGCTAGCCGAAGCCTAGCGTACGCTACCTGATAGTCCAGAAAACCTAGCAACCTCACTGCCTCTTCCGACCAGCCTGTTAGCGTGCGCTACGGATGGATGTTAGCGTGCGCTACTAACCACGAATAGCGCGCACTAACGAACTCCTAGCGTGCGTTAATCCGCCAGTCCAGAGAGCAGTTCGAGTTACTGGTTCTGACCTGACTGGACCCTTAGCACGCGTTACGGCTCAAAGCTAGCGTGCGCTAATCAAGTAGAATTAGCGTGCGTTAGCCTAGGCCTAGCGTGCGCTATTTCTCTGGTCCAGAACACTTCCGCAAGGTCTAAACAACACGATCGTGATCCAAACAAGATACGAAACCCAGTAACAATATCAACAACATCAGCAAGAGTTTACAGAGCGACAAATTAAGAAGGACGGCAAGGTCAAAAAGTCAATAAAAAGTATGGTTATTACATTCTCCCCCTCTAAAAAGAAGTTTCGTCCCGAAACTTAAGAAATAAAAAGTTCGGGGTACTCCGATCGCAAATTCTCTTCCGTGACCCAAGTCGCCTCCTCGACTCCGTGTCTCGACCATTGCACTAAAACCAACGGGATGGTTTTGTGCCGAAGCTGCTTCTCACGACGTTCAAGAATATTCACTATTTTCTCCGGATAGGTAACATCCTTGGTTACTTAAATCTCACTATAGTCAAAAAAATGACTAACGATATGAACAAGACCCAACACAGGGGGCAACGACAAGCGATAAGCTAAGTCTCCAACCCTGGAGTCGGACATGGTCTCCAAAATCGAATTCCAAAGGTCGACGATGAGTATCGGCATATGATTGATACGTTGAAGGGCATCTCAAAGTACGAAAAGAAGTCGACTAAAATCGCCTGTACTGTATTCAACAATACCAAGAATTCTCAAAATATTATCATAACTCATAAGTGTAGCATGAACTGTCTGTGCCGAATCATGTCCGTCGGATTGTACCCATAAGGCTCAATTTGGACAAAAACCAATAACACACAAAACAATGACAACAAATCCCGAAACACTAACATACAATCCAAACGCTCACACTGTCAAAAACAATGATCAACCCATAAACCAACCGAGAGTATCATCGACATGATAAACTCCAATGCTATCGGCGAAAGATCCACAATAATCGAGAATACCATCAATATGATAACCTCCAACATAATCAATAAGGGAACAACAACGACCGAGAGTACCATCAATAAGGTAGCTCTAAACGATCAACAATAATGGTTCTCAAGGAAGTAACCCCGACTATCGAACAAACCCCTCGGGCGTATGAACAACCAGTCACAAACAGTCAAACATATCCAATACAACATGGACTATGAACGACCACAACAATAAGGCTCAAGAGGGACATCACAGTACGCCTGATCCAGAAATGTGTCCGTGCACATGTCCACCCCGTATACGGAATCCAGAATATACATGGGACAATGTACCTAATTAGCCTCACGGACTACGTCCTGTGTGCACGGTACAATGCGGGAACATCCTCGCATGACCATCGTGTCTGGCTAAAAATCTTACACATAACAAATCGGCACGCAGATATAATTCCAGGTATATCACGATGCAACATGACAACAAAATTCAAAGGATAACGCATCCAATACGGATCATATGACTCACCAAAGTGAACGATGATACATGAATAATGAAAGATCGACACGACCAACAATATCCAACATAACCATCCTGGGATCACAATCCCTAAGGACCGATTAACACGAACAACAATTTGGAAATCCTCAACCCTCAACGATCACAAAATTACCGAGTTCACAAGAATGATAGTGTGCTGCCTTGAGTCGGCCAACACGACAATAATAACTCACGGATGGGCACCGTCCTTGGCGATCCCAATTCAATACCTCGATTGTCTCTGAACGACCAATCGATAACAACTCCATGGATGGGAACTATCTTCGACAGTCCCAATTCAATACTTCGATTACCTTAGAATGGTCAATTGATAACAACGATTCAACGGATGTCTCGGCATCTTTAATCGGTTACCGATAACAAAGATGATAATTCGAATACATCAATGCCTTCAATCGGCCAATACAATATCAATAGAAAAACACCGATATCAATAACGACGATCACCACAATATCTTGATGGAATGTTAATCAACAGTAGCAATCGATATGTCGATACCGTGAACCGGTCATCGACAACAATATTACCAACAAGCATCGCAATGCCTTAAACTGGCCATTTACGAACAACAATAATATTTGGCATAATTTGCCGAAGGGTATCGTATCAAACAATCCCTTGATATCAACAAAATCATAAAGAGACCAACTCTCAAAATGATACGCACATTCATACACATATACGATAACATTAATCTCATTGACTAGTACAAGTATAAAACTTGCCTCGATATCAATACAACGAACTGTTACCAATTCAGTTGATTTCGTCTACGAGTTCCTCAGTCCCGACCAAGGTAATCTACGAACTCTTCAACCTCAACCGCAACACAACAGTCATAATCCATGATCAAACATCATATCTTATTGTAAAACGAAGGATTAATAATCAACAGGTTCGATGACGATCAATATCAATACAACCAGGCCACAAACTCATCGGTTCCACAATATCTCGATTAAACACAGTCTGAACTATCCAACTCAGACCCTCACGAATCCATGTCCACAATACGAGTCGAAATCCGATGATTATATCAGCAACCAATTCGGACCAATAATAAGGGTCTAAATGTTATCGATTCCAAACTCAATTCTTAAATGCGAACCGACAAGGTTCCTCTCTCGTAAATCCATTGTTAAAATTTACCTATGACCGTCATTAATTCGAACCATCCGAGTGGTTCAAAACAATAGATAATCATATTAAAAAGGTTATCAAACAATCCAATCATTCGACTTGAATATTTGCTCCATACGTATGGGCTTCCAAATTCATAGATGAATAATAGTCTCATCAAATTCATAATCACATTCGTATTACTATACGAATATTATTTCAAACACATAATTTAGCTCTAGATATGAATATTCCATATTCATATTCAAAACATCAACACTTCATATAAATTTCATCACCTCGTATAATTCAAGAGTTCTTCAAGAACATGAAATATCCAAAATCACGTTCAGAACAACATATCCGAGGTATATATCTTCATGATACCATTTTCTTCATCATATGAAGAAGATATCAGTAATCATATCAACATCCGAAATCTCTTATTACAATTCCAATAAATCTCATATAACATTATCACATGATGATCCCAACATGCTCCCTCTCGAGTAGTAATCCTTTAAAAACGAGCCACTATCAAAAGGGATACGAGAATTACCTTGTATGGACGAACCATGAAGAAGAACAATTGAATTCCATTCCAAGAATCATCAAAAACTTCAAGAACAATACTTAAGTCGGAGCTCTCCATCTTAATCTTGTTTAAGAGGATCATCTCTCAAAGTTAAAGAACTTCAAGTACCTCTCAAGGCTCTCTCTATCGACTGAAAGAATGAGAATGGACAAAATGCCTCTCAGCACTCGTCTATCCTCTTTATAAATCACATCACTAGCGCGCGCTAGACCTTATATTTAGCGTGCGCTATAGAACTAGCGTGCTCTATCCTTCCTTGATAGCGTGCGCTATCGGGAAGTCCAAAAGCTACTGCATTGCTTCGAAATTCATCTAACGTACGTAATTCCCATGCATTAGCGTACGCAAATAGGCGTTGACTTGCTACAGTGAAATGCTCAGTAGCGTGCGCTATTCCTCGACCTTAGCGCGCGCTAATCGTCGTTGACCCGACAACCTGTACCTTCCCAGAAGATGCCCGGGTCCTACACGCCGAAAGCAACCAATAAAGCCAAGATTCCCTGTTGACGATCTGAAATTAGCGTGCGATACCAACATGCATTAGCATGCGCTAATCGCCGATAATAAACAGTTTGGGCCTACTTGTCGGCCACCTTCCAGGCCTTATACAGAATATCTTACGTACGTTAGGGGTCCTCCTTAGCGTACGTAACTCAAACCTCTTAGCGTGCGCTAAGTATGCACCGTAGCGTACGCTAAGTATATATCTTAGCGCGCGCTAGGCATACATTGTAGCGTGCGCTAACGTGGCTGTACTTAGCCATTTTCCGCTATTCTTGTCAGTCGTCTTAATATACTAGATGTATATACATGACATACTGAATACATATATATAACCTGATAATATTCTCATATGATATACCCAATATCAAAAGTACGATAACATGATACACGATATCTTCAAATGTAATTGTCGACCAACTACGACAATTATACTAATACAGCTGTCTCAGTCTTCCAATTATTTTATCCATACTGTATAGACACCAATCTATCCAGTATATCTCAGATAAAATAACGCGAAAAATTTATACTGAAATCCAGATATTACGTACTAAAATTCGGGATATCACATTGCACCCCCCTTGAAATAAGTTTCGTCCTTGAAACTTGCAATGCTGTCACAGCAAACAAATCAATCAAAATATCCAAACTAATCACAAGAGCAATCGTCGGTCTCCACAATCGAATAACCAAGACAGTATACTTACAGGTGCGTGAAGTCGATAATCTCCCGTGCTACTAGCATGCGACTCCCAAACAAAGTCTCAACACAATACCGATATACACCAATATCGCAATTAGCAATTTGACAAAATCTCAAGGAAGAGTTCACGTCCGTGACCATGGACACGACTCTGTCTCCTGTCAGCCAACATTCTGAAGGGCACATACGTGCGTAAGTATAAACCAAATCGCACATTCTCGAAGTGACCGATTCTCAAGAATATCAAACTAAAAGCAAAGCGGTTAAGAAAACAAAAGAAGAGTAATAGGACTTACAAGTACCGGCCGCACTGTGATGATGGCAAAGTAGTGATACTGTGGACAAACGATAACTCAATCGACCCAAAAGACCGACAGCCTAGGTATCCAAAAACCTAGAGCTCCGATACCATATTCTGTAACACCCCCAAGTTATTCAGGGTATATTACAGCGCCGTGAACCCCACCGAGGGACCCACAAGGCTAATCATACGCGGAACTATAAAACTTGACCGAGAAGGTCCAAATACAATGAAATGAAAGACGATACAAAGGGTATTCAAACCATGTCCAATGTATCCAAATACATCACAGTACAAAATCTCAACCTCGGCACACAGGCCGGAACATCAAGGAAGATGGAAAAATAGTACACGAGTATTCAATAACCATTCCAGTACAAAAACACTGAATGGAAAACTCAAAATATAACCGGAGGAAAGACACAGTATCACACTTGCCCACCATCTTCATGCCGACCCGATACCTGCCTGTCCGCTCTCCCGGAACCTGAAATACATAAAAAGTATTTCCCCCATAAAGGGGTTAGCCGTCGAATAGATAGTGCAAGTATATCAAGTATGAAACACAGTACTCCTCGACAATAAAGTAAATATAACCGTCAATTCATCAATTCAAGACTAGTATTCCGGAATAACTAAATCTCATAGCATCACATCAATACATATATGAATACCGTGGAACCGCACCAGAGGCTACAGAACCCTCAGAAGACCCGTCGGTCCGTCCCAGAGTGGTTCGTTCATATCATCCATGGAATCGCACCAGAGGCTACGAAACCCTCAGGGGACCCGTCGGCCCACCCCATAGTTGATATAAATAATCATGCCATTAATATATCTTACTGTCAACGTCGAGAACGTACAATCATAAATATATACTTACCTTTGAGACATCGAGAAATCGAACGGAAAAAGGGTATGAGTTCGGTAAGTCCAAGAACGCGCTTTCGGTACCTAAACGATTCGTAAGGGATATGATAATAAATTATCCATACTCAAATTACACGAAGAAACCTCCAAAACCCGTCTACGATTCATGAAAATACACGGATAAACAACTAGAGGTTGGAAAATCGTCCAAACCCTCACAAGTCCGAAAATGGCACAATTGAATCCGTAAAATCGTAGGAAAAGCATGCATATGGGATAGATACATCATAATCTCAAGGTACTCAAGCTTCAAAATGGATAAATCGGACGAATCTACGAAAAAACCCCAAAATTTCCAAAAAAATAGGGTTCTAAGGATTTTTACCTTGATTCGGACGTTAGGATGGATTAGATGTTGTGAAATCCTTGTTCTCCAACCAAATATGTTGTTGTTAGAGGAAAGATCGCCTCCAATCGCCCAAAATCGTCTCTCCCGAGCTGCTCCCATCGAGAAGGAGTGAAGAAGATGAAAAATGGAAGTCAACTGTCCCATATATATCTGTCCAGTCTAGCGCACGCTACGCCTCCTTCATTAGCGTGCGCTAGCGAAATCACCGGGTAGTCCAGTGGCTTCTGTCGGCCCCGTTAGCGTGCGCTAAACGCTTATCTCTAGCGTGCGCTAGCCAAAAAGTGGCGTCCAGTACTGGAGTCCAGAACATACTGTCCTCTGCCCTGCTCAAGCCTTAGCGTGCGCTACCGCTATGGCTTAGCGTGCGTTATGCAACAGCTTTAGCGTGCGCTAGCCGAAGCCTAGCGTACGCTACCTGATAGTCCAGAAAACCTGGCAACCTCACTGCCTCTGCCGACCAGCCTGTTAGCATGCACTATGGACGGATGTTAGCATGCGCTACTAATCACGAATAGCGCGCGCTAACGAACTCCTAGCGTGCGTTAATCCGCCAGTCCAGAGAGCAATCCGAGTTACTGGTTCTGACCTGACTGGTCCCTTAGCGCACGTTACGACTCAAAGCTAGCGTGCGCTAATCAAGCAGAATTAGCGTGCGTTAGCCTAGGCCTAACGTGCGCTATTTCTCTGGTCCAGAACACTTCAGCAAGATACGAAACCCAGTAGCAATATCAACAACATCAGCAAGAGTTTACAGAGCAACAAATTAAGAAGGACGGCAAGGTCAAAAAGTCAATAAAAAGTACGGGTATTACAGGGGTTGGGGGCGATCGGGCTGCAGCTGGGTGAGGGAAGGAGAAAATAATACAAGAAAGAAGGAGAAAACGTATAAAATGTAGGGGGTTTAGTCGACGACAAGATCTACATCGTCGGCTAAAGTGTTTTAAAAAAAAATATTATACTTTAGCCGATGACTTTCCAATAGTCGTCGGCTAAACCCCAACTATGACATGGATCGTGTAGTCTAACACAGTCGGGTTAGGCATACAGTCTGTTTTCACTTTCTGGGCAGGTGCGACACGGGCTGTGTCATTTGACACGGTCGGGTGTTTATCCGACGATAATATCTATGTCGTCGGCTAAAGTATACAATTTTTTTTAAAAAACTTTAGCCGACGACTTAGATATTGTCGTGGGCTAAACCCCAGCCAGGGTCAAATTAAACGGGGCGTGTCGCACTGCCGTAAATTGAAAACTATATATGCTGACCCGATCGTGTTAGACTACACGGCCCGTGTCATAGTTGGGGTTTAGCCGATGACTATTGGAAAGTCGTCGGCTAAAGTATAATATTTTTTTTTTAAAACACTTTAGCCGACGACGTAGATCTTGTCGTTGGCTAAACTCCACAATTTTTTTTAATAATATTATTATTATTATATTAATGTTTTGATTATTATTATTACTATTTTTTTAATTATATTTAACATATGAAAATATACATCTAATAAATTTATGGCTCATCGAAATGTTGATTATTACAACCAGTAGAAACCTTCGTCACTCCAGCTAGCACAACTCAAAGTAGCAACACAAACTCAAAAAATACACAAAGGGATTTCCAAGAACCGGGTTGACCTTTTTCGCAAGGTCGCAATACTCAAAGTAGCAACTCACAAGCTTTTTTCGGGAATAACTGACAGGGTCGGGAATAGAAAGGTGCTCATTTGCGGGGAGAGGGGCAAGATTGGGTTGGTGTTCCGTGAACTATATATAATTTTCACTTGGAGGTTTAGCCGACGGCAAGATCTAGGTCGTCGACTAAACCCCATTTTTTTCCAAAAGGGTTTAGCCGATGACCTATATCTTGTCGTCGGCTAAAACTTTATTCTCTTTTTTTTGGGAAAGGGTTTATCCGACGATCCAGATCAAGTCGTCGGCTAAAACTTTTTTTTTTTGGAAAAGGGTTTAGCCGACTACCCAGATCAAGTCGTCGGCTAAAACGTTTTTTTTTTGTCGGCTAGACAATCTCAAGAGTCGTCGGATAAACCTATTTACTATAGCCGACGACTATGTTGCACTATAGTCGACGACCTAGATCAAGTCGTCGGCTAAAACTGTTTAGCCGATGGCAACACGAGACGTCGGCTAAAGTGCAAAGTTTAGCCGACAACACTTTAAAGTCGTCGGCCGTTTTTTTAAGGATCGTCGGCTAAAGTGTTAATTTTGGTAGTGGATTACTCGGGGGTTAGTAAAACTCCACTGTTTTAATAGTGCAAGTATCAAACCATACAAAATGTGACAAGCAATTACCAATCAGACGACCACACTCTACCAATCACAAGTCAACCATTCATGCATTCCCTAGAAGTTTTATGAATTTAGAAACCAACACAAGTGGAGTCTTTGTAAAATGAATTACCATCTGGGGAATCTTAGAAAGCGCAAATCTTTGAGGAACTCATGTCCTAAATTTGTCAAAAGCCTCTAGGAACTCATGTACTAGGTTTGTCAAAGCCTCTAGGAACTCACGTCCTAGGTTTATCAAAAGCCTCTAGGAACTCATGTCCTAGATTTATCAAAATCCTCTAGGAACTCACGTCCTAGATTTGTCAAAATCATTTACATTAAAAACATGCCCAACGGTCAATCAAAACGTTTGTGAACTCTTGTCACATATACCGCATACAACAATCATAACACTCGTGATCCCTTGTCACGTGGCTCCGTAGGTTCATCAACCCGCACGGACTATGCCAAGTACAATAACCATAACACCGTGAACTCATGTCATGTGTCAAACACAACAAACATAACACTCGTGATCCCTTGTCACGTGGCTCCATAGGTTCATCAACCCGCACGAACTATGCCAAACACAAATATCATAATACTGTGAACTCTTGTCACGTATCAACACGACACTCGTGATCCCTTGTCACGTGGCTCCGTAGGTTCATCAACATGCACAGACTATGTCAAACCAAAACAATCACAACATCCATTCCCAACTCCGTGATCTCTTGCCACGAGTCACCATAGGCCCCGTCGGACCCACATGGTTGGACGTATTGTGTCCTGACCCCATGATCGACTGCCATGTGTCATCATAGGCATCCTCAGACCCGCACGACTGGACCTCAGCACCATATACTAAGTTCCGATTCCACGGACCCTTGCCATGAATCCTCGTAGGGCCCGTCGAACCCGCACGAGTGAACTTAGCATCAGAACAAATATATTCACAATTACATTCACATTTCACCAAGTCCATACATGGGAAATCAATCACATTGATCACCACAAGGTCACGCATCACGCGTACATAACACAATACCAATAATCACAACAACCGTCATCAATCAATGACACACAATCAACATAACTCACGATCAATACACAATACATTGCACAACCATGTGTACAACCAAATTAGTACGATTATCACAACCCTGCACACAAAATACAACACCCAATACATATACTCAAATAACATAGTCATCGCAAATCCCATACAACGGGTAACACATAGCCAATTCACACCAACCACGTTTTCAGAGGTAAACCAACCATCAAAACACGACACACGATTTCCATTCACAAGACACAAGTTGTATAAAAAGATACTTGCCTTAATAACTGCTACCGAACACTCCGAAGAACACGGTTCAACGGGGAAACTCGGACCCCAAAGAAGACAATGAACGGGAGGGTTCCGACTCGAGTTCTTCACAAGGATTTCGTTCCTAAGTCATATCATCAATAAATCAACAATCATACGATGAATAACAATCGCATAACGCCCGAATCCCCCTCTAAGACCTTTTATCGGACACCTTCAAGGTGTCAATTAAGAACTCGACCAAAACGATGAATCTAGACAATCCAACCATGGAATCATAATGGAAATGATAGAATACATCTAAATAATCACCAATCTATCACAAATGTAAGTTATTACGGTTAAATCGGGCAAAACCAAGCAAAACCCCCAATTTTCCCAAAATAGGATTTTCAGGAAATCTGACCTCATTCGCTTGATCAAAGGATGTTATAGGATGACTAATCAATGATATGAACTCCAGGACTTCATGGATTCATCACCTGACAACATGCCTCCATGCCCACCAAGTCTCCAACCACGGAATGGAAAGAAACAAAATTAGAAAATGGGTGTAAACCCGTCTGCTCGATCATATTTATACTGCCCAGCATGTGCCGATCACTTACGGCCAGAATCGCACTTTACGGCCGAATCGCCTTCGTCCGAAGTTGCCCAGCCGCTTACTACTGCATTCGATCACACCTTACGGCCGTAACCGGCCTTCGTCCGGAAGATGCCCAGTGCCCTTACGGTCGTACCCGATCACGCCTTACGATCGTAAGCGGCCTTCGTCCGGATGCTGTCCAGCCCCTGCTGAGCACTTACGGCCGTATCCGACACCTTACGGCCGTAAATCGGCCAGGCGGGTCTCTGGCCCAAAACGTGCGGCCGTGACTCGGCCGTGGCCAATTCCGATAGCCCGGTTAGGCATTCGACAACGTCTCGGTCACATTAACGCACCGGTTATGATTTAAAACGATAACGAGCAAATTACGAAACATAACATACCACAAGCACAGAACGAACATGACGAAATGCTCGTGGACAACATCATCGATTCAAAATGAAACACCATGCAACAATTAATTACACGCGACCATATAAACACAAAAATCAACCATCGAGGAAAATAATACCGATACTCGGCAACCTAGAAATATCCAGAAAAATCGAAAATAACCGAAATAAAAATCCCGGGTATTACAAACAGTATGTGTGACTTGGGTTTTAGATCCCGTGATTGTTTCTGGGTATTGTGATTTAAAATGAGATTTGGGGTGAGACCCTAGCGATTTTGAAATGATTTATAATTTAGGACTTAAGATCCTAAAGGTTCTATATTTCTAAAATTCCCGAGACAAAGATTTTAATTTTTCAAATGCTTCATCGCTTGTTTTCTAATTATTAAAACCTCTCGGGAATAACTGGTGGATGGTTGTCGTATCTGATTCGTGAGTGATGTTTGCTTGCTACATTTCGTATGGTTGTGATGCTTGTACTGGCAAATTCGACTTGATAACCCCTTAAATGGGGGAAATACGTTTCATGCATTTCAGGTACCGCTTAGTTCGAGGGAGCAGTCATAGGATCGACAAGGAAGATGATGGGCTACGATACTAATCAAGAGTTAGAGTTCAATCTGATGTCATTGTACTGTTTGAGTTATATACAGTATTCCTATAGGCCACATAGTAGGGATGACAAAATAATCCGATCTGATGGATACCCGATCCAAAACCCGAAATTTTAAATTTACCGAACCCGAAATTCTGAATTTAGATTTGGATTTGGATTTATTTTTTAAACCCAAAAAAGATTAGATTTGGATTTGGATTTAAGGATTACCGAATCGATACCCGACCCGAAATTCGAAACCCGGTCCAAACCCGAAACCTGATAAAAACCCGATGCAAATATAATATATAATATCATAATTTATAAATTGTTATATATAGTATTTTAGATATATGATATACGATATGTATATTTTTATTTTATGATTAGTCAATAATCAATACTCATTCAATGAATTAAACTTCTCTTTCTCAATTTCATATTTTATTAATATATTTAAGATATAACTTTCATTTTATTTACATTTTTTTTTAATATATTGGTATGTAAAGTATTATTTTGTTAATATATTTTAGAATTCACTTAATATCTCAATCTATATATTAAAATAAATTTGACTACTTATTAAATTTAATCATTATATATATTGCTATTTATGTTATTTGCACGTGTTGGTGATGTTCAACTTGATTATATTATTTTTATTTTTCAATACCCGAAAAAAACCCGATGCGATCCGAAACCCGATGGATTTGGATTTGAATATTGGGTTTTGGATTTGGATTTGGATTTGGATTTAATTTTTAAACTCGAAAATATTTGTATTTGAATTTGGATTTTACAAAACCCGCCCGAACCCAATCCGTTGCCATCCCTACCACAGAGTATACAATAAACAGCTTAAATGGTAAAGATACACTAAGTTGTACGATTTTCGAAGTTAAATGTGTAGCGGAAGTCTGTCAGAGTATGCGCAATAATGAATAACTTCGCTGAGCAATGTCCTCTTGCTTGCGGGTATTTATAACCTCAGAAATATATCTGTTATAAATGTAGTTGTTGCTGGTTAGTGAGATGTTGACGTCTCTAATTGGCGGCTGCTGAATGTTTGAATTAAGCAGATTGCATTTAATGCCTCAGACATTCTTTCTGTCTTTGCATTAAATGCTCTTCAAAGCGTTCAGACTTGTCTCTCCCCAACCGCAATAAATGTTGTCCTATCTAATAAATGCCGCTTTTAACCGTGAATACTTTATGAATAAATAATTTTTATCTCACAATGGTTTAAAGCTTTTTCTATTTAGTCCTGTTGGATATGTTTTACTTCTCCTAGGGGCTGTTTGTTTGGCTCTTAATGGTTACATTAAGAGCCTACCTCTGAATCGCTAAGAGGTCAGGACTCTTTGGCAAAAAAAATATGACCTCTTAATGGTTACAATAACCTCTTAACCATTAAGCATCCATACTCTCTCTCAACCATTAAGAGGCAAACAATTTCCAGATTTACCCCTCCTCTTAAATTAAGAATTATTATTTGTAATTATTATTATTATTTTTTAAATGAATTTAAGTAAAAAATATTAGACATAATTAATATTATAATTTTCTAAATGAATTAAATTAAAAAATATTATACATAATAATTATTTTTATTTAAATGAATTAAATTAATAAATATTATGCATAATTATTATTATTATTTCAATTGAATTAAATTTAAAAATATTATACATAATAATAATAATTATTATTTTAAATGAATTAAATTTAAAAATATTATACATAATAATAATTATTATTATTTTAAATGAATTAAATTTAAAAATATTATACACAATTATTTATAAAAATTAGGGTTTTTATTTATAAAAGGAGAGGTTTTGGTACGCAAGGGGAGGAAAAATGGGATTTTTAATCGCTAATTTTATACAGAAGGGTAAAATGGTAATTTGTGACCATTCAGAGTTACCATTCACAACAGTTACCAAACAACCAAATTTCATTCTGCACTCAACCATACAGAGTCTCTCAACCATTCTGGCCTCTCAACCATTATGCACTAAATCATTCAGCAACCGCCAAACAGTCCCCTAGTAAAACACATACAGTCTTACTGCTGTATCCGGCATATCATTTCTCTTGCTGTATGAAGTAGGCTCTATAGGATGGACTCTGTAGAATATCTCTTTGCTGTATGGACGAGCTGTATGATGAATTCTTACAGCTTTCACACTAAACTATTTTATGACTTCTTTAAGACTTATTTGCTGTATGTTGAACAGGAATATTTATCCTAACAATTTCTCCATTTTTTATAATGCCAAAACTTACTCTAGCTACCTTCTTCTGGATACATAGAGGTTGTCTTTAAGTCTTCTGTCGATCTTCATAACTTAGTCTAGAAATTTGAACTACTCGCACACAAGTTCTAAAATTGATAATCTTACAAGGCTGTATATTAAAACTTAACTTATGATTGGTGCATAGGCACAATCTTACAGAGTGAAATATAAATTGTATACAACTTAACCTATGAACTATTCGCAGACAAATTTTTACAGCTTTGAGTATTAACAAGTTTGTACTTGTTGAAATACAGCAAAACATCATAATCAAACAGTAAAGAAAATAGTAAACGTAGATTACGAGCTGTAATCTTTCAAGAAACCAGGTTTTATTGATAATGATAGGAAAATTACAAGTTATTGAAAAATAAAGATACGGATAGGTACATACTGCATTGGTAAGCTTACAGAAGGAACAAATACAGCAAAAAGGTTAATAGATTAACTCATATACTGAGAATGCATCCAAGGCCTCCGGTCAGGATCATTTGTAGTTCCTTTCCACCAGTTGACTAGGGAGTCCTTGCCTCGATCCCGATAGATGCTTCTTACTTCAGGGGATTGATCGTAACCAAGGATCCAGTCTTCCGGATGGGTGAGCGGTTCACCTTTCTGGTGCCTGGATTTCATCAGCATTTGCAGAGGGAGCCTTCCTTCCGCTAACAGCCTTGAGAATTCATTTGCGGCATCCTCCAGCGTCTTGAATCGGTTGAAGAGGGTAGACTCCCTGATGAGCATATAGAAGTATCTCATCACTTCATTTTTCTTCCAACTTTTCAGATCATCGGTTGAAGGCTGTCGGTCAGTGGGCAGTAGAATCTTGGATGGCTTTCGCACATTGTTCTTCCACAGGAAGTTAGGATCCTAGAACTCAAGTCAAGAGCCAGTCACCCTGTATCCCTTTGTAGCTTGACTTGACCCTGTTGCGGCTAGTCAACCAATTGCAGTAGCAACACTCTCTTCCAGTGCTGCATCCATCTCTCTCTCTCCAATCTCCATCTTCGGGCAGCCTCTCTGGACTCTTCTCCCTTTTTGGCATCATCAATGTCTGATTCCTTGGTATGAATCTTCTGTTGGAGCTTCATGGACTCGTCCCATTTAGTCTTCCGATCATTGATGCTTTAAACCAGAGTAGCGATCACTAAGCACAAATCATCGATCTTACGATCGTGCTCAGTCAGTCTGGTGCTGGTATGTTGTAGGCGGCAACCGTTTTGGCCTCAGCAACTCTGAGATTTTCTTGTTCCTATCGCAGGATCCTCTCTTGATGCTGTTTTAGTTGGTTGAGCGCCTATCACAATGTTGTAAGCATCAGGCGGAACACGTCTTCCACAGCGCTGATAGTGGATTTATGCTTGGGGAGCTCGTCCTGTGTAGTCTCATGCATCCAATCGAGTTCTTTTCTAACGTCGTACAGGGCCTTGACGGCGTCCTACAGAAACACAATTTGGAAACTCATGGCGTGGAGTTGCTCTATACGAGCTTCGGTGCACAGGGAGACAGGGTGCGTAATTTTGGAATCCTCAGGTTCTCCAAGTTGACGAAGAACCACATGATGACGGGGTCTTCGTGGTCTGTCATCGGGCCGAAAATCATCATCAAAATCTTATTTTGAGCTAATAGAGATGGGAAATGCAGGGTCATCTGGAGCAGGGGCTTCAGAAGCAGGGGCTTCAGAAGAAGGTGTTGTATGTTCAGTCTCGGAGACAGAAGGGACTGATTCCTCATATTTGGGTTACTCGTATGTATTCAAAAGTATAGGAGGGACTGAATCCTCCTACCGACTCTCAGTTTCTGCCCGATCCAGCAGAGGGACCTAATCCTCTTGGCGGATGTCACGGGTGGCGTCTTCAGTTTGGTGGACAAGCTGGGCGTCCTGCTCGGGAGCAGCTTGCTCTTCAAAGATGACAGGAGGGACTAACACCTCCTTTTTTTTTTCTTGAGCAGCTTTCTGTTGTGGGTGAGGGGGCTGTTGTCTGTCAGAAGTCCCCTGACCCTATTAGTTTTGGAGTTTGGCCATCTCACCTTCCATGGCCTCTTCGCGGCTGATTCTTAGACCGACCTGTATGGCATCATCGTCATCGTCTGAGTCAGTGTCAGAGTGGTGGCTTGGCGAAGGAGCTTTGTCACTGGACCGTGACTTCCCTTTAAGTTTAGTCTTCTCTTTTGCCGTGTAGAAGTTTGAGATTAGCTCGCAGCAAAAGTGATCCTCCTAGTGGATCAGGACTTCGATGTTCTGGGTATCCGTGACCTCTAGAGCAAATAATTCTTCATCCTTCCAGTAGGCCCAGTGATACAAGGTGTCGTACGAGGCGACCTTGTATGACTTCCAGATTTTGAATCGTTCGCATGCTTCCTATATTTGAACCTGGATGAGAGTATTATTTATGATGTCAGTTGGGGAAGGACTCCGTACAGTAGTTAGGCCTACCGTCCGGATGGGATCCTCAACAGTAATGGGAGCCTATTGTAGAGAGGGACCCCAACAGGGGATGGTACCCTGTGGGGAGTGGGACGCCGTACAGGGGAGGGTACCCTATTCGTAGTAACGGCTTTTGGCTCCGAAGGGGCAACCGACTCACTGGAACCCTCCAACTTGGCAAACAGTTGGTCATTCTCATCGCCGCCACAAACTCGAGATCTGCTGTTTTTGTAGCAACTGTTTCTTCCATAGGGGTTGCGCCATGTGGGGTTGCTTCAGCTATAGGAACAGAAGGAACATCTACAGTGGCCGTTGTAGTCACTATAGCCTCGGCCTTAGAAGACTTCTTGGTATTCTTCTTCTCGATAGCATTAGGCAAACGGCTGTCACAAACACTTCTCTTCCTTTTGTTCTCCTTGCTCAAGATCCTCACATAATGTCCCTCGGGTCACTTGAGATTGGAATGTCTCGGGGGTGCGACCTCTTATCAAGCAAGGTAGATTTGTTGAACACGGTGGGTTTCATCCCACCAATAAACTTTCATGTGCCAATCTTCTTGGCATCAGCAGACTGTTTCACTCCACAGTGACTGAGAATATAGTTCATGATGAGGCCGAAGGATTTCTTTGTGGATTCAGGCTTGGCGGCCTCTTCTTGAATTCTTTTCAGCAGAAATTGACACCAGTTTACCTTTTCTCCGGACATGATGGCCACCATCATTCTGAAGCGGAGGTTGGTGCATATTCCAAAGGCTCTTGTACGGTTCTCAACTACCCAACAAAAGAAGTCGTGCAGATAGACGTACGGCAGGGTGAAGTTTTTCTTATGGCATGAGGGGTGGACATTCTTAGCCGATAGTTCTTTGTTCAAATAGATTTCAGTCCCTTGAACCGTCGCAGTGATTTCAGAAATCTCACCTCATCTCCTCTGATATGAGTACTTGAACGACGCATCCAAATAAAATTCTTCCACAATCTGCTCGTCGTAGAGTTCAGCATGGTGAATAGGTAGGTGGTACAGCCCTTGCTGTTTCACCCTAGAAACGACAACATCCATGCTTGTGAAGTCTTCTCCCTCAAGATAAATTCTTTCCATGACAACAGACGTGGCGAAGATACGCCCGTCAATTATTGTTTCGTTCTTCTTCATTGAGAGGGAAGATGTCTAAGAAGTCGATATTCTGCCTTTGAAAAAGATTTGAAGTAACAAAGAATCACCCAAAAAATATATGTAAAGAATTGCAGAAGATATGTAAGCTGTTTCCTCAAGACTCGTTTAATATGTTGAAAGCGTAATGAGTCAAATGGAGCAAAATACATTCCTTTTATAGGGTGCAGGGAAGATTAGGGTTATACAGTGAACAGTCAGATTTAAGGAATGAGAACCGTATTTTAAAAGAACGTATAGGATGAATTCGGAGTAACTCGTACATCTGATCCATCTGTTTTTGAAATGATGATTGGTCCCACTTCTGACAGTTCGTCTTCCCTTATTGCATGAAACGACGATTTAAAATTATTGAAATTGCGGTATTTGAGGCAATAAAGTCTAGATGTCTTTAAAACCATTTAAATGATAATACGTTTGACTTTTAAAACAGGGCACAAGGACTTAAAATGCTTTCTGCACGAATAGAATAGTATTATAATAATAATTGACATCCTACAGTGTATGTGCTATATTCGCAAAAATACAGCATTCTCCCTTAAAGGGTACATACAGGATTTAATTCTTACACCAATTTTTGGATTAATATTGTATTCATGGGTCGTACTGTATTCCCCCTTAATTAATGCACACGTCAGCTGTAGGAAGGTTTCATGCCTTCTCTGTCCTACAGTAAGATCTGACTTGTTCTGAGTGTATAGTTAATTAATGTGTATACTGTATTCTTGGGTCTTACAGTATTCCCGCTCAACTGATGAGTAAAATATAAAAACATAAAGGGAGTCAGGCTGTAGCATTCCCAATTCTTGACGAAGCATACAAAATCTAGTCGTGCTGAGAGGTTTTTCAAAGATGTCGGCCAACTGAATATCTGTATGAATCTTCTCGATCCGAACATCCTTATTCTCAACATGATTCCTGATGAAGTGATGCTTCATATCAATATGCTTAGTTCGCGAGTGCAATACTGGGTTGTGCGCTATTGCAATTACACTCGTTATCGCACATGATTGGTGTCTCTATGGCACTTACTCCATAATCCTGTAGCTGTTGCTGCATCCATAGAATCTGCATACAGCAACTTCCAGCGGCATAGTATTTCGACTCCGCTGTAGAAAGTGAGTTGGCCAATTTCTTCTTACTGAACCATGACACGTCTAGGTTCAAGAAAGTGACAAGTTGTAACACCCTAAACTAGGCGGATATTACAGTGTCGTGGACCCCCGACTGGGACCCACTAGGCGAATGAAAATGAATGAATTACACAGGGTAAATGTAGTACCGAACCACATTACAACAATAATTACTCCGATGAGGAGTTTAAGTACAAAACACCATGACAATCCCGAATACTAGTATATTTTATATGAAGATAAAATACACAACACTGAATGAAACGGAGTGACCAAATGAAAATCTGCAGCGGAAAATAAATGACAACAATAGGAATGACTGAAAGGATTGGGGCCCCTACTAGTATCACTGGGACTCCTCGACGTCAACATGTTATTTCCGTGCTTTTGCCTTTCCATGAACTGAAAACAAAATCCCCCAACGGGGTCAGCTACACAGAACAACAATCCTCAAGGGTTGAAAATACACAATCATGATATATCTGAAGTTATGAAATATCCTTAGTTATGAATTACGCTGAAGAGGAGTATCATAGTACGCCTGTAGTGTTCTGTGCAAGTGTACAAGATGGATGACCGGACACACCCGTCTTTGTACCTAATTAGTCTCACGGAGCTAATCTTTACCGTGTGCACAGTCCAATGTATCACTCCCAATGCATGGCCATCGCGTGCCCGACTAAAAATTCCACACATCCGCACCCGGGCACGCAATATGAACCCAGAAGGTCATATGAACGAGAATGACCACAATGAATATCAATGGATAATAATTCGACAAGGTCAAGAATGGCTCACCGAGATGAAATTAATAGTGAAGTGATTGATAACCCAATGAAATGATTGGAACCGTCGTTCCTCGTGAATGAAGTGATTATTCAACAATTACAAGTCTCAATACGGTTAATACAATGATGAATGAGTATGATTATGAATGAACAACAACAAAAGGAATGAATATCCTTTTAACCGAGTAAGAATCAACTTACACACCACTGGTGACAATTATCCTTCCACGAACAACGTCCTAATTGAGATATCGGTCGCTCGAACAACCTTGAATAACACAATTACCAACAATCCGTTCAACATACGAATCAAACACGAATATAACGAACTCAACACGTCGATACGATTAAGCCGAGTTCATTGGGGCATTATATCGAACACTTTATAGCCAAACTTCGATTGTTTACAACCAAACCTCAATAATACCAACATCAAATCCCCAAGAAGTGTTTCAAACCAACAAAACATCTTCAATACGATCAAAAATGCAATATGAATATACAAATTCGTGATTACAACAACGATTAATCGAAAACCCCCAAATCCAACTCAATATTCAAAGTGTTCTTGAATAATCCTTCAATAATCCAATGAATAATCAAACATATCCATAATCATGCGTATATCACTTCATACAACATGATCTTAACATCCAAAACATCATATCTCAACACAAATCGAAATCCAAGAGGTTTGATGAATATTACCTTCGAAGATCCAAGTACTTTAATCCGATGAAATCGCGTTAGATCGACAATCCGAGCTTCACAACCGAATGAAAATGATGAAAATCAAACCCTCAAGTGATAGATGATGAAAATTCTCTCCCTCAAGCCTTCTCTCGGACCAAGGTGAAGAAGATGGAAGAAATGAGCTGATCTCGCTCAAAAAAATGCAATTATAGTGTTGACTGCACTGTGTGCCGCGGCCCAGCCGAAGTGTGCCGCGGCACAGGGCCAAAAATGCCCCCAGTGATCGACAGCGTGCCGCGGCCCGGATGAGTGTGCCGCGGCAGTGACTCGGCAGTGTGCCGCGGCCCCGTCGGCATGTGCCGCGGCCCATGGTACAGACGGGTTTGGCCGAAATTTCAACACGAGTGTGCCGCGGCCCGGACGGGTGTGCCGCGGTGACTTCAGCAGTGTGCGCAGCCTGCCCGGCATGTGCCGCGGCCACGCAGTATGCACTACTCGGCCAACTGGAAAATGTGTGTGCCGCGGCGCACACTCCTTGTGCCGCGGCCCACACCCCCCTTGGGTCCTAAAATGAAGAAAAATGACCCGGGAAGAGAATAAAAGCAATAGGAATCGATATTTGGGAACCAATAACACGAAATGGAAGTACGGAAACCCCAAAACGGTGGTTCCAAGCAATGATTACAAGGGTTCGCCCAACAAAAACACGATTTGAACAATGAAGAGATTTGAAATGACATGAATTCCAACGTCAACATCGACTAATGAATCAATTACAACAATCAAGATAATACTCTTGTCTCGATTCCCGAATAAGGTTGAAACAATGAACAATATCGATACACAACTCGAAGTTATTCCGAACGGTGAACACAGATGAATGATTATTATCAAGTGAAAAATTACATAGTGACAATTACCGAATGAAGTTACTGAATGATAATGACTGAATTACAACCGGGTATTACATACACCCCCCTTAAAAGAGTTTCGTCCCCGAAACTAAGGGTCAATCAACTCGGGATAACTCTCCCGCATACTATCCTCGGTTTCCCAAGTAGCCTCTTCGACTCCGTGTCTAGAGCACTGAATTTTAACCAAGGGAATCGCCTTATTCCTCAACTGTTAGATTCGCCGCTCTAAGACTCGTATGGGACGCTCTTCATACGAATGATCATCTGCGATCACGATTTCGTCTAACTAACATATGTGACTCGGGTCGGCAACATACTTCTGTAACTGAGAGACGTGAAAAACATCATTAATTCAGCTCAACGCCGGAGGTAAGGCCAAACGGTAAGCTAACTCGCCTACTCGATCCAAAATCTCAAACGGTCCAATGAATCTCGGACTCAACTTCCCCCGTTTTCCGAAATGGAAAATACCTCGACTCGGGAATACCTTGACCAATACGTGGTCACCCATCTTAAACTCTAGTGGTCGACGATGATTGTCTGCATAAGATTTCTGTCGACTCCGAGCGGTCAACAAACGACTCCTGATCAAAGCTACCTTCTCATGGGCGGCTATAAGCATATCGGGCTCGGTGACGATTGATTCTGATAAGTCGTCCCAACACAAAGGAGATCGACAATGACGACCGTACAAGGCCTCGTAAGGTGCCATCTTAATCGAAGCATGCCAACTATTATTATACGTGAACTCGATCACTGGTAGTTGGGCTTCCCAATCGTCTTTCCAATCGAGGACGCATGCCCTCAACATGTCCTATAATGTCTGAGTAGTCCTCTCTGATTGTCCGTCGGACTGAGGGTGAAAAGATGTGCTGAAATTAAGCTGAGTTCCCATGGCACGATGAACTGATTTCCAAAAATGAGACACAAACCGTCCGTCACGATCGGAAACGATACTCTTAGGAGTACCGTGCAACCTCACTATTTCTTTGATAAACAGCTCGGCAAGTCTCTCGGGACCCCAAGTATCCTTAATCTCAAGGAAATGATCTGATTCATGCCACGACGACTCATCGGCAAACTCGTGATGAAATCCATAGAAATGTCTTCTCACTTCCATTCTGGAATAGGGAGATGTTTCAGCATACCTGCCGGTTGCTGATGTTCAATCTTGACTTGACAGGTTAAGCATCTCGAAACAAATTCTGCGACTTCTCGCTTCATATTACTCCACTAGTAATTTTGTTTCAAGTCCTTGTACATTTTGCTAGACCCCGGATGAACAGAATAAGGAGTAGCATGAGCTTCTCTCAAAATCGAGTTTTTCAACTGGTCATTCACCAGTACGCACAATCGATTCTTAAATCTCAAAACTCCATCCTCGTGGACCACAAATTCAGGGGCTTTCCCTTGAGCCACATCCTCACGGATGCGCAACAATGATGGGTCTGAACCCTGATTCTCTCTGATTGCCTCCTCAAATGGCGATGAAATCTCTAACATGCAAAGTTGCCCTTGCACTCGCTGAAGCCAGACCTCGATCTCGGGTCTAAGGAATTCCTGCTGAAGTTCCTTCTGAACTGTTAAACGAGCAAGCATCTGCTCCTGAACGGACTTACGACTCGAGGCGTCGGCGACAACGTTCGCCTTGCCCGGGTGGTAAAGGATCTCGATATCATAATCTTTGATTAATTCCAACCACCATCTCTGTCGCATATTTAACTCCTTCTGAGTAAATATATACTTCAAACTCTTGTGACCGGTAAAAATCTGACAGGTGATGCCAAATATTCAACGCAAAAACCACGGCTGCTAGCTCCAGGTCGTGGGTCGGATAATTAACCTCGTAAGGTCTCAATTGTTGTGAAGCATAGGCAATAACCTTCCCATTCTGCATGAGTACACATCCGAGACCCTGTCCGGACGCATCACTATAAACCACAAATCTTTCCGTCCCTTGCGGCAAGGAAAGTATAGGTGCTGAAACTAACCGGCTCTTGAGTTCCTCAAAACTCCGTTGACACGCGTCGGACCACGTGTATTTCTTATCCTTTCGTAAAACGTTCGTCATTGGTTGAGCGGTTTTAGAAAATCCTTCCACAAACCGCCGATAATAACCGGCTAATCCGAGAAAGCTACGGATTTCCTTAACATTCTTCAGAGGTAACCAATCTTGGATAACCTCCGTCTTCTGAGGATCAACACGCACTCCATCTGATGAAATTACATGCCCGAGAAAAGTCACTTCGGACATCCAGAACTCACATTTGGAACACTTTCCATAAAGTTGCTCTCGTCTTAACACGTCGAGAACCTGATGAAGATGAACCTCGTGTTCCTCTCGGTCACGAGAATAAATCAAAAATGTCATCGATGAAGACAACAACAAACTGATCCAAAAAGTCGATGAAAATCCGATTCATTAACTCCATGAATACCGCATGTGCATTAGTTAGCCCGAACGGCATAACTACGAACTCATATTGACCATAGCGTGTACGAAACGCTATCCTTGCGATGTCCGACTCTCGAATTCGCAACTGATGATATCCAGAACTTAGGTCGATCTTGGAAAATATTGAAGCTCCCTGAAGTTGATCTAAGAGATCATCAATACGGGGTAAAGGATACTTATTCTTGATCGCCATCCTGTTCAACTCCCGTTAATCAATACACAAGCGAAATTAACCATCCTTCTTTTGACAAACAACACTAGTGCTCCCCCACGGAGACGCACTCGGTCGGATATAACCTTCTCGGTCAAATCCTCTAATTGATTCTTTAATTCCTGCATTTCGGTCAGAGCCATCTGGTACAGTGCCTTCGATAATGGGGACATACCAGGCTCCAACTCTATCATGAATTCCGTATCCCTCGGTGGAGGTAAAACAGATAGCTCGTCTGGGAGTACATCGTCAAGCGATAATGATGATACCACAAATGGTTGAACACCTCGATTGCCTGAGAATGGCCAATCGACGACAACGATACAATGAATGATTGAACACCTCGATTGCCTTAGAACGGTCAATCGATGAAAATGATACAATGAATGATTGAACACTTCGATTGCCTTAGAACGGCCAATCGATGAAAATGATACAATGAATGATTGAACACTTCGATTGCCTTAGAACGGCCAATCGATAAAAATGATACAATGAATGATTGAACACTTCGATTGCCTTAGAACGGCCAATCGATGAAAATGATACAATGAATGATTGAACACCTCGATTGAGTAATTACAGTGTCTCCCTCATATTAATAATTCATCTGGAACAACGGGGATTTCCTCCCTGAAATACACACTCGGCTCCAATGACTGAAATGATAGTGACCAAACGCTTACGATCATTGAGGATGGTATCAAGGCGATCTATCCCACTAATACCTAATATTACATCGTCCTAAGGTAACTCCACCACGATTAGGTCCACCAACCACTCGCGGTCATTAAGTGTAATTCGGTATGATTTCTAAAAATTATTCCATCACCAGGTAGACCGATGGTATGAGGTCCACAATTAATAGGACTATTCAAGTTAAGTCTATTCAAACACGATTCGAAAATGAATGAATGTGGTGCACCAGTATCAACAAGGTACACACAAGTTGAAATAAAATTATGAGTATACCTGAGATTATTCAGACCTCCGGATCGTTAGTCCTCTTCATCACATGAATCCGGGACTTGCCGGCCCCCGAACCGGACGCTCCCGTCTGATAAATATGAGCTCCGACTTTATTTGCTTCCATCGTCTTAAACGATGCTGACAGAGTAGTATGATTCTGAATCGCTGATTGCTTCGGGGCCTGAAATGCCGCCGGAGCCGACTTGGAGTCCTTTCGGCAAAAACGGGCCTTATGCCCAACAATTCCACAGTTATGGCATGTGATAGATGGCGTTGTACACGTAGTGCTGAAATGGCCCGGCGCTCCATAGTTGAAACAGATGATGGCCGAACTGGCCGCTCGGGACTGCGATCCCGCACGATTATGCGTCGAAGGAGGTCGCTCATAAACGATATGGCCCACACGAGGCTTCTTGAAGGTATACTGACCGCCTTCAGACTGATTACGCATCGTTGATTTCCTGCTGACAGATGAAGGTTGTTGCTCAGCAATTTCCTTAGCAGCAGGCTCACATGAGAGACTCCTCTCAATTAATTCGGCCAGAGTGGCGCAATGATGATTGAGAAATTGCATATGGGTCACCATGACCTGCATAAAAGTGAGTGGATCAACCCGAACATCTTCTGATCGAGCTGAGTCCTGGGTACGACTTCCCGACAGTGAGTGATTATTCCCCGGGTTCCGGCCCGTGCCGCGGCCTCTCCCCGTGCATCCCCTGACAGCTCTCTCCATACTGAAGTAGGAAGGTCGCATGATAATCATAGATCTCGTATGAGTACCGCATTATGATTTACGTCATGAAATGATGAAAATGAGCATATGCGCTCTAACACAGTGATTACATGAATGATTAACTGAGGTGATATGATTATCTGATGAAATTCTAGAAATGAGTATCTTGAACAAGTTAACAAGATTAATGATATGATCTTCCAGATCAACAACTGAGTAATGAAATGAATTGAGTGATTAATGAGTTAACATGATCGTCCTGATCATCAACTGAGTAATGAAATGAATTGAGTGATTAATGAGTTAATATGATCAACATGATGGAAATGAAAATGATGTTTGAGGATTGTTAACTAGTGAATTATGAATGAATGATTATTGCCAGAAATTATACCATGGCGTTAGAAGTCTTACAGTTCTTTCGGTCTGATTGGCTCGGCATCTGCACAGGTCACACGTGACGCGAAAGTCCAATGATACTATTCCGATGACAATGATTTCAAATGAGACATGACTCGGAAGGTAGTATTCAAAACCACGCTCCGATACCAACTCTGTAACACCCCAAACTAGGCGGATATTACAGTGCCGTGGACCCCCGACTGGGACCCACTAGGCGAATGAAAAAGAATGAATTACACAGGGTAAATGTAGTACCGAACCACATTACAACAATAATTACTCCGATGAGGAGTTTAAGTACAAAACACCGGGACAATACCGAATACTAGTATATTTTATATAAAGATAAAATACACAACACTGAATGAAACGGAGTGACCAAATGAAAATATGCAGCGGAAAATAAATGACAACAATAGGAATGACTGAAAGGTTTGGGGCCCCCTACTAGTATCATTGGGACTCCTCGACGTCAACATGCTATTCCCGTGCTTTTGCCTTGCCATGACCTGAAAACAAAATCCCCCAACGGGGTCAGTTACACAGAACAACAATCCTCAAGGGTTGAAAATACACAATCATGATATATCTGAAGTTATGAAATATCCTTAGTTATGAATTACGCTGAAGAGGAGTATCATAGTACGCCCGTAGTGTTATGTGCAGGTGTACAAGACGGATGACCGGACACACCCGTCCTTGTACCTAATTAGTCTCACGGAGCTAATCTTTACCGTGTGCACAGTCTAATGTATCACTCCCAATACATGGCCATCGCGTGCCCGACTAAAAATTCCACACATCTGCACCCGGCCACGCAATATGAACCCAGAAGGTCATATGAACGAGAATGACCACAATGAATATCAATGGATAATAATTCGACAAGGTCAAGAATGACTCACCGAGATGAAATTAATAGTGAAGTGATTGATAACCCAATGAAATGATTGGAACCGTCGGTCCTCGTAAATGAAGTGATTATTCGACAATTACAAGTCTCAATACGGTTAATACAATGATGAATGAGTATGATTATGAATGAACAACAACAAAAGGAATGAATATCCTTTTAACCGAGTAAGAATCAACTTACACAACACCGGTGACAATTATCCTTCCACGAACAACGTCCTAATTGAGATATTGGTCGCTCGAACAACCTTGAATAACACAATTACCAAAAATACGTTCAACATACGAATCAAACACGAATATAACGAACTCAACACGTCGATACGATTAAACCGAGTTCATTGGGGCATTATATCGAACACTTTATAGCCAAACTTCGATTGTTTACAACCAAACCTCAATAATACCAACATCAAATCCCAAAGAAGTGTTTCAAACCAACAAAACATCTTCAATACGATCAAAAATCCAATATGAATATACAAATTCGTGATTACAACAACGATTTATCGAAAACCCCCAAATCCAACTCAATATTCAAAGTGTTCTTGAATAATCCTTCAATAATATAATGAATAATCAAACATATCCATAATCATGCGTATATCACTTCATACAACATGATCTTAACATTCAAAACATCATATCTCAACACAAATCGAAATCCAAGAGGTTTGATGAATATTACCTTCGAAGATCCAAGTACTTTAATCCGATGAAATCGCGTTAGATCGACAATCCGAGCTTCACAACCGAATGAAAATGATGAAAATCAAACCCTCAAGTGATATATGATGAAAATTCTCTCCCTCAAGCCTTCTCTCTCGGACCAAGGTGAAGAATATGGAAGAAATGAGCTGATCTCGCTCAAAAAACGCAATTATAGTGTTGACTGCACTGTGTGCCGCGGCCCAGCCGAAGTGTGCCGCGGCACAGGGCCAAAAATGCCCCCAGTGATCGGCAGCATGCCGCGGCCCGTACGAGTGTGCCGCGGCAGTGACTCGGCAGTGTGCCGCGGCCCCGTCGGCATGTGCCGCGGCCCATGGTACAGACGGGTTTGGCCGAAATTGCAACACGAGTGTGCCGCGGACCGGACGGGTGTGCCGCGGCAGTGACTCGGCAGTGTGCCGCGGCCCTGCCGGCATGTGCCGCGGCCCATGGTACAGACTGCTCGGCCAACTGGAAGATGTGTGTGCCACAGCGCACACTCCTTGTGCCGCGGCCCACACCCCCCTTGGGTCCTAAAATGAAGAAAAATGACCCGGGAAGAGAATAAAAGCAATAGGAATCGATATTTGGGAACCAATAACACGAAATAGAAGTACGGAAACCCCAAAACGGTGGTTCCAAGCAATGATTACAAGGGTTCGCCCAACAAAAACACAATTTGAACAATGAAGAGATTTGAAATGACATGAATTCCAACGTCAACATCGACTAATGAATCAATTACAACAATCAAGATAATACTCTTGTCTCGATTCCCGAATAAGGTTGAAACAATGAACAATATCGATACACAACTTGAAGTTATTCCGAACGGTGAACACGGATGAATGATTATTATCAAGTGAAAAATTACATAGTGGCAATTACCAAATGAAGTTACTGAATGATAATGACTGAATTACAACCGGGTATTACACAAGTACCACTTGTACTCTTCCTATCCAACTTACAGCCTTCGAGATCCGAGTTTTTGTAGCCAACCAAATCGAATCCTCATTCCTTAGGATACCACAATCCTACATCAGTTGTTCTTTTCACGTACTTAAGGATTCATTTGGCTGTCGTGAAGTGTGACTCCTTAGGTGCTACTTGATACCAAGCACACACTGCTACAGTAAACTGGATACTAGGCCTGCTAGCCATTAGGTACAGGAGTGAGCCTATAAGCTTCATGTAGAGTGATTGATCAACCGGCTTTCCAGCTTTGTCAGCACTAATTTGCATGGAAGTGCTCATGGGGGTTGACGAGGATTTGGAGTTGTTCATCCCAAACTTGTTGAGCAGTTCCTTGCTGTAATTCTCCTGGTTGATGAAGATTCACGTAGGCAACTACTTAACCTGCAATCCTAGGAAATAACTAAGTTCTCCCATCATACTCATTTCAAATTTACTTTGCATGAGATGAGAGAACCTTTGACATAGAGCAAGGTTAGTAGAACCAAATATAATATCATCCACATATATTTGCACCATCAATAGGTCATCTCCTTCCTGTATCCTAAATAGAGTCTTCTCCACATCACCTTTATCAAATCCATTGTTGAAAAGGTACAGAGACAGGGTTTCATACCAAGCTCTAGGTGCTTGCTTAAGTCCATATAGAGCTTTCCGTTATCGGTATACTAGGTCTCCGCCTTCAGTGTTGACAAACCCTGGTAGTTACTCAACATAAACTTCTTCGGCAAGATCTCCATTCAGGAATACGTTCTTAACATCTATTTTATATAATATAAAACTCTTATGGGCAGCAAAGGCTAGAAATATCCTGATGGCTTCTAGTCTGGCTACATGGGCAAAAGTCTCATCATAATCTATGCCTTCTTCCTGTCTGTAGCCTTGTGCGACTAGGCGGGATTTGTTCCTGATAACAAGTCCGTTCTCATCCTTCTTGTTTCGAAATACCCATTTAGTTCTAATTACAGTTGGATGTTCTGGCCTGGGTACTAGATACCATACATTGTTTCTTTCGAAACCATTAGGCTCTTCTTTCATAGAAGTGATCCAGTGAGAATTATTCAAGGCTTCATTAGTTGAAATAGGTTTGGGTTCAGCTAAGAATACAGCTAGGGTGCACATTGCTAGTCTCCTAAGTTCAGCTTGAGATTTTCATACAGGAAATGGAGATTTCTCAGAGTCGGTTTCTTCTTACGCACACAGTACAGTTCCTTGTGTACTATGTATTCTTCTACGGGTAGATACACAAGCATCAATATCACCTATAACCAACTCATGTGGATGATCTCTCAACCATCTTTTGTCAGGTTCTAACTCGGCATCTCGTATTGTATCTTGTGGTGCTGTAGTTCTCGACTTCATCTTGTACAGCATTGGCTTTGACTACTTCTGATCTTACAGTTGTGGGATTGATTTATAAGCCTACGACATGTTATATTGGAGTTTGAGGGTCAGCAATGGAGAGTGTTTGGATATTGTGGGTTAAGTCTTCTACTCCTGTAGGATCAAAGTGAGGTTCATCGAACACTACATGGACAGATTCCTCTATGGTCAGCTTACTTTTGTTAAAGATCCTGAAAGCTTTGTTGATAGGGGAATATCGTACATATATCCCTTCGTCTGACTTTTCATCAAAGGTCTTGAGTTGACCTTTCCCATTATGAAAGTATGCAACTAATGAATTTTATTATTCCATACTAGAGATGTTAAACGGGCTAGCCCTAGCGGGCTTCGGGCTAAACGGTCCGGGCCAAAAAAGCCCGAATTTTAACGGGCTAGGAAATATCGGCCATAACCCTAACCCTAACGGGCTTCGGGCTAAACGGGCTAAATGAGCTAAATATTTAAAAAAAAATCTATTTTTTATTTTTTTGTAGGTCATAAACCAAAAAAAACAAAATAGTAACAATATATTTTATATATATAGTAACAACAATACTATAATAAACATAACAAAAAATACACTTTTATGTATATATATATATATATATACACACACACACACTACTATATTAACAAATACTGTAATAATATATATTATATATAATATTAATATATATTACATATATAATATTAATATATATTATATATAATATTAATATATGTTATATAAATATAGTATTACTGTAAGTTGAAATTAACAATATATATATATATATATATATATATATATATATCGGGCTTCGAGCTAGCCCTAGCGGGCTTCGGGCTAAACGGTTCGGGCCAAAAAAGCCCGGATTTAAATGGGCTAGGAAATATCGGCCCTAACCCAGTTTTTTGGCGGGTTAAACGGGCCAGCCCGCCGGGCCGGAGCCCGTTTAACATCTATATTCCATATCTCATAGGTTGCTTTGTTGTGATGCTTGTTGATGATATAGCGGTTTTGTGCATAGCATGTTGTATTTGTTGCTTCTCCCAAGAACCGTTGCGGCAACTTGCTTGCAGTTATCATGGTTCTTGTTTCTTCCTTGAGCATCCTATTCTTTCGCACGGCATACCATTTTGTTGAGGAGTTCGGGCTCTGTCGGAACAAATAAACACGATACTCAACCCTTTCCTATTTTGTAGCTTGGTTCTCTGGCAACTTCGTTGAGGTTTCTTTCTTCTTGCTTAGAAAGATTATCCAAGCATACCTGGAAAAATCATCAACAATAACGAGATAATATTTCTTACCTCCCAAACTTATAGGGTCTACAGGGCCGTAGAAGTCCATGTGTAGCATATCCAGAACCCTGTTGGTGGATAGGTATGTTTTGCTTTTCAGGGTGGTTTTGACTTGTTTGCCTTTCTGACAAGGTCCACAGACGTTGTCTTTATGGAATGACACATCGGGCAAACATCTAACTATTCCCTGTCAGGCGAGTTTGTTGATTGTCTTGAAGTTGATATGAGACATCCTCTTGTGCCATAGCCAGCTTTGATCTGCAGTGCCTTTGGCAACAAAGCATGGAATAATGGAGCTCGTAGGATTCCAGTCAGCAATATACATATTACTTGATCTGGTTCCTATGAGAACAATCATTAAGTCTTGATGTCCTTCACTCTACAGTGGTCTACATAGAACTTGACCAAGAACTGTTTGTCACAGAACTGGCTGATACTAAGTAAATTGTACTGTAGTCCTTCAATGTAGGCTACGTCGGTGAATTTGAACTTTCCTACAAGCAGGGTTCCCTTCCCTCTTGTGCTTCCTTTGGACTTGTCACCAAAGCGAACCTTTGGACCTCGACCTTCTACATAATCCGACAGCTTGCTGATATCTCCTGTCATGTGCCGAGAACATCCACTGTCAAAATACCAGATGTCCTTTTCTTTGATATCCTGTAAGCAAAGAGTTTAAGTAGATTAAGTCCCCTTTGATTGTTGGGTCCATGTATGTTAGTGCCTTTAGGTACCCAAATTTGCTTAACAGTAATTGGTTTGCTGTAGGTTACTTTGGTCCTGTCTTGCGATTTATATGTGGGGCAGGTACGTAGTCGCTGTAACCTTGATTATCATGGATGTAAAATATAGGTTTATTATTCCAGTATGATTGTTGTCTAAGAGGTGGAGTCATTTTTCTTGACCTTACATGTTGCCTTCTGAGTCTCCAATTGGATTCCCAGAGCTGTTGATGATACTGCACGGCGACCTCCTTTCTAGATGGATGACGGGCCTCCTGTATCCAATATCTAGGCGCACTGTACTGTTGAAAGTACTGCGGTGCTTGCCTTTGATATTTAAATACAGCCTTCTTTATGAATGGTTTTTGGCGCTTTTGATATGCTCGGGGAGCATACTGTTGTTCACGCCATACACGTCTGGGAGGCTGAGGTTTCCGCTATCTGTGATATGAATTTGGTGGCGGAATCGTAGCCTTCGCTGTATGAGGGGCAGTTGTAGCCTTTGCGAGGCTTGGAATCTCTTCAGGTACATGAATGGGTTCCACACTCCTGACAAATACTGTACTAGTCTTTCCCTTATGGGAGAATGAGTCATATCCTAAGCCACGTTTGTCGTGGGCTTGTTGCCCAGTGCTTAGAATTTCTTCCATCCATCTCGAAGATTTATCAAATAATTTCAGGATGGTCTCTAGTTCTCCTTCTCGCTTCTCGAGAATTTTTACTTTGGCTTCGAGTAAAGCAAAATCATTTATCTTGCTCTCATTATGAAATTTAGCCTCATTTAGATCTTTGGCAAGTCGATGATTTCTTTCCATGAGTTTTTCAAAAGTTACTTTGTTGTTTTCGCAATCAATAGACATATTTTCATAGTTATTCTTCAGGAAGTCACTTTCATCTTTCAGCTCTAAGTTTGAAATTTCGAGTTGTATGTTTTATCGTTCTAAAGTCTCATGGGCTATTTGAATGTTTTTTAATTCATTCATCATATTTTCAAATGTATGTGATGCATTTACAGGAATAGTTGAATTTGAACATACTTCATCATCGTTGTCCCCATCATCCTGTATTTCTTTAGCCATAAAGCACATATATGCTTTATCCTCGATCTCATATTCAGAGGAGTCACTCTCAGTGATTGCCTGAAGGCACTCCTCGGTCTTGTTCGACGTGGGCTGGTCTTTTGATTCGCTAATTAGGTCCTTGATCTTGTTTTTCCAGACACGTCTTCTTTCGTCCTTTTCTTGTTGCTCATCTTCTGGAAACTCTTGCACTTTCAGATGTGGACAGTTATTCGCACAATGTCCGGGTTTCCTATAGTTATAGCATAAGTTAGAATCACTGGATGAAGGAGATTCAGAACTTACCTTGTGAAAAAGGCTTAGGCCTGTAGGGAGCCTTTCCAGACTGTTTGATGAACTTTTTGAACTTATGCATAAGCAGGGCCATTTCATCTTGTAACAGGATGTCATTATCGTTGTTGCAGTCTTGTGAGTTGGATGTGCTGGGATCAGAATTGTGTCTCCTGTCAGATACAGCGGCCAGTGTTGTAGTCTTGGCAGGTCACTCTTCGGCCTTTTCTCTCCTGTCATTATCATACTCAAAGGCTTTGAGGTCAGAGAGGAGGTCAAAAGTATAAATATCTTTAAGATTACAGGATACATGCATAGCTGTAGTCTTAATGTCCCATCGGGCACGGAGTGATCTAAAGAATTTTAAATTTTTCTCCTTTTGGGTATACACTTTACCCAATGCTTCAAGTCCACCGACAATTCCGGTGAATCTGAGGTCATGCTCCTTAAGCATTTCAGAATATTTCATTTCAAAAGATTCGAACTGCTGAGTAAGTTTAGAAATTTTATTTTCTTTCGAGAGCTCAGTTCCCTCGCCAATTAGCTTGAGTTTCTGCCAGATTTCTTCGTTTGTCTTACATCTCTTTTCCTTTGAGAATGTGCTTTTGTCGAGAGTGACGCACAATGCATTGTTAGCAACATTGTCGAGAATCACACGCTTGCGATCATCCGTTGTACATTGCTCGTGCTCCTTCTCGGGCATTTCAACATGATGCTGTCCTTCTATCCTCGTAGCATGATTGACTTCATGATCTTTATTGGGCCTTCCTGGATGACGAATATCATTTCCTCGTGCATGGCTGCAAGACGAGCCTCCATCCTAATCCTCCAGTCATCAAACTCATTAATGGAGAACATAGGAATTTTGTTTATCATAGAGGTATCTATTTTAAGAAATAGAAAAGATGATGAAAATATAGTACAGTTTTCAAAAGTTGGTGATTAGTGGATCTAATTTAGTTAAAAATCGACTAATTCTTTTTAGAATCAACCAAGCTCCGATACCACTTGTAGACCACAAAGTATACAGTAAACGACTTAGATGGTAAAGATATAATAAGTTGTATGATTTTCGAAGTTAATTGCATAGCGGAAGTCTGTTTAGTGAGTTGCTGTAAATACAGCAACTGCGAGTTCTCCTATTTGCTTGATTCATATTGGGTTTAACAATGTATACTTTATAAATTCCAGTAGAATGAAAATAGTAAAGACAGAAGGTAAATAACACACAGTTTAAAGTGGTTCGAGGTAAACCCCTCTACGTCCACTAGTCCTCCACATAGGAGTAAAGTGTTTATTAAAATCACTACGTACACAACTACATGACTTTAACTAAACATGTCTCTATATCGTTCACACAGATTGATACATGGACTGTAGCTTTGGACCGTTCACACATATTGGCTTGAGCTCTTTTGACTCGCTTCTTCTCACACAGATTGAAGCATCGTCTTCAAAGCTATTCTTTCCACACATTTCAGAATACGCAAGGGTCTTTGGTCCACACGAGGCTAATGATAATCTCAACAGTAAGGGCAGAACAATTCCAAACAGCAGCTATATCTTTGATGAACATTTGTTGTATGTGTTGTTTGCGTTGAGGACTTAGTATATTTCTTTGCTTGGATACTGTTGTATGCTCATGAAATATACTGCTCTTGTAATAGCTAGAATGTCAGAGTAATCTGTCAGAGTATGCGCGATAATGAATAACTTCAGTGAGCAATGTCCCCTTGCTTGGGGGTATTTATAACCTCAGAAATGTATTCATTATAAATGTAGTCGTTGCTGGTTGGTGAGATGTTGACGTCTCTGATTGGCGGCTGCTGAATGTTTGAATTAAAGCAAATCGCATTTAATACTTCTGACATCCTTTCTGTCTTTGCATTAAATGCTCTTCAGAGCGTTCAGAATTGTCTATCTCTAGTCGCATTAAATGTTGTACTATCAACAATAAATGTTGCTTTTAACCGTGAATACTTTACGAATAAACAATGTTTATCTCATAATGGTTTAAAGCTTTTTCTATTCAGTCATGTTAGATATGTTACTTTCCTAAATAAAACACATACAATCTTACTACTGTTTTCAACGTATCGTTTCTCTTGCTGTATGAAGTAGGCTCTGTAGGATGGACTATGTAGAATGTCTCTTTGTTGGATGGGATGTATGACGAATTCTAATATCTTCCATACTAAACGATATTCCATCTTATTTAAGACTTCTTTGCTGTATGTTGGCAATTATCAAAACAGGAATATTTATCCTAACAATTCCGCTTTATTATATTTTGACCCTGTATGGGTATATATTATAAGAAGTTTTGTTTCGGTTTGATTGAGTCGCTATGACCTTACCGGTCTATGTATTTTAAATATTTTACTTTTTCGGTCCGTGTTGTTACGTAGTTTGATCCCGGCCGGTCAACCGTTTGTCTTCTTGTAGTGATTAGCCTGGTAGATCCTTGTCCAAAGGATCTATGGCGTGTTATATTCCCGGTAGATTTTCGGGGGTGTTACAGTTTTAATCAGTTCATTATAAATTATAATATGAATGAGATGGAGAAGTCCATTACTGAGCTGCATAGGATGCATAAACGGCTGAGCCAAATATTAAGAAGAAACCAAGCCATGTGCTGACGATCAGCAAAGCGAAGTCCTTCAAGAACAAATGCAATGGTAAAGGAAAAGGAAAAGTTGCCAAAACTAAAGACCCAGGTAAGCTAATTTTCAAGGCAAAAGCTCTTAAAGATGGAAATTGCCATCATTGTAATAAACCAGGAACTGGAAGAGAATTGCAAGATTTACTCGGAAGAGATAAAGCGTACCAAATGTAGTGAGACTGCCACTGGAATATTCATTATAGAAGTTAATTTATCTACTTCTAACTCCTGGATATTGGGTACTGTATGTGGAACTCACATTAGTACAAATGTGCAGGGGTTAAGAAGCAGTAGAGAGATGAAGAAATGGGAAGTAGATCTAAGAATCGTTAATGGAGCAAGAGTTATATACTGGACTTTACAAAGTTATATACTGGCCTTTACAATATTGATTTAGATGAGTCCAATATTTTGGAAGTCTATAACATTGCAACCAAGAAACCTAAGCCCAACGATTCTAATCCGACTCTCACTTACGGCACGGTCGGCTTGGCCATATAAATGAAAAATTCATTTCTAAACTCCATCATGATGGACTTTTAGACTCTTTTGACTATGAGTCATTTGGGACATGTGAATCTATTTTACTAGGCAAGATGATGAAGATTCTTTCACCATTCGTGGAGAAAGGGCCAGTGATTTATTAGGCCTAGTACCTACTGATGTATGCGGACCTCTTAGCCCTTCCCAAAGGTAGATACCAATACTTCATCACTTTTACGGAGGATTTAGGTCTATATGGATATGTTTATCTTATGAAGCACGCACTTGAATCTTTTGAAGTGTTCAAAATTTTTCAAAATAAAGTACATAAATAATTTGGCAAGATGATTAAAGCCCTTCATGGATCATGGTGGAAAATATTTGAGCCAAGGATTAAATGACCATCTTAGGAATTATGGAACTGTTTAACAACTCATTCCTTGGAACACCTCAACATAATACCATGTTTGAAAGGAGGAATATGACTTTATTAGATATGGTTCGATCCATGATGAGTCAAATGGAGCTTTCATTATTATTTTGGGGCCACACCTTAGAAACAGCAGCAGCATTCACCCTTAATCATGTTCCATCCAAAGTAGTTGAAAAGACACAATTTGAGAAATGGACTCTAAGATACAAAACTTGTCTTTTCTAAAGATATGGAAGCATTCATAAGATGCAAATGTTGGAATATTTATTCCACATATTCATTAATAGAGTTTTGATGATTAAGTTGCTAAACAAAGCAAAACAACAAAGAGGCGAAGCAAAGCAACGAAGCAGACGAAGATGCAAGAACCTGAACAAAATACAAAGCTAGAGAACGCTAGACTCAAACGTTAGCGCACGCTAACGGGTCCTATCTGTAGTTCAGTCAAGTTCAAAGCTACCTGAAGTCAAGTCATCTGGTGAAGATAGCGCACGCTACACATGAACACTAACGCATGCTATCGAAGGTTATTTATTGTTGTGAAGACATTCAAACACAGAATGACATATGCAATGGCGAAATCATAGCGCACGCTAATCATGAGGAATAGCGCACGCTAAAGTGTCTGAATTCAAGTCAATCAATCCGTTGGAAAAAGTAAGGATCAAAGTCAGAAAGTGGAACGGTCAGTTAGACAAAATCATGCAACGGATACTTGGTCAGCGCACGCAATATGAAAAGTTAACGCACGCTAATATGTGTACTTAACGTACGCTATGGACAAGCTAACACACGCTAAGGAAGAGAGACAGTAGCCACTGGACTGAAGCTACAAGCAGTTAACGCACGCTACATGTACGCTACAAGTGATAGCGCATGCTAAGGAAAGCTAGCGCACACTAGCAAGTCAAAACAGTCAGCAACAGCTAGTTTGTGGAGAAAGGCTATAAATACCAAGTGAATAGGTATTAAACCATACAACAACATTGAGCAAACCCTATACACTTGAGATATCATTGTAAACATTATAGTTGTTGTTCTTGAGCTTAAATTGAGAGTGATTGAGTGTGATACACTAAATCATACAAGAGAGAGAAAAAGAAAAGATACGATTGGATTCGGTGTTATTAGGATCAAGGATCCGGCATTGTTAGAATCGCAATCACTATCTTAGTAAGGTTTATATAGTACCAATAGAAAGCTAGAGTGGTTGATTCCTTGTCCAATAGAAAAGGAAAACGGTTTAACTTGGACCCACAAAAAGACAGGTAAGAGAACGGTTTACTCGGACCGATAGAATACGAGCTTGCACTACTAAAAAGTACCTCATATAGTGACACTTATCTAGCGACACTTTTAATAAAATGTCATAACAAATGCACCTAATGACGCATCCACTTCTCAATTAGATTTAATGACGCTTGATATTTTAAGCGCACTAATTTTCTCTTACTTGTCTTCTGCTCCAGATTCATTTTGCCGCATCGAGCCCTAGCTACTTCCCTATTCCCAGTTTCTGTGAAGCGAGGAACTACAGATTTATCGAGCCTTCTTCCTTCCTCCTAAAATCGCATTCTCAATCAAATTGACTCCTTCGTCCTGAAGCAATCGGATCAAGTCTCTGTCATTCCTCAACCGCCTTCTCATTCAGTAATAGAGTAATGTGTTATATTTTAATTACTTCAAACCTATTTTTTCGCCCATGAATTCGAGGGCTTCTATAATATCTAATGAATCAGTACCCGACTCGTATCCAGAGAAGGAGAGTACGGGGAATTGTTAATTTCAAGTATGTTTTTGGAAAATATGTGTTTTTATAAAGGATTTTGTCCTGCTTAGTAGAGATATTATACATTCCGTGACAATTATATGCTTAAAGTAAAAAAAATCCTCAAGCAGTTGTGCATGGAGTTGGATAAATGTCATGTGTGATTGCTACTTGTGCAGATCATGCGCCATAATACTGTTGGAGGTTGTTAATAGTCTTACGGGATGTTTGAGGTATGCATTGAATGTCTATTTTTTATTGCCTATAATTTTTTATAGGATTCGATCTTCTTGGCTTTGTTATGATAGCCTTAAAGTGTGTTTTCACTCGCAGGTGTTTAGAGAAGTGTCCACTTATTTGACTTGATGATGAAATCAGTGAGGTTAATGGTATCTTGAGACCATTTGTTCCCATTGTTGATTTGCCACTACTCTGATCTTTTACTTTGTTGTTACCTCATATCATGCTAAACCAAGATCTTGAATATTGCGTGTCTCAGTTTGTTAGCATTGTTGATTTGCCACTACTATCCTCATATTTTGGGTATCCTTGTCAAATAAGTTGGATTGTATACGTGAATGAGTTGTTTTATTATTTAAACTAATTTCGACATTATTTACGAGGTCATTGTAGTGCATTTTTTCAAAAGAAGCACTAATCATGATTTCCTTCGAGTGTTAAAATCAATATAATTGTAATAGCCATTATTTTAATTATTGCTTAGTTGTTAGATCAATAGGGAGAATCTGGTGCAAGAAATTTCTCAATTGGAGTACTATTGTATCTTCATAGAGTTGCGTTCAATTTGGTGTCAACATTGCGAAGCTATCTAATTATATGTTTATACATGTTTTACCGGTGATTGTCAAGCCTTATAGAAGATTATCTACTTGAGATGTTTGGTATCTACTTGAGATGTTTGGTCTATGGTCTTCTTTTTTTGTCTTTAGTTTCCAGTAGTTTCTTGCGCCATGCTGTCTGACTCCGAGCTGTTTGACTGGGTTTATTTATTTATGCTGCATTGCCGAAGCCAAGCACTGTTGGAGATGAGCAAATTGTATTGCAAGCTTTTCAGTTTGAAAATGTAAAAACTTATTTTATAAATAGATTTCCTATTGGGCAAAATAAGGGGGTGGATTATGAAGTCAGCCTCCCTTTAAACTGATTCCTTCCTCGGAGCTGTTTTTCTGCCTCGTCTTGTTACTCTCTCTCTATCTATCTTTTTTTTACCGGAAGTTAACTTTTTTAAGCAAGTTGCCTTTTTTGTGACTTCATCTAAAAATGAAAAGTGAGAAAACAGCTGCATAAGATAGAAAATGTCTTACATTGTTGCATGCATCCAACGGTAGGTAGAGTTGTCTCATCCAGATGCTGAACTTTGGTTGCTTGAAGTTTTTTATCACAAGATTTACAAGGTAATGTTCTCATACATTGTAATGATTTTCGTTAATTGGCCTCTCTTTGCATGATTTTGGAAACCATGCGTTGAGAATTTCACCTTAAAATTACGGGTTAGGAGTATCAGCTTCATACACTAGAAAGTCATTCTGCTTTCTGAATCTTGCAGATCATTCCTCTCCACGAGAAGATCGAGAATATAAATGACCAATATTGGACTCTGCGTGCTGAGTAGGTGAGCCAGCTTCTTCTAAAATATTTTTTTGTTACGTTGACTGCTCGTTCTTTCTCCCTTCTATTTACATATATGCATGTATGTATATACACATTCATTTTTATGTGTATAGCTGCACACGTCCACACACACACACATCCACACACACACACACACACATCCTTCTATTTTAAGTAAGGACTATATATGGACCGGGCCATTTGGCAAACTTCTAAGTGGATTTTTTTTGATGAAATTTGGTGGGAATGTTCTTTATCATGTGTCGAACATCACCAGCAAATTCCAATGGAAAATTCAACTGGAATTGGGGTTAAATACAAAAGAGCCTTTTATCCAAATTAATTGGGGTGGTCAAGTGGGTTATCCCCTCCCCCATGTATTTAGAAACCTTGATATTGTCTCGAAGTACATATTTGTTCATGCAACTTATTGTTCTAAATTCTAATGTTCTTGCTCTACCTCAGATTCCAAAGAGGAAAAGAACTTGGGCCCAAATGATCGCCTGAACCATGTTTACCATTTTACAAAAGAGAGTGCCCAGAATCACGTGGTACTTTATTATTTATTGATTCTAGATGTGCCGTGTATGTTGTTTCTCTTTTTTAGTGATAGTTATTTAACGGTCCTAAACAGCAAGTCCAGAATTTTTAGGAACCCTTCTTTTTGGTCATTCGTCAAGGCAAAACATTAGCAGAGGTTAAAGCACGAATTCAAAAGAAATTGAAAGCACGTATATATCAGGTTTATGCCAAAGGGCTATGCCTTTTGGACAAGCAGATAGCACATGACAAATTGTTTCGACTTTATTACCCTAATATTGAAAACCATTTATATATCAGGTTATCATGTAACAGTTGCTTGGAATCTATAACCGACTAATAAGAAACAATCAAGAAGATATCTATTTTTGTCGATTTAGTTTAAAAAGGGGAACTTAATGAATTTGCTTCTCAATAATTATTATGCTTTGGAAAACATAATAAGTAAGGTTATATTAGTAATTGGACATATAAATCTGACGTTAGGCCAAAATAATCCAGCATAAGAATAGAAAAGCCTTCACCAATAGGTTTCATTTTTTAATTCACAAATTATTAGACTTCAAATAGGTGTCATTTATTAATGGAATACTTGTATTATCACAGATGCGGAATGTATATTATTGGAAGTGTTAAAGTTATTGGACAAGCTATAGGAAGTAACATTGCTTGGCCAAAGTATTTGGTAAGTCTTTCTTTAACAATCTTTCATTTGTTATATTTTTTTTCTTCTTTCGATATTTGAATATCGTTCATTTTTCTATTTGTTTATTATTATAGGTTGAAGTGGAAGATGCGATAAGGAAAGCATGACATGAAGTCTTTTGTCAAGTATCATTTTTTTAGTGAATTTAAAATAATTAAGATGAAAACTTGTTTGCTGTTTGGGATATGATGCTAGGTTTCTAGCGATGTTCACTTCTTGGATAGTGATGGTATTTGTGATTTTTCTTATGTTTGCTATTTCGAATATATTGTTTGAATTTGACACTAGGATTGTTTTCTTCACATGTGATATTTATTACTATGCCATTATTCATATGCGTTGTAGATTTTACACTATTATATGTTTTTAAAAAAAAAAATATTAAATATTACTTTACGACGTCAGAAAGTGTCACCATAACATACTATTACGATGCCAGAAAGTGTCACCATAACATACTATTATGATGCCACAAAGTGTCACCAAAATGCAAAATGAGCGTCACTAAAGCTAACTGATGTGATGCAAAAAAGTGTCACCATATATAAAAAAAGTGTCACAATAGATATCTGTTGTGACGCCTTGAAAGTGTCACAATAATGGGCTATTGAAACGCCAAATCAGGTGACGCTTTTGAAAAGCGTCACTATAGCAAAAGCGTCACAATAGACTACATATTGTGACGCTTTTGAGCGTCACAATAGCCATTTTTTCTAGTAGTGTTGTAACAGTAATCCCTCGACCGATAGAAGAGAGGTGCAGAGGTTTATATCTTAAGCCTATAGAAAAAGATACCGAGAGAGGACGTAGGCGCGTTTGGACAAACCTCTATAAATCCGTGTGTCATTTTATTTCCGCACTTTATATTTACGGGATATCCTAAGGAAACTAAAGGATACTACTTTTATAAGCTCACAGAGAACAAAGTGTTTGTTGCTCGAAATGTCATCTTAGAAAGAAAATTTGTATCCAAAATAGATAGTGGGAGAAAATAATTCTCGAGGAAACTCGAGAACCATAAGAAGACATTACTTTACATGTGGAAACTGAAGAGGCTCAACAATTAGTTGAAGAGCTAGTTAGTATACATGTTCCTCGCAGATGTGATATGGTGCGACATGAACCTGAGAGATATAGGTATCTCGTGACGAAGGATGATGGCGCATCACTCAAAGATGATGAGCATAGTACTTATCAAGAAGTTTCATCGAAATCAGAGTCCGAGGAATGGATAGATGCCATGAAGTCTGGAATACAGTCCATGTACGATAATCGAATTTGGAACTTGATAGATCCACATGAAGGAGTAAAAACAATTGGGTGCAAAAAGGCCTTCAAAAAGAAGAAAGACATGGATGAAAATATGCAAGCATATAAAGCTATTCATTGACACATACTATGATTATGAGATATGATAAATGGATGTCAAAATAACATTTCTTAATAAAAACTTACTCGAGGATGTACATGTAACACCCCCAAGTTATTCAGGGTATATTACAGTATCGTGAGCCCCGTCGGGGGACCCATAAGGGTATTTATACGTGGAACTATGAACTTTGACCGAAGAGTTCCAATACAATGAAATGAAGGACAACACAAATGGTATTCAAACCATATCCAATATATATCTAAATACAACACATCACACTCCAATACCTCGGCAAAACAGGTCGGAACATCAAGGAAACTGAAAATAGTACTCGAGTATTCAAAGACCATTCAAGTACAATTCACTTAAAGGAGGAAATACAAAACATAACCAAAGACAAGATACAGCATCACACTTGCCCATCATCTTCATGTCGACCCAGTACCTGCCTGTCCGCTCTCCTGGATCCTGAAATACATAAAAAGTATTTTCCCCATAAAGGGGTTAGCCGTCGAATAGCTAGTACAAGTATATCGAATATGAAACACAATACTTCTCGATAATAAAGTAAAAGTAACCGTCAATTCGTCATTTCGAGAATAGTATTCCGGAATAACTAAATCTCATTACAATACATATATGATTAACCATGGAACTGCACCAAAGGCAACGGAACCCTCTGAGGCCCCGTCGGACCCTCCGAGAGTGGCTAACCCAAACTATTCATGGAACCGCACCAAAGGCCACGGAAACCTCTGAGGACCCGTCTGTCCATCCCAGGGTGAATATATACAACCATACAATTCATATACCTCACTTTCAAAGTCGATAACCCATAATCATAAACATATACTTGCCTTTGAGACATCGAGAAATCGGATGGAAGAGAGTATAAGTTCGGTAGGTCCAAGAATGCACTTTCAGCACCTAAATGATTCGCAAGGAATATGATAATCAATAATCCATACTCAAATCACACGAAGAAACTCCCGAAACCCACCTACGATTCACGAAACTACAAGAGTAAACATTTAGAGGTTGAAAAATCACCCAAACCTTCTCAAGTCCGAACAAGGTACAAAACATTCCATGTAATCGTAAGGGAAATATAGGTACGGGGTAGACACATCATATTTTCAAAGATCTCAAGCTCCAAAATGGGTAAATCGGACGAATCTAAGAAAATCACCAAAATTCCCAAAAACTAGGGTTCTAAGGAATTTACCTTGATTTGGGGGATAGAAACGGATTAGATGTTGTGTAATCTTTGTTATCCAACTCAAGATGATGATTGATAAAGAAGGACTGCCTCAAATTGCCCCAAATCGCCTCTCCCGAGCTCTCCCGATCGGAATAAATGGAAATGAAGAAGAATGATAAGTGCAGGGACAATTGTCCCTTATATACTGCGTTAAGTCTAACGCACGCTATGCCTCAATATTAGTGTGCGCTAAGGGAGTCACCCGGTAGTCCAGTGGCTTCTGCCAGCATCGTTAGCGTGCGCTACCTATATTGTAGCATGCTCTAATGCCTTCCTCTAGTGTGCGCTATCCGAGAGTTAGCGTGCGTTACCTGGGAGTTGGTGCCCAGAATTGGGAGTCCAGAACCTACTGTCCTCTGCCCTGCTCGAGCCTTAGCGTGCGCTACCACGATTGCTTAGCGTGCGATACTACTACAGCTAGCGCGCGCTGCCTTCTACACATAGTGTGCGCTACGAATTCTTCATTCCAGTCGAGTGTCTACTGGACTGTCTGCCTCAAATACACTAGTAGCGTGCGGTAATGCTTACCGGTAGCGTGCGCTACTAGTACTTAAATAGCGTGCGCTATAAAGGGAGCGTAGCGAGTGCTATGCCTCACACATAGGTGATAACATCGCATCCAAGATCCAAAGCAGCAACGATCCGAAGAAGAAAGAGTACATTCCAAATGAAATGAACTCTAAGGTCAATCTCAACTTACTAGACACTTACAACGAGTGTCAAAAATCACAGAAGTACCAAAGCGAAAAATTTATAAAAAGTACGGGTATTACATTCTTCCCCTCTAAAAAGAAGTTTCGTACCGAAACTTAAGAAATAAAAAGTTCGGGGTATTCTGATCGCATCTTCTCTTCCATTTCCCAAGTCGCCTTCTCGACTCCATGTCTCGACCATTGCACTTTAACCAACGGAATGACTTTATGCCCAAGTTGCTTCTCACGATGTTCAAGGATCTTCACCGGCCTCTCTGGAAAGGTAACATCCTCGGCTACGTCAATCTCACTGTAGTTGATATCATGACTTGTATCCGGCACGTACTTTCTCAACTGACACTACGCCATAAATGGCCTTCGGCAACCACATAACTGTGTTACTTTAGACACAATTTTCTGTTGCCACGGACCCAAAATGGGCGAAGGTAACATTTTACCTAAGTTGCTCTGTGAGCAGTAGCCTTTGGACTCAAAGGCAACATGTGAATCATCCTAAGCTAATATAGGATTATTTGTTACCTAAGGACCCTACAGCAACATCATAAGGACCCTACAGCAACATCATATTCGTGTTGCAATAGACTTTATAATTTTGTAAAATATATAGCCAATTTAGTGGGTCCCACATGTGGGGCCCGTTTTGTGGGCCCCACTGACCGGGCCCACCGGTGGGACCCACTTAGTGGGGTCACCTATATTACCAATTGCAACACACTAGGTGTTATAGGCCTTACCAATGAAAGACATTTGCAACCTATATATAGTACCTAAGGTAACACCTTCATTTTAACAAAATAAAAATGTAAATTTTAAATTTAGCATTTTCCATTAAAAAAACCAACAAACCAATTCACAGAAACCAACTACATAATCCCATCATAAAAAAAATAACTATATCCAATCACAAAACCAATCAACTACATCACCAACTACATATATACAAGTACTAGAAGAAAATAACTTGGTCATTTTTAACCAATTACATCAGTGGACGTCTAAGACTAATATACAAAAAGACTCTAAACACTTAAACAATTAGCCAAAGATTAGCCAATTTGCCCGAGTTGGTGTCCATTCACAAACTTCACCTTCTTTGAAGTAGAGAGCTGCAGAATGAAACAAGAAAGAAGATTCAATAATTAGTGATAGGTTACTAAGCTTCCAAATAAGCAGCCTGTTAACAACTATCAGAAAAATAAGGTCTCTAAACTAGTTGTTCTAAACCAGAAACAATTTGCCAAGTTGTTCTCTTTTTTAAGATCACCTGCTACTGTTGCAGCAATGACCTAACAAGTAAAACATTTTAGAATTTAGAAGAACATATATTTTATGCAGTAAGAATCTAAAAGAAAATGCATAAGAATACCACAGCAGAACAATATATATCTATATATCTATACCTCTAGTATGCCGAATCCACCAACAGCCATGGCATGGTCGCTTTCTATTGGTTTCAACATGACTAGTTCAATTGGCTTGAACTCCCTCTGTTGTGATTTGTTAAGGTAACCAAACATAGCTTCGGCTTGGTTTGCCTATAATTCACAAAGTTTATAACATGGATTAACAAAACTCAAAAACATTATTTTGCACATTTTACATCAAAATTATCATACAAAACAAACATGTGTGGAAATCATTTAATGTCCACCACCTCTAAGAAAGTGTGCAGCATTAGTAGCTATATTAATCACCTGATAAATTAGGTATAGTAGTGAAGAACACCTGAATCTGTGATTCTTAAGAAGGCTAGGCTTGGCATCTAAAAGTCGAAAGTGGATTAAATCGAACTCAGGGGGTAACACGTAACAGATTGTACTTTTAACCACAAACTTGCAACATAATACAGACAACATAACAGCACACGATATGCAGAATCTTCATGAGCAAAAATAACTTGATGAGTTCTATTTACGTTTTATAACAAAACCAAAACTAACATGATGAGTTCTATTTACACAATGTTTCTTTTGTTTCTTATAGTCACAGGTAACTTACGATTCATTTATACTTGATTCAACAATTTGTAAATTCTAACATCATAAAAATCAAACCTTTTTTATATTCAATAACACTAAACCCAAGTAGTTAAGTTTTATTTGTATTTCGACTTCGCAGGTATGGAGTTGGTCATATCACAAACAGGAGGATGTCATGACACTAACTTTCTACCATTTTGAACGAAATATCAATGCATGCATTTATGCGAACATAAATGTGGAATTTCTTATTATGGAGAATGCAAAAGTCCATTCATGTGAAGCATTTCATAAGCATCTACTATAATCCATGACCCAAAGCAAATACGCTAACGAAATAAATAGAAAACTAAGAATCACAAAAATATCTGAAGTGATACCTATTTTCAGACCCATAATCATCTGCTAGTGCATTTTCGGAAGCACCTAGATGATCATTCTAAGACAATAGACTCGTTATACCCATTCTGACCCATTTTTCATCAGCAAGATAAGCTGCAAAAAAATACCAGCAAGGTAAGCTTTATTAAACCCAAGCAACGCAAGGTAAATTGTCCTTACACAGTGAAAATCATAGTTTCGGAAATTTTTAAGCGCTAGAGCAACTGCATAGAAAGAAAAATTCAGTTTAAAGCATACGAACTAAAAAGAAAAATCAGTTTAAAGCACAAATTTGAAAAAAATCTAAAACCCATACGAACTAAAAAGAAAAACTAAAAAAACATCAGTCATGACTCCAACATAGCAATTCAGGAAACAGCGTACGATCAGTAGAGAAACTAAACCACTACTACTGGTACATGATCATACATTACTTGCTCACGAAGATTAACTAACAGTGGCAACAAAAACCAAAACGAAACTAATTAATAAAATAGAGTGTCACAGAATGTACAAATTAACACAAGTAAAGTTAGAAAAACTAAATCACTTACATCATAACAACAATCCTCTTTTTTCCATTTGCACCACCAACATTTACGCGAGCTGAAATGGGGGTCTCCAAATTGGGACCTCTCAATCTCAATCTCAATTTTATCTGAACCCTCACGCTCGCTGCCACCAATTTTGTCACTGACCACGAACCCGCGGACGTCTTCAGCCTCAGCCACCTTCAATTCCTACCAAAGAAATTGTCGCCGCCGCGCTGAACGACGTCGAGCCGAGATCCACCACCTTCCTTAAATTTTCGTCGGTAGACGAATCGAGTGGGTGGAAGTCCGAACCCAGTCCCTGAATTTGTTTAACGGACGACCACCGATCGAATTTCTGTAGTTGCCGCCACCTCTGTCGCCGGTTCTGCAAGTCACCGGAGGAAGGATTTTGTGAGGAAGGGGATCGAGGAAAATGTCGGCCGGATAGAAATAGAGTGAGATGAGGGAACGGGATAGGGATTTTATATCTCATTATTTGACTAGATTTCAAATTTAGTCCCTAAGTTTTTAATGTAACACCCCCAATCCACTCAGGGATATTACACGCCGTAGACCCTCTCCTCGAGGATCTACCAGGCTGGTAACAACATTTAACATCTCGACAATGCCTTCAAGGCTACAATGACTCAGTAGACCGATTTGGTCTTTCCACAAATACATACAACTCAAATACAACTCATGCCCACGCAGGGGACAAAATACAACCACACCCGTACAACGGGAACAATATAGCAGCGGAAAATAAAGTACAACTGAACCAACACACGATGTACGGTTCCTCATGTGATTAGTATCGATCATCTTTCATCATCCTTCGTGCCGACCCTGTGTTATGCTCCAAAACCCGAATGCAAAACAGACATCCACCCCGAATACTCGGGGGTTAGCAAAACTCCACTGTTTTGCTAGTGCAAGAACAAAGTGCAAATACGAGCCATACAATTCACATTCCACGAATAACAATAACCGAGGATCCTCAAAGATCCAAACGAAACGAAAAGTACTTCCCGAGGCAAGGGTTTTGAGAAAACATTTCAAAATCGAAACATCATAAATCAATGGAAGTAATTTATAAAACGGTTTAGAATGCCATCGAGAGTTTTAATAGAAAACAATTTAGGATTATCAAATCCTACTTTTCAAAATCCAAAAGATAAAAGGGGGTCACCGCCCCAAAGGTTTACTTCCCGAAAAATGATATTTACCAAACCGTTGGGATTTTATCCCCAAATCCGTAAAATGACTTTTACAAAAACGTTGGGATTTTAGCCCCAAATCTTAGCAACTCACAGTACACAAGAACGATCACAAGGTCTGTATCCCAACATCAAAATCCACAAATAAAGGATTTAAATCAAACAACAAAATACTCCAGTGCCATCCTAGCCAAGTAAGCCAAACGAACACTTACCTCTTACACACTTAGTCAATGCATGCAATCATGAAAACCGTTCAAAAGCACTCATTTGCGGAAATGCCAATGATCAAACCACTTTTGTAAAAATGCACCACAATTAACCGCGGACCCACGGCTTCGTTGATCCTGCCGAGACCCCGTCGGATCTAACCCACAGTGGTTAAAAGCAAGCTCGCGGTCCCACGGCTTCGTGGAACCCTACCGATCACCGGTCGAGTCTATCCCGTTGTTAGCCTACAATCACACCCTTTACTGATGCAATACTAACATGCTAAGAATGTAAGTTCATTAAGAATACTCACTAGAGATGGCCATTAACTCGACACCATTACCAAACTCTTCAAAAATACAATAACAAGATTAAATAAGGAATACACGATTCCATAACTTAAACAATAGGAGTATCATCATAAAATCCTTCAACGTTCGAAATAACCAAATCATAATCAATTCTCAAAACACCGTTCACAAATCACACTCGTTTTGAAAGAAAGCCGTTAACGCGGCCAAATCAAATCCTTTGAAACTTCATTTCAAATAACCAAACAAACACATCAAGACGACCACCGATCATCATATCCATAAAACGAGAAAAGTATGGGCAAGGTACTTGCCTCGAATAAGAACAACGCGGAGAATCGACCGAAGTAGGTTGGCCCGAACCGACTACGAACCCGCCGACTCCACCGAACGCCAACTCACGTTCATAAACTACGAAGGACAAATAATAACAATGAAATGAATTCCATAACACGACTCAAAGCCGTTGAATTCAAAGAACGAATGACGAAAGTTCACGGATTTCCCCCAAAACGGCCAAGAACACAATTCGTTCCGTCAAACCACGAAAACGGAATTCCAAGTTGAAATATGGATATACAATCCATAGAATATGTTTAACAACATCATTTAACCATAATCGATCCATCGAAAATGGATGAAAACCAAGATCGGGGACAAATCCCCCAAAAAGTCAATTCGAAGGAAATCAAGAATTATACTTCGATTCGACGAAGAACAATGGATTAAATGATGTTAAACACAAGAATACTATCAAGATTAATCATACCCATCATGAATTAATCAACAACACGGAACGAATCGGACGAAAATGCAAAAATCCCCAAATTCACGAAATTAGGGTTCTAAGGAAGATTACCTTGATTCGCTGGATCAAAGGTTGATAACGGACGATCGATTGATGTTATGAACTCAAGGACTTCATGGATCTGTTGTTAAACAACATGGCTTCGTCACCCATGAATCCCCACTCGCGGACGGAGAAGGAAGGAAGTGAAAAATGAAGTGAAATGTGACTGCTCAGCCACATTTATACTGGGCCAGACTAGCGTGCGCTAGCCTTCCCGGACTAGCGTGCGCTATCGGCCAGTATCGGCCGAGTACCCTCGGCCAGGGCCCACACGACCCGGCATCACCGACCAACCACCGCCAACCAACTCGCCGACTCGACTCCCGCTAGCGTGCGCTACGGCCGGCTTCGCGCGCTAGCCGACTGGCCCAAAGAGCCACCGGATCAATCGCCTGCCTGTAACGACGCTAGCCGGCCGACAGCGGCGCTACGCTCGCCGACTAGCGCGCGCTACGCTCGGCTTAGCGTGCGCTACCCGCCGATCCCGACCGAGTCCGTAACCTCAGAACCCCACCGCCTGTGCCCGTTAGGCGGGCCGGTGAAGCGTGGCGCTACACTGCCGGAAGGCGCAGCCTCTTCCGGCCGAAGCGTGCGCTTACGCGGATCTCGCGCACCTGGCCCGGCCGGTGCCCGCAATCGTCCGGCGCCCCGCCACCGTCCGGGCCCCGCAACTGCCGTGGCTCGACGACCCGATTTCAAAACGCACTAACGAACACGACGAAAAGTTCACGGACGACATAAACGACTCGAAATGAAAACGTAATACCATATTTAGTCATACGTGACCAAGAAACGGGTCGAGACAACCATTACAGATATAGATACCCGTAACTTTTAAGAAATTACAAAATGGCCCAAAACGCCCGGAAATCACGATACATGATCGAATAACCAAACCGAAGTTCACAACACGTCTAACAAAGTTAAACGGACTTACGGGAAACTCGAAACAACAGTTTCGAACGAGATTCGCAAGAATCGAACTCAAGCGCGGAAAAGTCGCTAAAAAGCACGGAACTCAACAAAACGACACCGAAACGAACTCGGATGTCAAAAAGTGTAGAATTAATCATTCTCAGAATGACGAAACGGACATGAGCGAGTCGTCAAAACAGACTTCCGCCGAAAAAAAAGAAATTACCGGAAATCGAAAATTGCGGATATTACATTCTACCCTCCTTAAAAGAAGTTTCGTCCCGAAACTTAAAACAAGTACGGAGAAGAAATATTCCGCCAGGAAAAACTCAACGAGATACACAAGAATGCGTAACTAACGCCCAACGGCGAAATGTTACAAACAACGCAAAGGAGTATACGGCGTGAAAACACGCTCCACGGCGACCAAGACAACGTCGCCGTTAGGGATATAATAAAAACCAACAAGTGACCAGCGTCATCAAACGGATAATATAGCCAAGTCAATTATCCGACAATCACAAAACACAACGAACGAAAATCAATACGATTGACCAACCTAACGGTGCATTGATCAAAACGCGAGCCAAACGCTGAACAAACACGGAATCCCACCGCCTAAGGGCTGGAAGATCGAAAACGAAACTAATTTCCCGAATTGAAGGGAATTACGAAGGAGCCTAAATGTTCACCAATCACGGAACGAGATCAATAAAAACCGAACAATCAAACGGTCGAACCACAACGATCGAGACAACAAAATCGAAGAATCATGTTCGAATCACGAAGGATAATAAAATTCAAACAACGACTCCAAGGTTCACATCTCGACTCGAGACAATATATGATCCGGTGAAAACAACAGGATGTGCATTCCCATAAGATCCACAGGAAAGGGAATAGCAATTAAAAAGTCACAACGACAAACGAGTTATTCCGAAACAATACCACACTCGTTCGATAAACAAAAGCAAGGGGCAGGACAAGCTCAGAAATGTCAACGAACATAAATGAGTCGACAGAGTCGAAAACACAAGAGTTCCAAAGCCGATCCACTACGAATAAAAGAACTAGTAGAACCAGATGATGTCACTCCCAAACAAAGTTCACAAGAATCGAACTGAACCCGAAAAAGTAACATCGATAACCAGATCGACCCACAACAAGATCACAGCTCGTTCGGACGATGAAACCGAAATATAGAACAAGTTCATAAAGTACCAACGATCATGAACGAATCGATAGACTGGGGAAAGAGAAAATACAGAAGTCAAAATAGTACGGGCATTACCTCCGACACGAAATTCACAAAAACGGAAGCAAGGTAACAAGACATTAAACAACCGACACATAACGGAACCATCACCGATGCACACGGTCATACCAAACCAAGCTCTAACAGCTCGCACATGCGCGACAACGCAGGAATCACTACGAGGCGATAATATTCAACACCAACATCCCGCCTCTCACAGGGGGCTAACACAACAAATGTGTGGAAAGCGACTCAACGCTCACACCGCCAATTCGGTCATACTCGGGAGAAAGTATCAAAATGACAACGCGAACATCACACATACATACCCATCCCTCAAACGGGAATGGATAGGTTTTAAAAACGAAAACCTCATTTTGAAAATAATTTAGAAGAATACTGGTTGATCTTGAGTATCACCTTTCAAAAAGTATAAACGTGAAACATCGTTATCGAGACATTGGAAAAAACCATTTCGCATTTGATAAAAATGAGGACACTTTCTCTTAGTGAAAACTTTCAGAATATTCGACCCTCGGGTCTAAATAAAAATGTTTCTAAGACATTGAAAATATCTCAAAGCATTTTGGTCCTCGAAGTAGAAAATTTTTGAAATATATTGCGGCACCTTGGATGTACCACAAGAAAATAACTCATTTGAAAAGTATGTCTCGAAATTTATTTTTCTAAGATACTCAAGGTTTTCAAAAATCCAATAGGCCAGAATGCCCAAAATTCACACATACCGACGTTCACTAAAACAACTCCTAGCACACGCATCAAAAAGTTTAAAATCAAGACAATATATGTCTTTAAACGGAAATAAACGATAAAATACCACATTCAGAACAAAACCACTGATAAAATACTCTCCCGCACTGGCTAGTGAACAAGTCGAACGCGTATAAGCACAAAGCTTCCACAAGAGACTTGTAAAACGTGCAAATCGATTCGAAAATCATCAACAACGGAGAAAAACAACAATAAAAAGACATCACAAGCGACGACACTCCTCGTATAAATCAAATACGAAAGTCGACTAAATACATATCGTGAAATCAAAATTCACATAAGGATTCCACCACTTAACAAATAATCATAAAAATAGCTCGTGTCACACGAGGCACAACACAAAGAAGGGAGACTTACTTCCACAGGTCGCACGAAGATGATGATCGCCCCACGATACTAATCACGACCAACAAACTCAAACGACGCGTCGCGACACGACTCAGTCAGATAAAATCCGATGAAACAAGACTCAACAACACGACTTGACCCGACAGCCTAGGTTTCCTCAACCTAAGCTCCGATACCATTTATGTAACACCCCCAATCCACTCAGGGATATTACACGCCGTAGACCCTCTCCTCGAGGATCTACCAGGCTGGTAACAACATTTAACATCTCGACAATGCCTTCAAGGCTACAATGACTCAGTAGACCGATTTGGTCTTTCCACAAATACATACAACTCAAATACAACTCATGCCCACGCAGGGGACAAAATACAACCACACCCGTACAACGGGAACAATATAGCAACGGAAAATAAAGTACAACTGAACCAACACACGATGTACGGTTCCTCATGTGATTAGTATCGATCATCTTTCATCATCCTTCGTGCCGACCCTGTGTTATGCTCCAAAACCTGAATGCAAAACAGACATGCACGCCCCGAATCCTCGGGGGTTTGGAAAACTCCACTGTTTTGCTAGTGCAAGAACAAAGTGCAAATACGAGCCATACAATTCACATTCCACGAATAACAATAACCGAGGATCCTCAAAGATCCAAACGAAACGAAAAGTACTTCCCGAGGCAAGGGTTTTGAGAAAACATTTCAAAATCGAAACATCATAAATCAATGGAAGTAATTTATAAAACGGTTTAGAATGCCATCGAGAGTTTTAATAGAAAACAATTTAGGATTATCAAATCCTACTTTTCAAAATCCAAAAGATAAAAGGGGGTCACCGCCCCAAAGGTTTACTTCCCGAAAAATGATATTTACCAAACCGTTGGGATTTTAGCCCCAAATCCGTAAAATGACTTTTACAAAAACGTTGGGATTTTAGCCCCAAATCTTAGCAACTCACAGTACACAAGAACGATCACAAGGTCTGTATCCCAACATCAAAATCCACAAATAAAGGATTTAAATCAAACAACAAAATACTCCAGTGCCATCCTAGCCAAGTAAGCCAAACGAACACTTACCTCTTACACACTTATTCAATGCATGCAATCATAAAAACCGTTCAAAAGCACTCATTTCCGGAAATGCCAATGATCAAACCACATTTGTAAAAATGCACCACAATTAACCGCGGACCCACAGCTTCGTGGATCCCTGCCGAGACCCCGTCGGATCTAACCCACAGTGGTTAAAAGCAAGCTCGCGGTCCCACAGCTTCGTGGAACCCTACCGAGACCCCGTCGAGTCTAACCCGTAGTGAGCATACACACACACACGTTACTCATGCAATACTAACATGCTAAGAATGTAAGTTCATTAAGAATACTCACTAGAGATGGCCATTAACTCGACACCATTACTAAACTCTTCAAAAATACAATAACAAGATTAAATAAGGAATACACGATTCCATAACTTAAACAATAGGAGTATCATCATAAAATCCTTCAACGTTCGAAATAACCAAATCATAATCAATTCTCAAAACACCGTTCACAAATCACACTCGTTTTGAAAGAAAGCCTTTAACGAGGCCAAACCGAAATCCTTTGAAACTTCATTTCAAATAACCAAACAAACACATCAAGACGACCACCGATCATCATATCCATAAAACGAGAAAAGTATGGGCAAGGTACTTGCCTCGAATAAGAACAACGCGGAGAATCGACCGAAGTAGGTTGGCCCGAACCGACTACGAACCCGACGACTCCACCGAACGCCAACTCACGTTCATAAACTACGAAGGACAAATAATAACAATGAAATGAATTCCATAACACGACTCAAAGCCGTTGAATTCAAAGAACGAATGACGAAAGTTCACGGATTTCCCCCAAAACGGCCAAGAACACGATTCGTTCCGTCAAACCACGAAAAAGGAATTCCAAGTTGAAATATGGATATACAATCCATAGAATATGTTTAACAACATCATTTAACCATAATCGATCCATCGAAAATGGATGAAAACCGAGATCGGGGACAAATCCCCCAAAAAGTCAATTCGAAGGAAATCAAGAATTATACTTCGATTCGACGAAGAACAATGGATTAAATGATGTTAAACACAAGAATACTATCAAGATTAATCATACCCATCATGAATTAATCAACAACACGGAACGAATCGGACGAAAATGCAAAAATCCTCAAATTCACGAAATTAGGGTTCTAAGGAAGATTACCTTGATTCACTGGATCAAAGGTTGATAACGGACGATCGATTGATGTTATGAACTCAAGGACTTCATGGATTTGTTGATAAACAACATGGCTTCGTCACCCATGAATCCCCACTCGCGGACGGAGAAGGAAGGAAGTGAAAAATGAAGTGAAATGTGACTGCCACCACATTTATATCGGGCAGGACTAGCGTGCGCTAGCCTTCCGGAATAGCGTGCGCTATCGGCCGCAGACGGCCGAGTACCCTCGGCCAGGGCCCACACGACCCGGCATCACCGACCAACCCCGCCGACCAACCTGTCGACCCGACTCCCGCTAGCGTGCGCTACGGCCGAAGCTGCTGGCTAGCCGACTGCCCAGAGCCACCGGATCGAATCGCCCGGCCAGTAACGACGCTAGCCGGCCGACGGCGGCGCTTACGCCGCCGACTAGCGCGCTACGCTCGGCTTAGCGTGCGCTACTCGCCGATCTCGACCGAGTCCGTAACCTCGGGAACCCCACCGCCTGTGCCCGATAGCGTGCGTTAGCCGCAGAAGCGTGGCGCTACACTGCCGGTTAAGGCAGCCTCTTCCGGCCAGAAGCGTGCGCTTACGCTGATCTCGCGCACCCGTCCGGCCGGTGCCCGCAATCGTCCGGCCAGTCCCGCCACCGTCCGGCCAGTCCCACAACCGTCAGGGCTCGACGACCCGATTTCCGAAAACGCACGGAACGAACACGACGAAAAGTTCACGGACGACATAAACGACTCGAAATGAAAACGTAATACCATATTTAGTCATACGTGACCAAGAAACGGGTCGAGACAACCATTACAGATACAGATACCCGTAACTTTTAAGAAATTACAAAATGGCCCAAAACGCCCGGAAATCACGATACATGATCGAATAACCAAACCGAAGTTCACAACACGTCTAACAAAGTTAAATGGACTTACGGGAAACTCGAAACAACAGTTTCGAACGAGATTCGCAAGAATCGAACTCAAGCACAGAAAAGTCGCTAAAAAGCACGGAACTCAACAAAACGACACCGAAATGAACTCGGATGTCAAAAAGTGTAGAATTAATCATTCTCAGAATGACGAAACGGACATGAGCGAGTCGTCAAAACAGACTTCCGCCGAAAAAAAAGAAATTACCGGAAATCGAAAATTGCGGATATTACATTTAACTCTTTCAATTTTACCCCATACATCTTTAAATTGTTACATTAATGCCCAATCATATTTATAATTCCTTCAATTTCACTATCACTTTAAGCAGCGTCATTTTATTCCAGTGAGAATTTTCAAAATCACTTTAATTGCTTTAATTGGACTGCTATATGATATTCTATTTATGTTTTAAATTTATGATACATGTTGTAAAATTTGAGGAAAATCTTGATTAGAAATATTAATTTATAAATTTATTTCCACCGCAATTATTACCTATTATCTATGTCATGTCGTTGCCTTAATTACTGAGCATTTAGTCAGCGTAGCGACTCGACATTATTTTTATTAAAATTTATTATTATATGTAGACATTAAATTTTTTATTTTAATTATTTTGTAATTATTCATAGTAATTACAAGCTTTTATTTTTTAATAATTTTTTAATTATTTAAATCAAAATTTATTAATTTTCAAATACTACTTTATTTTAAAACCTTTTCAATTTAAATTTATTAAAAATATTTTATTGTGTATAAAAAATATATATAATTCATTATTTGATAGAATAATTTTTTATAAAAATAGATTCAATTTTTTATTAAAATTAATTATTTTTAAAGTTAAAATTTTATTAAATTATTAATTTTACATAAAATTCAAAATTTTGTTTATTAATACTCTAAGGTAACACATCTCATGGTGTTACTGAGAGTTACACCTTTTATAGCTAGAGTAACATATATTTCAGGATTTGGTAACAACATAACCCGAGCGTTGTGGTAGGTCCAAAATTTCATAGCTATGGTAACATCCAAGAAGGTAACACCCACCCTAAGTGTTGTAGAAAGCCATCTATGGCGTAGTGTGAGACAAATGCTATGGACATGACTCAAATCTGGAGGCAACGCCAAGCGATAAGTTAATCTCCAACCCTGTCCAAAATTTCAAACGGTCCGATATACCGCGGACTAAGTTTCCCCTTTTTCCTGAAGCGGAAAACTCCTCTGGTCGGCGACACCTTGAGTAGAACATGGTCTCCCAGTTTGAATTCTAAAGGTCAACGACGAGTATCAGCATAAGATTTCTGACGGCTCTGGGCAGTCAACAACTAGTCCCGGATAGAAATCTTCTCCTTGGTCTCCAACAACATATCCGGTTCCGTTCCGACTAGCTCCGAAGCCTCGTCCCAACATAACGGTGATCTACACCACCATAGAGTGCCTCGAGCGGTACCATTTTGATTGACGCATGCCAACTATTATTGTAGGCAAACTCGATCAACGGCAAGTAAAGCTCCCAATCATTACTCTAGTCTAGGGCACAAGCCTGCAACATATTCTCCAACGTCTGAATCGTTCGTTCCATCTGCCCGTCTGACTAAGGGTGAAATGACGTGCTCAATCTCAACTCGGCGCCTATAGCCTAATGAATGGCTTGCCAAAAATGCGATACGAAGCGACCATCTTGATCGGAAACAATAGTCTTAGGGGCACCATGCAATCTCACAATCTCGGCTATAAAAGTTCGAGCCAATCTCTCCGGTCGCCAAGTATCCTTAATACCTAGGAAGTGTGCAGACTTGGTCAACCGGTCAACAATTACCCAAATCATATTCATTCCGGCTCTAGTTCTCGGCATCTCAGTGATAAAATCCATAGAGATATCTTCCCACTTCTACTCTAGAATGGGAAGTGGCTTCAACAACCCCGCCGGTCGTTGATGTCCAATATTGACTTGTTGACACGTCAAACACCGCAGTACAATACATCTTTCTTCATATTATTCCACCAAAAATTTCGCTTCAAGTCCTTGCACATCTTACTCGTTCCGGGGTGGATTGAGTAAGGTGTAGCATGAGCTTCTCGGAGAATTCTCTGCCTCAACTTTAGATCATTCAGAACACAAAGCCAGCCCTGAAATCGGCGATGAGGTCAAACGTCTCTTTATCTCATCGAAGCTATGCTGTATCTTAATCGTCCAAACAAACTTTTCTGTCTTCTGGAGTAATTTCGTAAGTGGCCGAGCGAGTTTCGAGAACCCCTCGACGAATCGACTGTAATACCCAGCAAGACCCAAAAAGCTACGAACTTCTTTAACATTTTTAGGTGGTGCCCAATCTAGCACTGCCTCAATCTTTTGCGGGTCTTCACGAACCCCTTCGTCCGAAATCACATGGCCGAGAAACATAACTTCTTCCAACCATTCATCTCATACGGCTTCAACTGTTGTGACGCAAAAGCTATCATCTTATCATGTTGCATAAGCATACATCCAAGCCCTTGTCCTGAAGCATCGCTATAAACTGCAAATCATTCACTACCTTGTGGTAAATCTAAAATCGGCGATGAGGTCAAACGTCTCTTTAGCTCATCGAAGCTATGCTGTATCTTAATCGTCCAAACAAACTTTTCTGTCTTCTGGAGTAATTTTGTAAGTGGCCGAGCGAGTTTCGAGAACCCCTCGATGAATCGACTGTAATACCCAGCAAGACCCAAAAAGCTACGAACTTCTTTAACATTTTTAGGTGGTGCCCAATCTAGCACTGCCTCAATCTTTTGCGGGTCTTCACGAACCCCTTCGTCCGAAATCACATGGCCGAGAAACATAACTTCTTCCAACCATTCATCTCATACGGCTTCAACTGTTGTGACGCAAAAGCTATCATCTTATCATGTTGCATAAGCATACATCCAAGCCCTTGTCCTGAAGCATCGCTATAAACTGCAAATCATTCACTACCTTGTGGTAAATCTAAAATCGGCGATGAGGTCAAACGTCTCTTTAGCTCATCGAAGCTATGCTGTATCTTAATCGTCCAAACAAACTTTTCTGTCTTCTGGAGTAATTTCGTAAGTGGCCGAGCGAGTTTCGAGAACCCCTCGACGAATCGACTGTAATACCCAGCAAGACCCAAAAAGCTACGAACTTCTTTAACATTTTTAGGTGGTGCCCAATCTAGCACTGCCTCAATCTTTTGTGGGTTTTCACGAACCCCTTCGTCCGAAATCACATGGCCGAGAAACATAACTTCTTCCAACCAGAACTCACATTTCGAGAATTTTGCATAGAGGTGCTCGGCTCTCAAAACATCTAGTATCAAATGCAAGTACCGGGCATGTTCCTCCTTATCTCGAGAATAGATCAAAATGTCGTCGATAAAGACGTCCATACATATGTCCAAGTATTCGATGAATATCTTGTTGATTAGTTGCATGAACACTGTCGGTGCATTAGTTAACCCAAAAAGCATACAAATTCACAATGTCCGTACCTCATCCAAAACGTAGTCTTTGGAACGTTGGACTCTTTCACCCGGAGCTGATGGTACCCTGATCTCAAATCAATTTTCGAGAATACTGCGGCTCCCTACAACTGATCAAATAAATCATCTATACGAGGCAAAGGATACTTGTTCTTGATGGTCACTTTGTTCAGTTCACAGTAATCAATGCATAACCATAGTGAACCATCCTTCTTCCTTACAAAAAGACAGGCGTTCCCCAAGGCATTGCGCTCGATCTGATGTACCCTTTCTCTAATAATTCTCCCAGCTAACTCTTTAATTCTTGCATCTCACAAGGTGCCATCCGATAAGGTGCCTTAGAAATCGGAGCCGCATCGGGCTCTAAGTCCATAGAAAATTCTATCTCTCGATCCGGCGGTAATCCCAGGAGGTCGTCCGGATAAACGTCGGAATACTCATTAACAACTGGAATCAAAGAGAAATCGACTATGTTCCCTTCCGTCTTCAAGGCATAATACCAATATCCCGTACAACCTTTATTCAGAAATTTTACGGCCTTCATGGCGCTGATAAGCAACTTAGGTTGGCCCGACTTACGTCCCAAAAATGAGTGCTCGGATCCGTCTTCAGTCATCATAGTGATAACCTTAGTACGGTAATTCATAATCGCTTGGTGACCGTTAAGCCAATCCTCACCGAGGATCACATCCTCGCGTTCCATATCAACCATAATCAAATTCGATAACCAATCCATACCAGTTATATTCACCGGAAAATCTCTAATCTCCCGATTCCCCAGGATTCTATCCCCGCTAGGTAGTTTCACAATGAAAGGATCGCAAGCAGTCATACAAGTTATATTCAAACGGCGTACACACTCCAAAGAGATGAAAGAATGTGTAGCAACCATATCAAAAAGTGCACGAACTGGATGAGAAAGGATATAAATGGTACCTGAGGCCACCACTGGATCGGGTTCATCTGCTCGACGCATCTCATAGACTCGAGGGTGTACCGAACCGATGCTAGAATCTCCCCCTCTAGCGCTCTGACTCTGTCCCCGGCCCATGCCGTAACTCTGCTGTGACTGTCCGACTGGTCGCTGCTGATTCATACTCTTATCTATATGCACTGGGGCCGAATCCCGAGTAACCAACGTTTGGTCTTGTTCGGGGTAATAAGCTTCTCTATGCCCCATATGTCCGCAAGTAGGGCACTTCAGAGGTGGAAAGTTGCACTCCACATTGATGTGGCCTGGATGAGCACAATTAAAATAGGTTACCGGGCGAGCTGAGGTGCCCGGAGCCGAACGTAAACTCTTCCTTCCTCTAAAAGAACGTGACGGCTGCCCGACAGAACGGTTAGCCGTCTGGAGCTTCTGGAAGTTGCCATCTTTGGAGCCAGAAAAATTACCAGCGGTCTTTTGCTTCTTCGATTCTTCCGTGGTATCATTGTGGGGAATCAACATGTCATAAGCCAAAGCCCTGTCTTGGTAATCCTTCAAGGTAGTACAAGAAAATCCGGCTATATAACGTCATAAATCCATATTCATCCGCATATCAAAGTAGCGGATCTTGTCGCGCTCATCTCGCACTTGATTCTTCACGTAGATTAGTTGTTGGTTGTATTCCACTACGCCTGAGAGACTGGAATATTCTGCAGCTTAGCCTCGAAAAAGGCTCGTGTAACACCCCCAAAATCTCCCGAGGTTTTAAGAAGAAACATAATTCAAAGTTCGATTATTACATAATGGAGGTTTTAAAGATCAAATTTAATTTAAGCAGCAGCAAGAGTTTATTCCAACACCGTTCAAGTATGACCGGACCCCTTAGGAATGTCCTGCACATGATCAACAAATCTACCTAGCACGACAATTTATGACAAGTAACCAAGGTCAGAGAATGTATACCAATAACGATTATTATCAACGATATACACAAATTTTACCCGACTCAGTGTCATATAACCAACATAAAATATTTCACCACACGATCGATGTTGTCTTTCTCTTTTTATCACATAAACCCCAGGGTCGCAACCAAGGGTCACAAAAGTATCCACACAGGAATACCCCGGAACATAGGTGCCCAATTCAGGTCTTATCCCCTAACACATCTCCATATGAATACCATACAGGTTTTATCCCCAATACATCGGCCCATTTAGAACACATTTTAGAGAAAGACAACTGTCGACATTCATCAACAATGGCACATTCATTAATACGAACATTTTAATAATATTAGCATTTCTCGAGCAAGATTTCACTTGCCTTTGATCTGACGGTAGGTGCCTTATGATAACTAGGGATCTCCACTCCCGATCGAGCTTAACCTAGTCATGTACTCCTTGATTAATACTTCGCATGGACAAAGAAGAATAAACTAGTTTTCCCTTCCCCCTCCTAACCGAATTCTCAACTTATTCCGATTCCGCTTAAACTAATATCGTGTTCCTAAATTCACGAATGATACGTACTACTATGCCGTTCAACTCTATGACTAACGTTTAGCTACAATTATTTGCCCGACAAGATTATCCCAATCATCGTTCGGCTAGCAACAAACAACCATAGCATAGTCGAATCCCTTACTTCGAATCAAATTTTAACTCCGATTATTTTAACCGGTGGGTTACCATCTACGTAATGATCTCGGTGTTAATGACAATAATAGCATCGGATTGATTCCCCTTGTTATTTTAACATCGATAATTATATGAAAATAGTGGGTTATGACTAGTTTATCAAACGGTGATCGATTCCTACGAAAATCTCCTACAATTGGTTCGTCAAGTTTTAAAATTCCGATGTCAATTGAGATGGAAATTTCGAATGTGATTGATACAACGAGTTGCACGAAAATGAAATATACGAACAATGATAGTCCTGATTACTACAAGTTCGTTTTATTAGATTATCTATGAGAGTTAGCAAAATCTACCCAAGTACCCATAATCTAACAAGTATAATCAACAACATTGAGTAGATTACTTCTAGGATGGATAGACTTACCTTAATAGATGAAGAACAATGAATATGGATGACAATCAATAAGAGCCACGAGTAGAAACGAAGAATGGATCGTTACGTGCGTAATGTTCTACTATTAGCGTACGTAAAGGTCATCCAGAGGCTACTGACTGAATTGCACTCATCTGTTACGTACATAAGTTGCGATAGTGTACGTAAAGCGTCTGACCGTAGCATTCGTTAAACTTGGCGAATAGCATACGTTATAAGGGGTTGACTCGTTTGTCCTCTAGCCCGCCGAAAGTAACCCAATCCGCGTTAAAAGGAAGATTATGGTCGGAAGACCAACTCAACCATTACGTACGTAACCATGTCACGTTAACGTATGTAATGTATCAGTTTTAGCGTACGTTATGCATGTTCTATAGCGCGCGTTAGACATTCAGTTCCTTAGTCATATATTCACATTTTAACCATTTCGGAGTGACCATCCTTTCCACTCGTCAACAATTTATCGGGGAACAAAACGTTGGCCACCGTCATATTCGCACCGACGATTGTTCAACGGCATCAAGTTGCATCACCTCCGTTTCATCCATATCACACAATTGTATCGAAATAGCATTTAATGAAATCACATAATAGAAATGGCAATATAACACTATAAGGAATCACACAGTACAAGGTAATCAAGCATGAAGTACCGATGGTATTACATATCATCCCTCTTAAAATAGTTTCATCTCGAAACTAAGAAAATAACTCGGGATGACTCTCCCTCATGCTCGACTCGGTCTCCCAAGTTGCTTCCTCTGTGCCGTGGTGCGACCACCGAACCTTTACTAGGGTTATGGCTTTATTTCGTAATATCTTCATACGCCGATCCAAGATCGCGATCGGTACCTCTCTAAAGGTAGCGTCGTCGTAAATTTCCACTTCTTCAAAATTGAGCTTGTGACTAGGATCATAGACATACTTCCTTAACTGGGAGACGTGAAAGACATTGTGCACTCCATCCAGATGCGGCGGCAGAGCTAATCGATATGCAAGCTTCCCTACCCGGTCCAATATCTCAAACGGGCCTATAAACCTTGGGCTTAACTTGCCTTTTTGGCCGAAACGCCGTACACCCCGCATAGGTGATACTTTGATCCAAACATGATCCCCGACTGCAAATTCTAACGGTCGCTGTCGGTTTTCGACATAAGATTTCTGCCGGATCTGTGCTGCTAGCATGTGCTTTCGAACGATAGAGATCTTCTTAATGGACTCCTAGATCAGATCTAACTCGGTTATCACGGTGTCAGAAGCATCATCCCAGCATAACGGCGACTTGGATCTTCGCCCATATAGGGCCTCAAATGGTGCTATGCCTATGCTTGCATGCCAGCTGTTGTTGTACGAAAACTCCACCAATCCCAGATGCCTAGCCCAATCGTTACCCCAATCGAGCACACATGCCCTCAACATATCTTCCATGGTTCGGATCGTACGTTCGGTCTATTCATCCGTCTGAGGGTGGTAAGTCGTGCTAAAATGTATTTGGGTCCCCATAGCTTTATGGACGGCTTTCCAAAAATGGGACATGTATCTGGTGTCCCTATCCAAAATGATGGATGAGGGAACGCCGTGTAGTCTCACGGTCTCCCTGATGAAAATAGTGGCCAACTGCTCTGTTCCGGTTATTTCTTGAATAGGAATGAAATGTGCCGATTTCGTTAATCGATCAACGATAACCTAAATTGTATCCTTCCCCCCACTGCCTTTGGTAGCTTAGTGGCAAAATCCATCGATATGCTCTCCCATTTCCATTCCGGGATGGGTAGGGGTTGCATGATACCGGCTGGTCTGTGGTGTTCAATCTTCACTTGTTGGCACGTCACACATCGGGCGACGAACCTAGCAACTTCCCATTTCATATTTTTCCACCAAAAACTCTGTCGCAGATCTTTGTACATTTTGTTCGCTCCAGGATGAATAGAATAGGGAGTGGAGTGCGCCTCCTTTAGTATAGTTTGCTTCAGCCCGTCATTCGGCGGAATACAGATCCTGTTCTTGAACCTCACCAAGTCACCCTAGATCTTATAGTTGGAAACTTCTCCTCCCTCGATTCTTGCACCAATCGCACGTAATTCGGGATCCTCCATCTGTGCTAGGCGTATCTCGTCTAGTAAGGACGAATGTATATTGATTGAGCATAATTTTCCTTGCCTACATTATATCCATACTTCGGTACTGCTTCTCCTGATGTCTTGCTACAGTTCGGGCTGAACTGTTATGCTGGACACCATCACATCTTGTGTAGTTTTCTGACTAAGATCATCAGCTACCATATTGGCTTTCCCAGGTTGATAGGAGATTTCCACATCGTAGTCCTTGATTAGCTCCAACCAGCACCTCTGTCTCATGTTTAATTCCCTTTGAGTGAAGATATACTTCAAACTTTTATGATCCGTGAAAATCTTGCAAGTAACTCCGTAAAGATAGTGCCTCCAAATCTTGAGGGCGTGCACCATTGCGGCTAACTCCAAGTCATGCGTCGGGTAATTCATTTCGTACGACCTTAGCTGTCGGTATGCATATGCTATAACTCTGTCGTTCTGCATAAAGACACATCCCAGCCCATGTTTAGATGCATATGTGTATATAATGAATCCTTCCATTCCCTGTGGTAGCACTAACACTGGAGCAGTGGTTAGTCTCCACTTGAGCTCATCAAAGCTCTTCTGACAGTCCGCAGTCCATACAAACTTGGTGCTTTTCCTTAGTAGATTTGTTAAGGGTCGAGCGATACAGGAAAAAGCCTCGATGAATCTTCAATAATAGCCTGCCAATCCTAGAAAACTCCTTACCTCCTTGACGTTCTTCGGCGGTTCCCAACTCATTATCATCTCGATTTTTTGTGGATCGACCTTGACGCCTTCTGCTGAGACAACATGTCCGAGAAAAATTACCTCCGGCATCCAGAATTCGCACTTGGAAAGTTTCACATAAAGTTGGTGTTGCCTCAACACGCTCAGCACTTGCCTCAAATGTTCCTCGTGTTCCTGTCGGCTTCTAGAATAGATCAGGATGTCATCAATAAAAACCATGATGCATTTATCCAGGAAATCGATTAAAACCCTCTTCATCAGTTCCATGAAAACGGCTGGGGCATTAGTCAACCCGAATGATACCACGATATACTCGTAATGTCCAGACCTCGATCGAAATGCAGTCTTGGGTATATCTTCCTCCCGAATCCTCAATTGGTGATATCCGGATCATAGATTGATCTTTGAGAACACAACTGCCCCTTGTAATTGATCTAAGAGGTCATCAATTCTTGGTAGTGGATAACGATTCTTGATAGTAACCTCATTTAGCTCCTTGTAGTCAATGTACAAGCATAGAGAGTTGTCTTTCTTTTGAACTCGGGCGGATCAATCCTTTCTCCAGCAGATCTTCGAGCTGTATCTTTAATTCCATCATCTCGACCGGTGCCATCCTGTATGGAGCTTTGGAAATAGGTCTCGTCCCCGGCTCGAGTTCAATGGAGAGGTCAACTTCTCAGTGAGGTGGCAGCCCTGGTAGTTCATCAGGAAAGACGTATGGGAATTCATTTACTACCGGAATGTTTGTGATCGTAAGTTGTGGAGTATCCTCCTGAAGAACATAACACCAATAGTACTCCCTTCGAGAGTTGCAGGAGACTTCCGAAGCGAGAAGGCTGAGAGATCCTTTCGTACTGAAGTGTTCTCATCCCCTGATAACATGTGTGGTACCGTCATGAGCCGTGATGGAAATAGTCAAGTGGTAGGTGTCCAAGACCATCCTGTGCAATGACATCCCGTCCATGCCTAATATGATATCTTCATTCTGAAGCGGGAAGACCATAAGATTAGCTGTCCAACTATGATCATTGATGCAGATCTGACAGTCTCGAACCTTTAGATTGCCGCTTATTCTACTACCCTCGGGTAGTTTAACAGTAAAGGATTCACAAGGCACACAAGCAAGATTTAAACGTTCAACACATTCCACAGATATAAACGAATGTGTGGCTCCAGTATCAAATAGTACATGCACTGGATGAGAGTTAACAAGAAGAGTACCTGAGATAGCTGGCGCGGACTGACCATCCGTAGCCCTCAGCTCAAATACACGGGATGGCACTGACTCCGAAAAGAATGAGGTTCCACCGCCGCGCTCACGGCCTTGTCCAGCACTGTGTGGCGGTGGTTGAGTCTAGTGGGATAGAGATCGGTAGTTGGAAATGGCAGGCGTCCTGTAGGATTGCACAGAGCCTTTTTGACTTGGTTGGGAAGTCGAGTTCTAAGTGGGATTGGCCTGCCAGCAGTAACGAGACATGTGTCCGCTCTTTCCACAAGTGAAACATTTGGTAGCCGTCTTCTAGCACCGATCCTTAGTATGTCCGGACATGCCATAATTGAATCAGTCCCTATGGTAAGGCCGATCAGATGCACCCTTCTGTTGGTACGAAACCACTGACTTAAAAGAAGATGTGGGCCCCGAGTTTGTTTTGTTGTTGCTCCCTGACTGAGTCGATGTCTTTTGCTTCTTCGAGTTATGTCCGGTGTCGGTATTAACAACAGTACCGGCATAAGCTGTGACCATGTCTTCGTACGCCCTCAGAGTCATGCAGTGGAATCTGACGGCATAGCGTTGTACATCCTCCGGCAGCCTCTGTGAAAGGTGGCATATCCATTGATATTCTGATGGAACCATCTGCGAGATGTATCCTAGATCGGTTCGGTAAGCCCGAATGATCTCTGGTACTAGCATATTCTGTGGTCCGGAACTGAAAAAGTCTCACGCGCCATCTGTTTGGGCTGATCTAGGACAGTACTCGCTCCACAGTAGTCGGGCAAATTCGGTCCATCCGACCACTCGGTCCTCTGGCTTATAAGTCCTCCACCAGCGGGCAGTAGTGTCACGGAGTTGATTAACCCCGAGCGGCACCTTCCGATTCTATGGACATCCGATCACCTCGAAAGCAGTCTCCATTTCAGAAATCCAGTCGTCCACGTGTTTCTCCCCTGCCCCGTCAAACAATGGAGGCCTAGCCTTCAGCATTTCTCCCAACCATCGGTCTCTTCCTGCGTTTTCCTCCATTGATAACCGGTATTCGTTCCACCTGGTTGACCTGAGCAATGCCCATGGCAATAGCTTGGGCAAGGGCCTGAACAAAATCCGAGTCCATGCCTCCCGGGTTGTTATTATGGCGTTCCGCCTCCTGATCGTTTTGATTAACTGGTGGTGGCTGGTCCCCAGCAGGATGGGTCTCGGCAGTGTTCCTGTCCCCATCGTGGTTGGCAGCAGAACCCTGAGCATCATTCACCACCCTCCTAGCTCCTCGGCGTGCCATTTCTGACAGCATTAATCTAAACCCATTTCACACACAGTTTACAATTAAATGTAGTTTCCAGACAGAAAACACACATATCACTTACTTTACATTCCCACGAGGAGTTACGGTCGCTTGGGGTGTTGGACTGGAATAACTTTGAAAATTAGGAGAAATTTTATTTAAACCAGGAGCCGCGCTCCGATACCATTTTCTGTAACACTCCCAAACTCTCTCGAGGTATTACAGTGTCGTGAATCCCGTGTGGGACCCACAAGGCTAGTTTAGGAAATAGACATTTTAAAGAAATTGCAATAAAACAATAAGTTCACAGTTACATATCATGAGCCGAATAGTTTTAAGAAGAAACATAATTCAAAGTTCGATTATTACATAACGGAGGTTTTAAAGATCAAATTTAATTTAAGCAGCGGCAAGAGTTTATTTCAACACCGTTTAAGTCTGACCGGACCCCTCAGGAACGTCCTGCACATGATCAACAAATCTACCTGGCACGACAATTCATGCCAGGTAACCAAGGTTAGAGAATGCATACCAATAACGATTATTAGCAACGATATACACAAATTTTACCCGACACAATGTCACATAACCAACCGAAAATATTTCACCACACGACCAATGTTGTCTTTCTCTTTTTATCACATAAACCCCAAGGTCGCAACCAAGGGTCACGAAAGTATCCACACGGGAATAGCCTGGAACATAGGTTCCCAATTCGGGTGTTATCCCCTAACACATTTCCATACGGGTACCATACAGGTTTTATCCCCAACACATCGGCCCATTTATAACACATTTTAGAGAAAGACAACCGTCAGCATTCATCAACAATGGCACATTCATTAATACGAACATTTCAATAATATTAGCATTTCTCGAGCAAGATTTCACTTGACTTTGATCCGACGGTAGGTGCCTTATGATAACTGGGGATCTCCACGCTCGATCGAGCTTAACCTAGTCAAGTACTCCTTGATTAATACTTCGCACGGATAAAGAAGAATAAACTAGTTTTCCCTTCCCCCTCCTAACTGAATTCTCAACTTATTCCAATTCCGCCTAAACTAATATCGTGTTCCTAAATTCATGAATGATACGTACTACTATGCCGTTCAACTCTATGAATAAGGTTTAGCTATAATTATTTGCTCGACAAGATTATCCCAATCATCGTTCGGCTAGCAACAAACAACCGTAGCATAGTCGAATCCCTTACTTCTAATCAAATTTTAACTCCGATTACTTTAACCGGTGGATTACCATCTACGTAATGATCTCGGTGTTTGATTCTTAATGAAAATAATACCATCGGATTTATTCCCCTTGTTATTTTAACATCGATAATTAAATGACAATAGTGGGTTACGACTAGTTTATCAAACGGTGACGGATTCCTACGAAAATCTTCTACAATTGTTTCGTCAAGTTTTAAAATTCCGATGTCAACTGAGATGGAAATTTCGAATGTGATGGATACAACGAGTTGCACGAAAATGAAATATATGAACAATGATAGTCCCGATTACTACAAGTTCGTTTGATTAGATTATCTACGAGAGTTAGCAAAATCTACCCAAATACCCATAATCTAACAAGTATAATCAACAACATTGAGTAGATTACTTCTAGGATAGATAGACTTACCTTAATAGATGAAGAACAATGAATATGGATGACAATCAATAAGAGCCACGAGTAGAAATGAAGAATGGATTGAACGACTTGGATAATCTTCACCGGAGCTTACGAAATCACCTCCTCTATGTTGATTCAAGTCTATGAGAGGCCAAGAATCAAGTATAAGGCTATAGAAGTGCTTCAAGAAGGCTTCACTTCAGATTTTAGGTCGGGGGAAATGAAGGAGGGTGTGTTAATTTATAACACTCGATCTTATTAATGTACGTTAAAGTCCCATGCTTTACGTACGTAAAGCTCATTACGTGCGTAATGTTCTACTGTTAGCGTATGTAAAGGTCGTCCAGAGGCTACTGACTGAATTGCACTCATCTGTTACGTACGTAAGCTGCGATAGCGTACGTATGGCGCCTGACCGTAGCATACATTAAACTTGGCGAATAGCGTACGTTATATGGGGTTGACTCGTTTGTCCTCTAGCCCGCCGAAAGTAACCCAATTCGCGTCAAAAGGAAGATTCTGGTCGGAAGACCAACTCAACCATTACGTACGTAACCATGTCACGTTAACGTACGTAATGTATCAGTTTTAGCGTACGTTATGCATGTTCTATAGCGTGCGTTAGACATTCAGTTCCTTAGTCATATATTCACATTTTAACCATTTTGGAGTGACCATCCTTTCCACTCGTCAACAATTTATCGGGGAATAAGACGTTGGCCACCGTCATATTCGCACCTATGATTGTTCAACGGCGTCAAGGTGTGTCACCTCCATTTCATCCACATCACACAATTGTATCAAAATAGCATTTAATGAAATCACATAATAGAAATGGCAATATCACACTATAAGGAATCACACAGTACAAGGTAATCAAGCATGAAATAACGGTGGTATTACAGCTCGAATTCTGCCTTCTTGCACTGGCCAAGGACAAAACTCGGCCTCCAGTAGCTCTTTAAATTCTTCCCACGTAGCAGCATGATCCTGTGACTTGATAACCTTCCACCAAGTCGCGGCCTTCTTGGTAAGGAAGTACTGAGCAATCGGTACCTTCCTCACTTCCGGACAATCATCCGCTTCAAACACTCTCTAACTCTGCCAACCAATTCTCCCAACCCATTGGATCTGTAGCACCTCTGAACTGTGGAGGGTGCATATGGATCACATTCTGAAGTAAGGCATCCGATGCAGGATTAGATTGTTCAGTTGAACGGCTTGGGCTAGGATAGTCATCTGGTTATCTAATTGTTGAAGGACATTCGTGACTCCAAAGTCTGCGTTATTCCCTTGGATGGTCGATTGGTCGTGATGACCCTCGATATTAGGATGCACTGAGTTAGATAAGCTAGGGGTGATCCACCCCACAACAAAGCTGAGGGAAGCGTCCGCGCCACATACTCGTCCGCGTCCACGACCACGGCCTCGCCTATGTCCCCTATCATCAGACATTCTGAAGGATACACAAAGCACGTAAGTACAATTCAAATCGCACGTCATCGAAGTGACCGATTCCCAATATACCAATTCAAATGTAAAACGATTACGGAAACATTAGGAGAGTAAGAGGTCTTACAAGTACCGGTCGCACTATGATAACGGCAAAGTAGTGATACTATAGACAAACAATGACTCAATCGATCCAAAAGACCAACAGCCTAGGTATCCATAAACCTAAGCTCTGATACCATATTCTGTAACACCCCCAATTTATTCAGGGTATATTACAGCGCCGTGAACCCCACAGGGGGACCCACAAGGCTATTTATACGCGGAACTATGAACTTTGACCGAAGAGGTCCAATATAATGAAATGAAGGACAACACAAATGGTATTCAAACCATATCCAATATATATATCCAAATACAACACATCACACTCCAATACCTCGGCAACACAGGCCGGAACATCAAGGAAACTGAAAACAGTACTCGAGTTTTCAAAGACCATTCAAGTACAATTCACTGAAAGGAGGAAATACAAAACATAACAAAAGACAAGACAAAGCATCACAATTGCCCATCATCTTCATGTCGACCTGGTACCTGCCTGTCCGCTCTCTTGGATCCTGAAATACATGAAAAGTATTTCCCCCATAAAGGGGTTAGCCGTCGAATAGCTAGTACAAGTATATCGAATATGAAACACAATACTTCTCGACAATAAGGTAAAGGTAACCATCAATTCGTCATTTCAAGACTAGTATTCCGGAATAACTAAATCTCATTTCAATACATACGTGATTAACCATAGAACCGCACCAAAGGCAACGGAACCCTCTGAGGCCCCGTCGGACCCTCCCAGGGTGGCTAACCCAAACTATTCATGGAACCACACCAAAGGCCACGAAACCCTCTGAGGACCCGTCGGTCCGTCCCAGAGTGAATATATACAATCATACAATTCATATACCTCACTTTCAAAGTCGATAACACATTATCATAAACATATACTTGCCTTTGAGACATCGAGAAATCGGAAGGAAAAGCGTATAAGTTCGGTAGGTCCAAGAACGCACTTCCGCACCTAAATGATTCGCAAGGAATACGATAATCAATAATCCATACTCAAATCACACGAAGAAACTCCCGAAACCTGCCTATGATTAACGAAACTACACGGGTAAACATTTAGAGGTTGGGAAATCACCCAAACCTTCTCAAGTCCGAACAAGGTACAAAACAATCCATATAATCATAGGGGAAACATAGGTACGGGGTAGATACATCGTATTTTCAAAGATCTCAAGCTCCAAAATGGGTAAATCGGACGAATCTTAGAAAATCCCCAAAAACTAGGGTTCTAAGGAATTTACCTTGATTTGGGTGATAGAAATGGATTAGATGTTGTGTAATCTTTGTTATCCAACTAAAGATGATGATTGATGAAGAAGGACCGCCTTAAATCACCCCAAATCGCCTCTCCCGAGCTCTCCCGATCGGAATAAATGGAAATGAAGAAGAATGACAAGTGCAGGGTCAACTGTCCCTTATATACCGCGTTCAGTCCAGCGCACGCTACGCCTCAATATTAGCGTGCGCTAAGGGAGTCACTCGGTAGTACAGTGGCTTCTGCCAGTATCGTTAGCGTGCGTTACCTATACTGTAGCATGCGCTAATGCCTTCCTCTAGTGTGCGCTATCCAAGAGTTAGCGTGCGTTACCTGGGAGTTGGTGCCCATAATTGGGAGTCCAGAACCTACTGTCCTCTGCCCTGCTCGAGCCTTAGCGTGCGCTACCCCGATTGCTTAGCGTGTGCTTCTACTACATCTAGTGCGTGCTTCCTTCTACACATAGCGTGCGCTATGAATTCTTCATTCCAGTCGAGTGTCTACAGGACTGTCTGCCTCAAATACACTAGTAGTGTGCACTAATGCTGACCGTTAGCGTTAGTACTTAAATAGTTTGCACTATAAAGGGAGCGTAGCGTGCGCTACGCCTCACACACAGGTGATAACATCGCATCCAATATCCAAAGCAGCAATGATCCGAACAAGAAAGAGTATATTCCAAATGATATGAACTCCAAGGTCAATCTAAACTTACTAGACACTTACAACGAGTGTCAAAAATCACAGAAGTACCAAAGCGGAAAATTTACAAAAAGTACGGGTATTATAGTATACATGGTTTACAATCTTCAAAGATCCATTTGTGGATTGAAGCAGGCTTCTCGAAGCTGCAATCTTCATTTTGATAAAACCGTCGAAGAGTTTGGGTTTATTCAAAATAAAGATGAACCATACGTGTATACAAAGGTTAGTGGGAGCATAATTGTCTTCTTAGTCTTATATGTAGATGAGTTATTACTCATTGAGAATTATATAGCCACTTTGCATAAAGTCAAGACTTCGTTAGGAAGTTGCTTCTCATGAAAGACTTAGGAGAAGCTGCAATTAACAAAGAGAACAATTGGTCTGAGTCAGAGTACCTACATATACAAAATACTGAATAGGTTTAGTATCTAAGACTCCAAAAGAAGACTCTTGCCGATGTCACATGGCATTCATTTGACTACGACGCAGAGTCCTTGGAATGCTGATAAGCGAGCCCGCATGAGCAAGATTCCATATGATTCGGCCATTGGATCAATCATGCACGCCATGATTTATACTCGATAGATGTATCATTTGCCCTTAGCTTGACAAGTCAGTACTAGGGATGGCAAAAAAAACCACGGGTTCGGGTACCCCCGAGTTTTTACCCAAATGGGTTCAATTCGGGTAACAAAATTCGGGTCTGGGTCTGGGTTTGGGGCGGGTAGAGAAAAATAAGTTCGGGTCCGGTTCGGTTCCGGGGTATGGGGTACCCAGCCCGAACTCGTCCCGATATATATATATATATATATATATAAATATATATATATATATATATATATATATATATATATATATATATATATAATACTTAATAAATTAAATATATATTAGTAATTAAATTAGTAATATTATATATATATTAAATTAGTAATAAATTTAAATTAGTACTATACTATATATATAATATTAATCCGAGAAAAAAATTAGTACTAGCTTTGTAATTGTCACGTTTATATAAATTTATTTGATAACTCTATTTCTCGTTGATTATTATAATATGTACATATTTTAATATTATAATAATCAAATATCAGTTATTCATAAACAATAAGATTATTCAAATGTCTCTGGTCCAACCAAGTAGAGTGGAGACTCAAGTAGTTAATATACTAGTATAAGTTTGATTGATAATCATTGGATTATGCGTATGGTATGTATCATAGAGTCTAACATGATAACTACTATGCCTTTATGTAATCCAACGTTATCTGAAACATGGTGATCATAAAGGTTAGTGATCAGGATTAGTGGGAGTCATGTAGAGGGGATAATGAATAATCAAGATGAGGATTTATCCATCTCTTTTGGGAGAGACATATATGTTGGGACCCTCGATTAGTAGAATAAAAGGAAATGCATGACCATGCTCAAATGAGAGTAAGTTGATTGAATCAGTCTACTTAAGATCGAGAAAGCATTTGAACCTAATAATTATGACAGCTTCCATGACTTAGTTCAAATATGATATCGCGCGACAAAGGGATTTGACACATTAAATGGTTGAATGGACCATAAACTTATATTATTAGGGTAATACTAATGTCTTGCTAGAGTCCGCGTATAATTTATTATTTAATAAGGCATTAAATAGTTGCCAACATAATATAAGCTATTTGAGTCACATATACGATAATTAAAGACAAGCAAGAATAATTAATAAATATAATATCGGATAGAATATCATTAATAAATTAAGCAATGAGTAAAATATGATATGAAATATTGTATCTTATATTATATAATTAGATCAACTGGGTATAGTAAATATAATATTGGATATTATGTTTATAAGTAGATAAAATAATAAGTAATATATAGTATGTGATATTATATATATATATTGTATTATTTAATAAGTTAAAGGGTAACTAATCAAATACTAGAGTTTGGACTCTAGGATTTACATAGTATAAATAGCGGATCTATGACAAGGAGTTGTCATTAGAAGATATTGTTGAACTCTAGTTGTGAGAACAAAAACCACCCCTCCCTACAACTATTTCGGCTGCCCCCTTTTCTATTGTAAAAGTCTCGGTTCAGTTGTCCCGTGTTCTTACTTGATCTTGATCAATAGTGCAATATTCTAGCAAGGAATTATTTATTGTATTATTATTCAATATTATTCATGAGGATCTAGCAGTCCGGCTTGTAGAATTGTTCGGGTGTGGATTATCGAAAGAGGAAGGTGATTTCATCAGCTTTTGGTCCGGATCTATATTTTCATTGAATTAAGGTAATTCGACGAACTCTTTTAATTAACAATCAAATAACTGCATGAGATCCTCATCTTGAGTTTTTTCTTTATTATTGTGCTGTGTTTTACTCTCAATCAATGTATTAGATACATGAAAAATCCAACATTGTGTTCATCTGAAATTAAGGGTGTATAATGAGACAAATAATCGATTATAATAGAAGAAAGTCTTTCCCAATCTCTCTCTTATCCAAGCTTTCTTAATTAATTTTTGATTTCCTTGTTATTTGGTAGGTGGATTAGCAAAAATAATTAAAAGAAAATACAAATTATGGTAAAATAAGATATGGATATTGCAATTTGTTTGAAAGTATATCAACATAACCAGTAATATTATTTAATACTAGTTCGACTTCCTAAGAAAAATTATGAGTTCGTATCCAATAAAAAGACAGATCAAAATATGTATAAAATATGTAATAAATACCAACGGTGTTGCATATATGGCATAAAACTTTCTCGAGATATGTGGCCTCAAAGTGAGAAAAATAGAATGAAAATAAGACATGTACCTTGTATCTCAGCAATGGGTAGCCTCATGTACGCAATATTGTGCTCGTGATCGGACATAACCTATGATGTGAGCAATATTCAGTTAGTTTCAAGCAAAACCAGGCAAAGAATATTGTATAGCTGAAAGAATGTTCTTAAGTAGCTTAGACGGACAAAAGACATGGTTCTTACATACAATGGTGGAGTCTCCACCAAGAGTGGATGGGTTCATGCACTCAGACTTCCAGGGCGATGTAGACGACGGGAAGTCCACTTCTGGGTTCAGTAGGAGATGTGTCTCTGAGAATAAGTTAGTCATTAGAGTAATTCTATCCAATCACATGTCGTGGGGTCAACCTCTAAGTGCAACTTAATGGGCAAAGTAGCAGTCTCTGCTGAATAACAAGATAGAATTCTTTCTCCTGTAAGTGAACAAATCAATATCATATGTAGTTAGTGGCAAATAAGATTAGAAGTTTTTGGCTAAAGCTGATGAGCTATTTGTATTTGGTACACAAAATTCAATGGTCTTGAATGCACTAACACATATATATAGTCAAGTTGAAATAGGATTTGACTTCACTGTGACCATAAAACTTGATGGGGATATCTGATTGAAGGGTTTTGTATGTATACGATATTCATAACGTGAAAGTTTTGGAATGATGCATTTCATTATTTCTCAGTTGGGTTACAGTGTGACCCATGAGACTGGTGTGACTTATATTATTTGGTTCCTCTCATTGCTGACTGAGGCGAACCTACGGAGTGGTGCAATCTGTCCCACATAAACATGTCAAAGTAGAAGTGGCATGGATTTTAAGAAATTCTAATAAAGTATAATGTGATTGAAAAACCGTCCCACATTTTGGAATGATGTAAGAATTATGTCCAAAAATGGAAAGAGCATATTTTTAAAGGGACGGACCGCAAAAGAAACTTAGGTATGTTTTTAAGCGACGGGGGGAGTATATGATTACTGGGTAATTGATTTAATTCACGAGTTCATTTGTTTAATTAATTAAATTATTTTAAATACTTGGCATTTAATTAATTTATTAATTAAATATATTTAAAGCACACTAAAATGAGCTTAGTGGCTAAGCTCACGAGGGCACTGATTAAGACCCATGGAGTCGACCGAGATGGTACATAGGGCCAGTGGTCAATGAGATTTTGGGAAGCTTGTAAGATATATGTAAGTAATATAAATACTACTTCACCTCCCCCACGTAAAATATCTAGGTCTTGGAAATTAAACTCTAGCCACCAATAGAGAGAAAAACAAAAAAGCTCCACTCCTTTTGAGTTGTTCTATCTGTCAGCCATAAAAATGGTCTCAAAGAGGAGGTGTTTTTTTTACGATCAATTCGGCGCACGTTTTACAGAGATAACGTGATTTCATTATTGCTCAATTGGATCGAATCATCACCTCATCAATATTTACGGCCGAACATATTGTTTGCAAAGGTATGATTTTTTCTGCGACTCTTTCATGTTTATTTTTTATTCCTGTATATGACCATCAATTGATCCTCGTGGGACTCGGATAATTTATTTATTGTCTTCCACTGCTTATATATGGCCTAAATTCCAACAACTATGACAGTGGACAGAGGGAGCGCCATGTGGAGTTCTCTTCCTTCTTGTTTCTATCTTTTTCTGGGGGGTTACATCTTTCAGTTGTAATCGCTCATAAGTCTTTAAAATTTAGTAAGAAAAGCGCCACACGTCTCGCAGCATCATCATATGTGATGCCTTAAGGCTGCCTATTTGGATATCGAGTGGTCAACGTGGTTGAAAATAAAAGGGTCACATGTGTGATTCCTTTCTGCCACCTGTGATGTAAAGAGTGTCACTTTTTCAATGTGATGCCTTTTTCCGTCTTTTTTGTGTAATGGGACCTTAAAGACTAAAGTCACCCATCATTATCATCTTGATACAAGCCTATTACCAACTTTATCAACCGAGTGCCAATCGTACCAACTAGTTGATATACCATCTCTACAGTTACAATAATATATCTCAACTATATGTTGGTTGGTACATAGTATTCAGAGAAAATATTATATACCTACCATTGTCGCTCTCTTTGTACAAAAACATCATAGTGTATGGACAAAGATTGGTGCATCTAAATGTGTTGGAAAAATTATTAAAAGCAATTTTATAAATATCTTAAATGAGTTTTATCTGGAGTAAAGTAATAATACTGTATGTAAAGAACAGTAGTGTTTGTTTGGTCATTTTCACATGAAAAGACCATTGTGACCCTCCGTGTTAAATTTGGTTATATTAAAAACTCAACATTACTCATAAACCTAAAAAAACACTTAGATTATTGATTTTAATACAATTTTATATTGACTTATAGGTTTTTTGGGCCCGCCGATAGTCCTCCGATGGCGGTCATTTTTTTTTTGGCCCACCTATTGGGCTGCTCTACATCGGAACCGTCGATGTCTGCCTTTAGACCTCTAATGCCGGCCATCTTTTTTATGCTTGCCTGCTTTCTGTCGCGCTGCCGCCGACAGACAACAGGCCTCCGATGACGACCAAATTTTATTTTTTCATTTTTGTTTTCCAACCAAGTCGGTGTTGGGTTTTCCATGCATCGAATACATAAAACGGCATAAAAACACAGCGGAAGAATAAATATGAAAACCCACATTAGGATCTCATGCAGTAATTTAATTGTTTGATTAAAGGGTTAATCGAATTTCCTTAATCTGATGAACAAATCTAGATCCAAACTAGAAGCAGATGAATATCTCCTTCCTCTTTGGGTGATCTACACACGAACAATTCCACAAGCCGTATTGCTAGATCCTTACGAATAATATTGATAAATAGTACAACACAAATTTCTTACTAGAAGGATTGTACTATTGATCAAGATCAACTAAGGGAAGAGAACCAGATGACCGACTTTGCTTTCCTACATTACGAGGTGTAGGTCGATTTTTCTTTCTTCTTGAGAGGGGGGGGGGGCGATTTTTCTTGAGGTGTAGGTCTTCTTATGACAACTCCTTGTCATAGACTCCTTATTTATACTAAGTAACCCTAGATTCAAGAATCTAGTAATTGCTAAGTTACCCCTCATGTTATTAAATAATACAATACATATATACTATCCAATATTATATATATTACTTATTATTTAATCTCCTCATAAATATAATATCCAGTATAATATTTATTATTTCCAGTTGATATTTATTCATACTTGTCTATAATTGTAGTACGTGCGACCCAAATGGCTTATATTATGTTGGCAATTATTTAATACCTTATTAAATAATAAATCATAAGCTGCCTCTAGCAAGACATTATGATTACCCAAATAATATAAGTTAATAGTCCATTAAACCTTTTAACGTGTCAAATCCCTTTGTCATGCGATATCATATTTGAACTAAGTCGTGGAGTCTGTCAGACTTATTTTATGTTCAGATGCTTTTTCGATCTTAAGCAGACTGATTGAATCAAATGACTCTTCATTTGAGCATGGCCATGCATTTCCTTCAGTCCTACTTATGAGGGGTCCAGTAGATATCTCTCTCATTAAAGAGAGGGACATATCCCCATCTTGATTATTTATTGCCCTCTACATGACTCCCACTAATCCCAATCGCTAACCTTTATGATCACCATGCTTCAGATGACGTTAGATTACGTCAAAGCATAGCAGTTATCATGTTGGACTCTATGATAGTCTCAGGTTCAAGGATTTATTGACATACTGTTATATTGAGATTCACTTATGATATTTCCATGCAGTGATCTCAATGCGGTTCTGTACAGTATTAGTTCTCCAACCAATACCCATAAGATTTATCCGTACCATACGCATAATCATCTGATGATTATCAATCAAACTTATACTAGTATATTAATCACTTGAGTCTCTACTCAACGCGATTGTACCAGAGACATTTGAATAATCTTATTATTCGTGAATAACTATTATTCGATTATTATAATATTAAGACATGCACACCTTACAATAATCAACGAGAAATAAATGATATCAAATAACTTTATCTAAATGTGATAATTACAAATCTAGGCACATCGAATTTCCTAGGGCACTATTCCCAACAATCTCCCACTTGCACTAGGACCATTCATTCATGACTTTTAATCCTGTCGCTCTAGCATGCTCAACATGCTTTCCTTGTGAGAGAGGCTTGGTAAGTGGATCTGCAACATTCTCTTCCGTTGCTACTTTGCATGTTGTAATATCTCCTCATCTAACGATATCTCTGACTAGGTGATATTTTCTGAGTATATGCTTGGAATTATGATGGGACCTAGGCTCTTTAGCTTGTGCAATAGCACCATTATTGTCACAATAAAGGCTTATGGGACCCTGGATGGTCGGTACCACTCCTAGTTCGGTAACAAACTTATTGATCCATATGGCTTCCTTAGCTGCATCCGATGCTGCCAGGTACTCAGCTTCTGTAATAGAATCAGTAACCGTGCTTTGCTTGGAAATCTTCCAACTCACAGCACATCCATTAAATACAAACACATAACCAGTTTGCAATTTAAAATCGTCTTTGTCGATTTCGAAACTTGCATCAGCGTAACCATTTACAGCCAGCTCGTTTACCACCCCTCCATAAACTAGGAAATCACCCTTAGTTCTTGTTAAGTACTATAGGATGGTTTTCACTGCTGTCCAGTGACTTTCACCTGGATTCGATTGGTATCGACTTGTCATGCTAAGGGCAAACGATACATCTAGTCGAGTACAAATCATGGCATACATGATCGATCCAATGTCCGAAGCGTATGGTATATTGCTCATGTGGGCTCGCTCATCAGGAGTCGAAGGACTTTGAGTCTCACTCAGATGAATGCCATGTGACATTGGCAATAGTCCTCTCTTGGAGTCTTGCATATTGAACCTCTTCAATATTTTATTAATGTAGGTATATTTACTCAAACCAATCAATCTCTTTGATCTATCTATAAAGATTTTTATCCCAAGAATGTAAGCATCTTCTCCTAAGTCTTTCATTGAGAAACAACTTCCCAACCAAGTCTTGACTGTCTGCAAGGTGGGAATGTCATTTTCAATGAGTAATATGTCATCTACATATAAGACTAAGAAAACAACTATGCTCCCACTAACCTTATTGTGCACACATGGTTCATCTTCATTTTGAATGAACCCAAACTCTTTGACAGTTTCATCAAAACGAAGATTCCAGCTCCGAGAAGTCTGCTTCAACCCATAAATGGATCTTTAAAGATTACAAACCTTTTTAGAATTTTCTGGATGAACAAAACCTTCAGATTGTGTCATGTACACATCCTTGAGTAAGTTTCCATTAAGAAATGCTGTTTTTACATCCATTTGCCATATTTCATAATCATAGTGTACGACAATCGCAAATAAAATTCTAATTGATTTAAGCATGACTACTGGCGAAAAAGTCTCATCATCGTCAATACCATGAATCTGTCTATAACCTTTTGACACTAGTATAGCTTTATAGGCTTGCAGATTATCATCCATGTCTTTCTTTCTTTATAGACCCATTTGCACCCGATGGTTTTAACAGCCTCAGGTGTATCTATCAAGTTCCAAACTTGATTGTCATACATGGACTGCATCTGTGACTTCATGGCTTCTAGCCATTCCTCAGACTCTGGTCCTGAAGCAACTTCTGTATAACTACTAGGCTCATCATCTATGAGCGATGCATCATCATCCTCTGTTACGAGATAACCATATCTCTCAGGTTCATTTCGCATCCTATCAGATCTGCGAGGGACTTATGTACTTTGAATGGGCTCTTTAACTGATTGTTGAGCCTGTTCGATTTCCATCAGTGAAGCGATGCCTTCTTGTGGTTCTCGAGTTTTATTGAGAATTACTCTACTCCCACTGTCTCTTTTGGAAATAAATTCTCTTTCTAAGAATACAGCATTTCGAGCAACAAACACTTTGTTCTCTGCGGGCTTATAAAAGTAATATCCTTTAATTTCCTTAGGATACCCCACAAATAAACATCTTTCAGATCTGGCTGCCAGTTTGTCAAACACTTGGCGCCTTACGAACGCTTCACAAGCCCAGATCTTTAGAAAAGACAAGTTTGGTCTCTTACTAGTCCATTTCTCAAATAGTGTCTTTTCAACTGCTTTAGATGGAACACGGTTAAGGGTGAATGTTGCTGTTTCTATACCTAGACAAAACTGAGTTTTCCCCTGATCTTTTATCTCAAATTCGGATTTTAGATAGCTGGCGGTTTCCCTTACTTCGTCAAGGGTGCCGATTATGTTCATATCGTCAACATATACAGCTACAATTGCTAATCCGGAACTTGTTTTCTTTATAAACACGCAGGGACATAGTTCGTCGTTCTTATATCCCCTTCCAATCAAGTAGTCACTTAGGCGGGTATACCACATCCGCCCGGATTGTTTTAATCCGTAAAGTGAGTGTTTCAATCGAACTGAATACGCACTCTGTGGCCTAGAGTCACTTGACTTGGGTAGTGAAATGCCATCAGGCACTTTCATGTATATCTCTCTATTAAGATTCCCGTAGAGATACGCAGTGACCACATCCATTAGCTTCATTTCCAGTCCTTCGGAAACTACTAAGCTAATTAAGTAACGGAACGTTACCACGTCCATTACGGGAGAATACGTCTCCTCATAGTCAATTCCAGGGCGTTGTGAGTGTAACACCCCCAAGTTATTCAGGGTATGTTACAGCGCCGTGAGCCCCGTCGTGGGACTCACAAGGCTATACATACGCGGAATTATGACATTTAACCGAGAAGGTCCAAATACAATACAAATGGTATTCAAACCATAACCAATGTATCCAAATACAACACGTCACAAATAAATACCTCGGCAACACAGGCCGGAACATCAAGGAAACTGAAAACAATACTGGCGTATTCAAAAGCCATTCCAGTACAACAACACTGAATGGAAGAAACACAAAATGTAACTAGAGACAAGACACAGTATCACGTTTACCCATCATCTTCATGCCAACCCGATACCTGCCTGTCTGCTCTCCTGGAACCTAAAATACATAAAAAGTATTTCCCCCATGAAGGGGTTAGCCCTCAAATATCTAGTGCAAGTATATCGAATATGAAAGACAATACTCCTCGATAATAAAGTAAAAGTAACCGTCAATTCATCATTTCAAGACTAGTATTCCGGAATAACTAAATCTCATAGCATCACATCAATACATACATGATCAACCGTGGAACCGCACCAGAGGCTACGCAACCCTCAGAGGACCCGTCTGTAACACCCCCAATCCGCTCAGGGATATTACACGCCGTAGAACCTTTCCTCAAGGATCTACCAGGTTGGTAACAACATCGAACATCTCAACAACGCCTTTAAGGCTTAAATGACTCAGTAGACCGAGTTGGTCTTTCAATAAATACATACAACTCAAACACATTACATGCCCACGCAGGGGTCGAATCCAACACACTCCCGTACAACGGGGAAAGAATACTGCAGCAAAAAATAAAATACCACTAAACCAATACGACATCAATGGGTCCTCGTGTGATTAGTATTGTTCATCTTTGATCATCCTTCATGCCGACCCTGTGCTATGCTCCAAAACCTGAATGCAATACAGACATCTACCCCCCGATTTCTCGGGGGTTAGCAAAATTCCACTGTTTTGCTAGTGTAAGTACAAAGTGCAAAAATACGAGCCATACAATACAAGTTCCAAAGACAATAATAACCAGGAATCTTCAAAGATTTAAACATAACGAAAATACTTCCCGAGGCAAGAGTTTAGGTAAATTTTTCCAAAATCGAAAGATCCCAAGTCAAGGGAAATAATTTATAAAGTGATTTAAAATGCCATCGGGAGTTTTGATAGAAACAACTCAGGATTTTCGAATCCTTCTCTTTCCAAAATCAACAGGGGTCACAACTTAAAAGTTTCGTTTTCACAAATAAAACCAACAACAATTCACAGGGTCAGAGCCCACATCAAGTGTCCTCAATGGACATAAAATCAACACAACATAATCACATACAAGCATCGCCTAGGACCGGGACGAAGCCACAAATCCCACCCGAGGCCTCTAAGGACCCTCCCGATCTAGCTAGCGAAACAAATCACACACCATATCTCACGGTTGGATCAATCACTTATTGCATCCTGACCACATGATCACAAGCCATGTGTCACTGTAGTTTTTCTTAGGCTCTCACGGTTGGATCAATTGCTTATTGCATCCTGACCACATGATCACATGCCATGTATCACCGTTGGCCCCGCCCACATTCACACATTCACACATAGCACAATATAACAAAGATACCAAAACAATTCACCCAGAGGCATCAAACACTTAGCAAAACACAATGTCAAACCACAACGCACCGAAATGAGGCAATATACGTACACACGCAGTATCAAGCACAACATCAACACCAACCATATCCATAAGATTCACATAATTGTTTATGAAACATATCAATCACAAAATACACACGGTTTTGAAAGAGAGCCTTTAACGAGGCTAACTGAATATTTCGAAAGTTCATTTCAAACAACCAAACAAACACATTTAGACGATCACCGATCATCATATCCACCAAACAAGAATTGTATGAACAAGATACTTGCCTCGAAACCACGATCGCAACGAGACGACGGATGGGATGTGGTCGAACAGCCCCGAACTCCCGAACACTATCAAGAACACGATAGCACCGCGAAACTACGAGAATAACACCACACGAAATATCGATTACCAAACGGGATTCAACTCGAAACCCCCGAGCACCTATAATCCTCCGGAAGGAACAATAAAACATGATTACGACAAGGATCAAGACGAAAAATAATGGAGATTACAACAAACTATCGAAGGAAAAACTCATTCGAACATTTAATCGAACATTACATGTTCACTACACCTCAAGAACACCGAAATCACCCTTCGGGTTGAAACGAACCGAAGATATGGATATACAATCCATAAAACATGTTTAAAAACAACATCTAGCACCAATCGATTCATATTAATCGGATTGGATTCGGGGTTAAGAACAATATGAATTCAAGGGTTTCCACCCAAAATGGCCAAGAATGCGAATCGACCCGATGAAATCATGAAACAAATTTCAACCCGTGGGTTATGATTAACACGAATAAATAACGATAATAGAATCAACAATCTCAGATTGAAATCACGAAATCGAGACAAACCCAATGTAACACCCCCAATCCGTTTAGAGATATTACACGCCGTAGAGCCTTTCCTCAAGGATCTACCAGGCTGGTAACAACATTGAACAACTCAACAATGCCTTTGTGGCTACAATGACTCAGTAGACCGATTTGGTCTTTCAATAATAACATACAACTCAATTCCAATACATACCCACACAGGGGTCAAAATACAATAAACTCCCGTACAATGGGGAAAAGATACTGTAGCGGAAAAGAAATACAACTAAACCAATATGACATCAAACGGGTCTTCGTGTGATTAGTATCGTTCATCTTTCATCATCCTTCATTCCGACCCTGTGCTATGCTCCAAAACCTGAATGCAATACAGACATCCAACCCTCGAATACTCGGGGGTTAGCAAAACTCCACTGTTTTGCTAGTGCAAGTATAGAATACGAAAACAAGCCATACATATCATACTCCAAAGACTTAGAAATCATAAACATACTTCCCGAGATAAATCACTTGATCAAAACGGTTAAATCGACAGATAGGGTAAACCCGATATACATCTTGTAAAAACACTTTACGATCTCGGGAGTTTTAAAAATATTTGGGATTTTAAGAATTCTCAAACCTTTCGAAAACATTTAGGGACACAGCCCAAAAGTCATTTACCCAAAACAAAATTACGATAACAACACATGGGGTCCATGACCCGATCATACCATAACAACCTGTTTCCACAGATTATTCGCGTCCCGTGCTAGAAACCCACGGACCTCAGATGCTCCCGTAGAACAAACCCGAGTGAATAACCCACGGGGAAACTATATCAAATCACATGTCACCGTAACAACAGTCACGTGACTACAAGCACCGATACGTACTTAACCAAACCACGACCATAATTTATCCCGGCATCGCACTAACAAGCTACGAACCTCGGAGTCCCCGCAAGACATACCCGATGATAACCCCATCAGGTATCCCGACATCGGGCTAACAAGCCATGAACCTCGGAGTCCCCGCAAGACATACCCGGTAGATAACCCTACGGCCGCGCCCGACCCATACTAGCAAGTATGGATCCTGGAGATTCAACAATCCTACCCGGAGGCACATCACATACAACAAGCACACAACGATAATCACTTATCAAGCCAAACAACATTAAGCATCACAACCTCCTTTCAAAGGAGTAACAACCAATATCACCCATCACGCATTCGCCGAACGAACACACATAACAACACGTAATCCTCGGTAAATGATTACGGTTTAATACATTCACTAAATGTGATCACAACATCTTTCAACATTTGAAACTAACACACATAATCCGAGAACACATCCATTCACGAAGTATACGAATTATCGTTGAAAGACAATATTTATCGAGAACATACCAATCCTTTTTAACGTTCATTAAACATTTGGATTTCGTATAAAAATCATTTATCAACAATTATGCCTACGAAACATGAAATGTATAGGCAAGATACTTGCCTCGAATAATCACACCACGGAGAATCGACCGAAGTGAGGAGACTCGGACCGACTACGAACCCACCGACTCCGCCGAACGACAACCCGCAACAATAAACTACAAACAACAACAATAACAACAATGAAAAATGAATTCCATAGCACGACCTAAAGTCGTTGAATTGAAGGGACGAACGACACAAATTCAAGAGTTTCCTCCAAAATGGCCAAGAACACAAAGATACGATCACATTGAGAATCAAGGTAAAAAAACAGTGGAAATCCCACCAAACTATCGAAGGGAAACTCATTGGGACATTAAATCGAACACTCAATGTTCGATAACTCCCAAGAACACTCGAATCACTAATCGAGTTTAAAAAACTCGAAATATGGATATACAACCCATAGAACACGATTAATAACATCATACTACACCAACCGATGTATCAAAATCGGACTAGAATCGAAATCAAGAACAAATTCTCCAAAAAGTCAACTTGAAGGAAAATCAAGAAATATACCTTGATTCGACGAAGAACACGGATTGGATGATGATATAATCAACAAGAATCTTCAAAAAGGCCTTGGAAATGAGTATAATCGGCCAAGAACAACTCCTACTGGTCACTCCCGTCCGCAGTCTCACAAAAACGAGGAAAAAGTGAGAAAAACAAAGTTTGGCCGAGCCCAGGCTATATATAGCCGGCAGGATTACGGCCGTAACTGGCAGGGCCTTGCGGCCGTAACCGGCATTCATCAAAATCCGCCCAGCGCCTGCCGATCGCTTACGGCCGTAACCGACAGGGCCTTACGTCCGTAACTCGACACTTACGGCCGTACCCGGCAGGTCCTTAGGGCCGTAACCGGCATTCGTCCGAACACTGCCTCGCACCCGTACAGCCGTAACTAACAACCCTTACGGCCGTAACCGGCATTCGTACAGCAATGTCTGCTGAGCATGTACGGCCGTAACCGGCACCTTACGGCCGTAACTCGGCCAAGCCAGGCCCTGCTCCGGCCGTGACTCGGCCATGGCCACTCCGACGGCCCGGACAACCCCGAAACCCGAACCTGAATATAAACCGAAGATATGGTTACGAAGTACTCGCAAAGACGAATCCAGGCGCTAAGAGAACACACGATTCTGACCACCCGAAGGCTCGAAATTCAACAACGGAACTAATTACCCCAAACTTTGGGAAATTACGAAAATGGCACAAAACGTCCGAAATACACGATACACGATCGAAACACCAAACCAAAGCTCGCAAAATGAAAAATAACATTAAATCAACTTACAAGAAACTCGAAACAACAGTTTCGGACGAGATTCGCAAGAATCGAACTCAAGTACCGAAAAACCGCTTGAGAACACGAAACTCAACAAAATGATACCGAAACGAACTCGGACGTCGAAAAGTGCAGAATTAAATATTCTCAAAATGATGAAACGGTCACAAGCGAGTCATCAAAATCGACTCCCTCCGAAAAAATAAAAATTACCAGAAATCGAAATTGCGGATATTACATACTACCCTCCTTAAAAGAAGTTTCGTCCCGAAACTTAAAACAAGTAGGGAAAAGCAATATTCCTCCAGGAAAACTCAACGAGATACACAAGAAACGCGTAATTTACGCCCAACGGCGAAACATTACAAGCAACGCGGAGGAATATACGGCGTGAAAATACGCTCCACGACGACCAACACAACGCCACTGGTAGAAACATAGTAAAACCAACAAGTGACAAACGTCATCAAATAGATAATACAATAAAGTCAATTATCCGAACAATCACAAAACACTAAGCACCGTACACAGTTGGGACAATGAAAAATAAACACAAAACGATCCACTTCGAATAAAAGAACTTAATCTCCGAAATTCGAAACAACCGGGTAAGGAAATAACATAACATACAACTAATAGACCACGCCCCTCAGGGACTCCTCGAAGTCAGTCCTGATTTCAGTGCTCAAGTCCGTGCCTCGGAAGGCTCGGTGACCAACTCAAAAAACTGAACCCGATGTCCCTCAAGCCCGCACTTGTAACACGTTATTGGCGGAGAAAGACAATGTGCACGGACATGCCCTGCCACATTGCAGTTAAAACACCTCATGGCTTTACCAGGAGTCAAAGCATACAACTTGGAACTCTCAGTCCCACGCAACGAGCGACATAGCTTCACAGCAGAAAGACTACGACATTGCGAACTAGAAACACCAACTCCTACATTGTCTACAAGGTCATCAGACTTCCTCTGCTTCTTCGACTCGAGCGCACGCTCCGACGATAACGAAGCTAGTTCACGGGCCAAGGCTCGATCTTGGTAGTCCCTGAACGAAGTGGAAGTGAGTCCCGACATATACACGCGAATCTCTGGCTTCATTCGTCTGTCAAAATGAAAGATCCTCTCTTCCTCGGTTCTCACCCGATCTCGTACATAACTGAGTTGTTTGCTATAGGCGATGATAGCCTGTGACACTGAAATATCTTGCGGTTCTGCCAAATAAAATTCGTGAATCCTCTGCTCTCTAATCGGTTTCGGACAGAACTCAACTTCCATAAATGCCTGGAACTCCCCCCACGTGACATCAATATCACGAGGCTTAACAGCTTCCCACCAATTAGCGGCATCTTTGTCAAGAAGTTACTGTGCAATAGGTACCTTCCGCTCTTCAGGACAATCGACAGCCTCGAATATCTTTCCCAATTGGAAAAGCCAACCATCCCAGCCCAACGCATCCGCAACACCGGCGAATCGAGGGGGATTCATACGAATTACCTCCCGAAGCCACTGATTTGCACCAGTATTCTGGGTCACATCTGTAATGCACTGAACTGCCTGAGTCAACTGAGTCATCTATGTAGTTACCTGCTGTAAAATAGTAGCGACACCGATACCGGCATCATCACCGGCAGTATGATCTCGATCACGCATCTGATTGCCACGACCACGACCTCGGCCCCTCGACATACTGAATAAGTAATCACTCAGCACAACAGAAAAATCATAACACATTCCACATACAACGATTTCCATCGTAAAGCAACATGCATACTCATACCAACGACGGTATCTTTCAGCGATCTCAACGGCCCGAATGATAACTAGCACATAATCACAAAACCTCATGGAACAATCACACATATACACAAACGTACCAACCCAAGATTTAATAGCTCACACTCGTGTGACAACACGCAAATCACCACGAGGCGACAAACAGTAAATATCAGTTCACACCTCTCACAGAGGGCTAGTATAACAATTGTGTGATAACGCCTCAACGTTCATGCCACCAATTCGATCATACTCGGGAGCTAACATCATAACGACAATGCGAACATCATACATACATTCCCAGACCGCAGACGGGAATTGATAGGTTTTAAAGAAAACGAAAACCACATTTTGAAAAACAATTTGGAAACACCAGTTGATCTTGAGTATCACATTTTCAAAAAGTTGTACAAACACCATTATCGAGACTTTGAAGACCATCTTGCATTTGATAAAACGAGGACACTCTCCTTTAAATTGGAACTTTCAGAAATATTCGACCCTTAGGTCTAAGCAATTGCATTTCTAAAAATAATTGAAAATATCTCAAAATATTTTGGTCCTCAATTGGAATAATTTTGAAACATATTGCGGAACTAGAAGACACCTTGAAAGTACCGCAAGAAAATAATTCATTTTAAAAGTACGTCTCGAAATTTATTTTCTAAGATACTCAAGGTTTTTGGAAATTTATTAGGCTAGAATGCCCAAAAACTCGCACATATCAACATTCGGTTACACACATCATAATGTACGCATCAACTCGCTTAAAATCAAGACAACACCTGTCTTTTACCGGAAAACAAACAGTCAAATATCACAGTCAAAAGGACATAAATAGCGACAACACTCCTCATATAAACGAAATATGAGAGTCACACAAATGCATCACAAAACCAAGAATCTGCATAAAGATTCCATCACTTAACATATAATCATACCAGTAACTCGTGCCACATGAGGCACAACACAAAGGAGGGAGACTTACATCCACAGGTCGCATGAAGATGATGATCGCCCCACGATACTAATCACGACCAACAAACTCAGACGATACGTCGCGACACGACTCAGTCAGATAAAATCCGACGAGACAAAACTCAACAGACACCACTGACCCGACAACCTAGGTTTCCACAACCTAAGCTCCGATACCATTTATGTAACACCCCCAATCCGGTCAGGGATATTACACATCGTAGAGCCTTTCCTCAAGGATCTACCAGGCTGGTAACAACATTGAACAACTCAACAATGACTTTGTGGCTATAATGACTCAGTAGACCTATTTGGTCTTTCAGTAATAACATACAACTCAATTCCAACACATACCCACGCAGGGGTCAAAATACAATAAACTCCCGTACAACGGGGAAAAGATACTGCAGCGGAAAAGAAATACAACTAAACCAATATGACATCAAACAGGTCTTCGTGTGATTAGTATCGTTCATCTTTCATCATCCTTCATGCCGACCCTGTGCTATGCTCCAAAACCTGAATGCAATACAGACATCCACCCCCCGAATACTCGGCGGTTAGCAAAACTCCACTGTTTTGTTGCTAGTGCAAGTATAGAATACGAAAACGAGCCATACATATCATACTCCAAAGACTTAAAATCATAAACATACTTCCTGAGGTAAATCATTTGATCAAAACGGTTAAATCGACAGATAGGGTAAACCCGATATACATCTTGTAAAAACACTTTACGATCTCGGGAGTTTTAAAAACATTTGGGATTTTAAGAATTCTCAAACCTTTCGAAAACATTTAGGGACACAGCCCAAAAGTCATTTCCCCAAAACAAAATTACGATAACAGCACACGGGGTCCATGACCCGATCATACCATAACAACCTGTTTCCACAGATTATTCGCGTCCCGTGCTAGCAAGCCACGGACCTCAGATGCTCCCGTAGAACAAACCCGAGTGAATAACCCACGGGGAAACTATATCAAATCACATGTCACCGTAACAACAGTCACGTGACTACAAGCATCGATACGTACTTAACCAAACCACGAGCATAAGTTATCCCGGCATCGCACTAACAAGATACGAACCTCGGAGTCCCCGCAAGACATACCCGATGATAACCCCATCAGTTATCCCGGCATTGGGCTAACAAACCACGAACCTCGGAGTCCCCGCAAGACATACCCGGTGGATAACCCTACGGCCACACCCGACCCATACTAGCAAGTATGGATCCCGGAGATTCAACAATCCTACCCGGAGGCACATCACATACAACAAGCACACAACAATAATCACTTATCAAGCCAAACAACATTAAGCATCACAACCACATTTGAAAGAAGTAACAACCAATATCACCCGTCATGCATTCGCCGAACCAACACACATAACAACACGTAATCCTCGGTAAATGATTACGGTTTAATACATTTACTAAATGTGATCACAACATCTTTCAACATATGAAACTAACACACATAATCCAAGAACACATCCATTCACGAAGTATACGAATTATCGTTGAAAGACAATATTTATCGAGAACATACCAATCCTTTTTAACGTTCATTAAACATTTGGATTTCGTATAAAAATCATTTATCAACAATTATGCCTACGAAACATGAAATGTATGGGCAAGATACTTGCCTCGAATAATAACAACATAGAGAATCGACCGAAGTGAGGAGACTCGGACCGACTACGAACCTACCGACTCCGCCGAATGACAACCCGCAACAATAAACTACGAACGACAACAATAACAACAATGAAAATGAATTTCATAGCACGACCTAAAGTCATTGAAATGAAGGGACGAAGGACACAAATTCAAGGGTTTCCCCCAAAATGGCCAAGAACACAAAGATACGATCACAATGAGAATCCAGGTCAAAAACAATGGAAATCCCACCAACTATCGAAGGGAAACCCATTGGGACATTAAATCGAACACTCAATGTTCGATAACTCCCAAGAACACTCGAATCACTAATCGAGTTGAACAAACTCGAAATATGGATATACAACCCATAGAACACGATTAATAACATCATACTACACCAACCGATGTATCAAAATCGGACTAGAATTGAAATCAAGAACAAATTCTCCAAAAAGTCAACTTGAAGGAAAATCAAGAAATATACCTTGATTCGACGAAGAAAACAGATTGGATGATGATATAATCAACAAGAATCTTCAAAAAGGCCTTGGAAATGAGTAGAATCGGCCAAGAACAACTCCTACCAGTCACTCCCGTCAGCAGCCTCCCAAAAACGAGGAAAAAGTGAGAAAAACGAAGTCTGGCCGAGCCTAGGCTATATATAGCCGGCAGGGTTACGGTCGTAACCGGCAAGGCCTTGCGGCCTTAACCGGCATTCGTCAAAATCCACCCAGCGCCTGTCGATCGCTTACGGCCATAACCGACAGGGCCTTACGGCCGTAACTCGGCACTTACGGCCGTACCCGACAGGTCCTTACGGCCGTAACCGGCATTCGTCCGAACACTGTCTGGCACCCGTACGACCGTAACTGACAGCCCTTACGGCCGTAACCGGCATCCATCCAGTCATGTATGCCAAGCACGTACGGCCGTAACCGGCACCTTATGGCCGTAACTCGGGCAGGCCAGGCCCTGCTCCGGCCGTGACTCGGCCGTGGCCACTCCGACGGCCCGGACAACCCCGAAACCCGAATCTGAATATAAATCGAAGATATGGTTACGAAGTACTCGCAAAGATGAATCCAAGCGCTAAGAGAACACACGATTCCGACCACCCGAAGGTGCGAAATTCGACAACGGAAGTAATTACCCCAAACTTTGGGAAATTACAAAAATGGCCCAAAACGTCCGAAATACACAATACACGATCGAAACACCAAACTAAAGCTCGCAAAATGAATAATAATATTAAATGAACTTACGAGAAACTCGAAACAACAATTTCGGATGAGATTCGTAAGAATCAAACTCAAGTACGGAAAAGCCGCTTAAGAACACGAAACTCAACAAAACGATACCGAAACGAACTCGGACGTCGAAAAGTGCAGAATTAAATATTCTTAAAATGACGAAACGGTCACAAGCGAGTCGTAAAAATGGACTCCCGCCAAAAAAAGAAAAATTACCGGAAATCGAAATTGCGGATATTACACCCAAAATATCTCAAATAGGGTTCTAAAACCTTTACCTTGATTCGGAGAAGAAGAAAGGTTAGATGATGTGAACACGAAGGAGACCCACCGAGATGATTACTACCATCAAAGGACGATGAAAGCTCGTCCCACAGGTGCCCAGATCGCCAAAACCGAAGGAAGGAGGAGGAAGATAAAAATGATCCGAAAGCGGTCAACTCCAGGTATATAAACCCGCAGGAGGCTAACGTACGTAAGAAGGAATCTCTTAACATACGAGCAATGGTTACATATGTAAGGTATGACCTCTTACGTACGTAAAGGTTAGTCCAAGCGATCTGTCCGAAATCCCGATCGCGATAACGTATGTAACGAAGGCCGCATTACGTACGTAATGAAGCATAAATAGCGTATGCTACACATATGGTAGCGTGCGCTAACGGGGTACTCCAGTACCCACAGTTCTGAATCTGCTGCCCGACAGCGTGCGCTAAGGAAATCCATTAGCGCGCGCTAATGCCCCCAGAAACTACAGCAGTAGGGTTCTCAAAACGGGTACAACGACGGATTCCTCCGGTCGAAATGTCAAGTTCAAGATACGCAAGAAAAACTTCAGAATAAGATCATACTAAGAGCGTGAGCTACCATCAAGCCCACATGCGACCATGAAAAGGGTCAAGACAACAATTATAAATGCGGATACCCACAACTTTGGGTAAATTACAAAATAGCCCAAAACGCCTGAAAATCACGATACGTGATCGAATAACCAAACCAAAGTTCACAACACGTCTAACAAAGTTAAACGGACTTACGGGAAACTCAAAACAGCGGTTTCGAATGAGATTCTCAAGAATCGAACTCGAGTGCGGAAAAGCCGCTAAGAAGCACGAAACTCAACAAAACGGCACCGAAACGAACTCGGATATCAAAAAGTATAGAATTAATCATTCTCAAAATGACGAAACGGTCACAAGCGATTCGTCAAAACGAACTCTAGCCAATAAAAAAGAAAAATTACCGGAAACCGAAATTGCGGATATTACAATAAGCTTCCATATCCTCCAGATTCTTCTGAAGTTCTGGACAAATGGTAGCCAACATAAGACAACTGACATCAATGGAATCATCACAATGCTTCTTCCATTTGTCTTTTGTTGCTTTGTTTACATTGTCAGCTGGCTCATCGGGAATTTCTTCCTCAAGAACATACAACTTTCTTTCTTGCTTGAGAACTATTCTCAAGCTCCGGATTCAATCCAGATAGTTGATGCCGTTTTCTTTGAGCTTGTCCTTCTCAAGGACTGGTCGCAGTGAAATAGTGGACGTGTTGTTTGATGCCATTCTATATTATCTACAAAATTCAGTATGCAAAGTATTTAGTCACATTATTTTATTTCTCAAAAAATACTCCCACTAAAATAAAGTACCCTTAATTTTACAACATTTGTAATTTTAGTGGGCTAATATCCTATTTTGCATAATCCTAAAATCAGCTTTGGCATAACGTTTAGAATTGAGCTACTTTAGGTGGATAACTCTTTATCGATTACATCATATGTAACTCTTAGATTATATTCATGGGATTTGGCATCTTATGCCCAAGCATGTTATAATCTCATCTTATGCCTTAAGGTTCAAAACTCTTTTGAATTCTTAGTTCATTAAAATACATAGGTATTACCATTACCCATCCTGCCTTACTAAGATAATCCGAGCGCCCAGCTTTGGCATGACCCACTCAAGATAATCGAAGTCTTGATAGGTGTTTTTCAAATGAACGGCATTTAAAATTTAACGAGGGTTTTTTTCCCTATGTTAATATCTATGTTTGCTAACATACATCTAAACATATATAGCATCACATACATGCATAAATTTAAACATACATCGCATTACATGACAATAAAAAGCATAGGACCGTGTATAGCATGACCATAATTCCTAACGTGATTTCCATGAGCCAACATGAAAATCACAAGGGTCAATCTAAAAGGGGCAATTGGTCTTCATTGATCTTCCCAACTCCTTGGAACGTCATACGCGATCAATTTGCTCCTCGAGTCTGTCCTTCTCGTCCTTCTTGTCTTCATTACATTAAGGAAATTTAATACTACACTAGTAAATTAAAATTACAAGAGGTGCAAACGACACGCAGGCCGTAAAATAATAAAATTTAAATAGACGACTCGTAGGCCATAAAACCAAATATAATTAAACGACACACAGGTCGTAAAACCAATCCATAAGGAAATAAAGTATCAAATCACATTGGTCAGTTTATGGTCATGCCATACACCATACACATACCATAAATAATTATCAAATAATTAATAAAAGCATGAAATTATAGAAATTAAAATATGTCTAACCGTCAGACTATAAATACAATCTGAGTCATCAAATGAACAATCCTGGACTATAGCCGAGATGGCTGGCTACGCGCTCTGTCCATGAATCCGCACGGGTTCGAAACTTGGCGGTAGCCGTTGCAACATTTTGGCAACTATTATTTTCAAATTTTCTTATATTTTGAAATAGGATATTTACTTTTTATAAAAGATCCATGTTCTATATACAAAATAAAACTGCAGCCCAGTTGGTAAGTCGGTCGAAGGCATGGGCGGACGACCAGTGATCAAATTCCTGGCATTGCAAAATATTTTTGCTAATTACAATCGACCCGCGGGTCCAAATCCGACCCGACCTGTCTCGGAACAGATCTGTTCCAGAACAGTTCTGGAGCAGAAATTTACGAAAACAGCCCAGAAAAATAATTTTTGACGATCCAATTTAATCAAATTAAACCAGAAAAATTATTTTATATAATCTATATTTTATAAACATAATCAAGAACATAATTTACACATAAACATGTTCTACATAAACAATTAAATTACTTGCAAGTTGTCTCCGATACCACTGTTGGGTTTTCCATGCATCGAATACATAAAACAGCAGTAAAAACGCAGGGGAAGAATAAATATGAAAACCCAATTTTGGATCTAATGTAGTAATTTAATTGTTTGATTAAAGGGTTAATCGAATTACCTTAATCCAGATGACCGACTTTGTTTTCCTACAGTAGGAGGTGTAGGCCGATTTTTCTTTCTTCTTGGGGGGGGGGGGGGCATTTTTCTTGAGGTGTGGGTCTTCTTATGATAAGTCCTTGTCATAGACTCCTTATTTATACTAAGTAACCCTAGATTCAAGAATCTATTAATTTCTTAGCTACCCCTCATGTTATTAAATAATACAATATATATACATAATATCCAATATTATATATATTACTTATTATTTAATCTCCTCATAAATATAATATCCAATGTTATATTTATTATTCCCAGTTGATATTTATTCCTACTTGTCTATAATTTTTGTACGTGCGACCCAAAAAGCTTATATTATGTTGGAAATTATTTAATTCCTTATTAAATAATAAATCATAAGTGGCCTCTAGCAAGACATTATGATTACCCAAATAATATAAGTTAATAGTCCATTAAACCTTTTAACGTGTCAAATCCTTTTGTCACGCGATATCATATTTGAACTAAGTCATGGAGTCTGTCATACTTATTTATGTTCAAATGCTTTCTCGATCTTAAGTAGACTCATTGAATCAAATGACTCTTCATTCGAGCATGACCATGCATTTCCTTCAGTCCTACTTATCGAGGTGCCCAGCAGATATCTCTCTCACTAAAGAGAGGGACAAATCCCCATCTTGATTATTTATTGCTCTCTACATGACTCCCAGTAATCCCGATCGCTAACCTTTATGATCACCATGTTTCAGATGACGTTGGATTATGTCAAGGCATAGCAGTTATCATGTTGGACTCTATGATAATCTCAGGTTCGAGAATTTATTGACATACTGTTATATTGAGATTCACTTATGACATTTCCATGCAGTGATCTCAATGCAGGTCTGTTCAGTATTAGTTCTCCAACAAATACCCATAAGATTGATCCGTACCATACGCATAATTATCCGATGATTATCAATCAAATTTATATTAGTATATTAATCACTCGAGTCTCTACTCAACGCGATTGTACCAGGGACATTTGAATAATCTTTTTATTCATGAATAACTATTATTTGATTATTATAATATTAAAACATGCACATATTATAATAATCAACGAGAAATAAATGTGACAATTACAAATCTAGGCACATCAAATGTCCTAGGGCACTATTCCCAACAGTCTGCAACCTGCTTTCCAGCAGGTCCGCTGCCGCCAGACCTTCGGGAACTTCCAGTACATTTTTTTTGTTTCATGGCGGTCGACCTACTTTCCCACGGGGCCGCAGAGAACCACCGGTAGACCTCCAACAATTTTTTTTTGCGATCGGCAGACCTCCGAGTATGACCATTTTTTTATTTTCTTCCTCTATATTTGCAGTCGGTAGCTGACGGCTGCAGACATCTGGTAATGGCTGCCAACGAGCTTTTTTTTTTTTATGTATGCTTACCTGTTCTGTGGCGGGGCCATCGGCGGCCGCTGGCAGACCTTCGGTGACCGTTCAATTTTTTTTTTTTGGCGGCCGCCTGCGGACCTGTTCTTCGGCAGGCCTCCGATGGAACTCCGATGATCGGACAATTTTTTTTATTTTTCTTTTTTTTTTGCGATTGTCTGTTGGCAGACCTTCGTCGAAGGGGGAGGTTTTTTTTTTTGGCGGTTGCTTGCTAGTCGTGTGCGGACTGTTATCTGGTGGAGCTCTTGATGGCCTCCCGCGGGATGGCCCGGATCTTCAGTGAACGGGTATTTTTTTCTCGCCGCCTGTCGATCGTTAGCAGACAACCAAAGACTGATAGTTTTTTATCTTTGACAGCTAATATATATTATTCTAACAAAATAATCAAGTAATTCTACATATTATTTCAATTATAGTATCTCCACCGTGATACAATAAGACCGTGGAAATGAAGTCGGGTGAAAGATTCCTTGGGATGATCATGCAAAAATCCAGCGACACAGGATGTCTAAAGGGATAATCATTGCGATCTTGATTTACAAATTTTCTCACATGTTTAAATCTTTATCTTCTTGATGACTAAACATTACAGATATAAAAGATATAGATCGCAACTCTTGTAATTTAGCGCAAAGAAATTCAATAAACCTAATTAATTAACGAGCCTTATTGCCGATTCATTCCATGAACCCAATGAATACGATAGATTTGATTATTTGAGCTAATTAAACCCTTTAATTAGAACCAAAGCAACTGTTCATCTTATGACTAATATTTATATGATATATTTATTGAGTTATGCATAACAAAGAAAAGTGGAAACCAAGTGTGAAGCTTCGTTGGGTCGTATCATGACTCCAGTGAGACGATGTATAGAGGAACAGCATTGTTATTTGTAACCTTTGACCTAAATTCTCACACGTTCTCTGCTAATCTAATTCATAAAATCCCGGCTGTCGGTAAAGTTTTTGTAGAAAAATAATTTAATGAACTAGTTGATGGACTTTAATCTAGAATACTATGGGTGGCAGTCATGATTCGATCTCTTTCCCATGCCTCACCAGTAACCAATAATATTCTGCCACCTCATTTCATGATTCAACCATGCTTCACCATACTTTTTTAGTGACAACTATGATTACATGCCTCACTTAATTTTATTTTTTATTTTTTATATTCATAATTATATTAAACAATTTAATAAAAACATAATATTTCATTAATAATTAAAAGAAAATTACATAATACTTAGAAAAAAAAAGAGGAAATCACTAGTCATCGAGGTATGGTAAGTCTTGAGCCGCTACGTGCTCCGTAAGATCATATCGGAGACGGTTATGGATATCTTCGTCGAGTAACTCCGGTAGTACATTCGGGTCATAACCTGGCGCGACCGGCTGATCCATTATATGAACCGGTGATATTGCCATCTGGTCGTCTTTTAAAATCATATTGTGAAATGTAATACACGTATAAACGAGTTTTCGAATCTTTTCGACCGACACAGCCCGGAGAGGACGATTGAGAATAAACCATTTTCCCTTAAGACGACCAAAATCTCGTTCGACATCCTTTCTTGCAGACTCTTGTAGCTTCTTGAATCTCTTTTCCTTCGGGTCAGTGTGATACGGATATGCTTTAACAAACGTTGAATACTTAGGATAGATTCCATCGGTAAGATAATATCCACGTTTGTAAAGCCGTCCATTTACAAAAAATGAACTGTTTGGCGCCGTTCCATTTCGCTCCGTAAGATCTGATAGGTGATTCAAAACATTGATATCGTTGTTTGAACCGGGAGGACCAAAAAACGAATGCTAAATCCACAAATCATTTGAAGTGACGGCTTCAAGCATAATAGTCGGGTATTGGTGATCACCTCTGTTATATTGGCCTCTCAAATGTCTAGTACAATTTCGCCAAACGAAATGTGTACAATCAATGCTACCAAGCATTCCAGGAATGTGATGTTTTTCTTCATGTGCCTCGAATAAGCGTGCAACGTCATGGGTTGTCGGCCTACGTAAGAACTCTCGATTATATAATATAATTATCGCATCGCAAAAATTATCAAGGCATTCACCTACAAAATATTAAATAGTAAATAAAAAAATAATAACAAAAACTTTATAAAAAAACCGAATTAAATAAATAAAAATGACAATATTAATCTGACGTTCTTCGTGCCATGTTTAAATAATCATCAAATCTATCCGGAGGTTTACCCGTTGCGAGTTGCCGAATGGCCGATGTGCATTTTTGTAACGCCGTGAAACTTTTCTTTCCCCTCGCGTCTTGACCCTCTTGAAACCATTCGAAATTCACTTCAATATCACCAACAATTTTTAAAAACAAGCTTTTATTCATACGAAAACGGTCACGAAAAATATATTCGGGAAACTTTGGTCGTTCGACGAAATAGTCATTCATTAGATTTTGTAAAGCTTTTTCACGAAAACGGGTGACATACTCCCGGATTTCGGTAGTGCTTGCCGTGTCTTCAATGGAATCATACGCAGCTAAAAAGGTTTCTAAGGTACTACCGGATAAACATAGTTCGGAAGAGTCGGTGGGAAAAATTAACTCGTCCTCGGATGAAGAAGAGGATGATGAAGACATGGTAAATAAAATGTAAATTGTTTGTGTGAAAATATGGTAAATATTGTGTGAATTGTTTGTGTGAAAAAATGGTTATTAAAGTGTTTAGGGAATTTTTTTTTGTTTAAATGCCAAACGGTCGAATCAATAAATGCCCAACGACTAGTTTTTTGCTTTCAATCTCCCATGATTCTTCGGCAATAGATGCCGAGCTTGTGGCATTGGTGTTGCCGAGCGGCATGGTTGATGCCGAGGGTTGATGCCGCTCCACTGCCACTGCCCTTAGTTAAGGCTAAGGCTATAGCTTTTACTCGGTGTGTGTGTGTATATATATATATATATGGATTGACTATGGTGGAAACACCCCTAATGGTGTGTTGTGTCGAGATTTATACACCTCAATAGGCGATCGGTACAAATACCGGGCGACCGAACTAGAGTCAAATAGACCAAGGCAGACTTGCCGATCAAAGGACCCAGCGCCGAGCGATCGACTACCAAGGCGATCGTCTCCCGGCAACCAGCGATCGTCCCAAGTGCCCGATCATGGACGACCGCCTCATGCCACGTAAAGCCAACATCCGTCAAGTCTGCGCAGGCTGGATCTCGGGATAGAGGTCCACGTGCAGATCCGGAAAAGGCACCGTAGGATAAGGCCCTTTGGCCCCAGCCTGTCACCATCTTCTCACCTACCGACAGACCCACCGAAAGGTCCAAGGTGGGACCTCCCGAGACAGCAACAAGAGACGCGTGTTGTCCTCTCATTGGTTCGCACAGCTGGCTGCCAGCAGCAGCTGCGGATTTTAAGGCAACCAACCCATGTGCTACAGACGATCGCCCCCTTATTATAATACAGGAAAGGCCATCGCCCGTTAGGATTAAGACATCCCAGCCCCTCCTATAAATAGAAGGCTTCCTGCACTTGGAAAAGCCGCGTCTTTTCTGTCTGATTTTCTCTCGGCTTTTCTCTCTCAGAACCTCTTAACCAAAAGACGGTCGGCAGAAACGAGAACTCCCTACAGTTCAAGAACTCACATAGCAGCACTTAAGAGCTAGAAACTAGGGTCTTTTACACTCATTGTAATTATACTCTTATATTAATATTTGTACTCCAACGTATTCGTATTAATAATATCTCGTGAGAGCATTCAAGTCCGGGCCTAACAAACTCGGCAAATCTTGTGTTATTTACATCCCTACGGACGTGCTCTCGCATTTGTTTGTCACTCATCCATTCCAGCAATCCCTTCCTATTTTGGGTAACAACAATTGCACTAGAAGAAGGGCATCTACCTTCATTTTTATTCCGACCGTTTCGAAGAACACTCATTGTTATCCGGAGCATATACTTGAAGAAACACTCACTGGTCTTCAAAGAAAAACCTTCAGATTCATGACGTCTGCCACCACATCGAAGAGAGCCACTCTCCGATCCGCCGGACGCCTTGTTCCGGCTCAATTCGAGCCCCAACCTACGGCGGAGGGTAGCCGCGGCGGCGCGAGACTCTCGATCCCACCCCCGAGGGACGGCCCTAGCCTCTCGTTCGATCAGTTCCAAACAGCGGAACAGATCGAGGAGGCCATCCTACGCGAGCGACGAAGAGCATGCGGTACGCCTGCAATTACCCCATCAGCCATCCGTCGCGCGGGCAAACGGAAGCTCAAGGGGTTACTTGTCGAGCAATCATCAGGAAGCCCAAATTCCCGAAAAGAAACACTCGCGAGGCGGGGCGGTTCCATTTTCAGTCGTCTGGGAAGCGACCCATCATGGCGGCCGGGGCATTCTGGCCCCAACCATGATACGACGGAGCCCGATATTCGTCACCAGGAGTTCAGCTTACCTAACTCCTAGAAGGCAGACCAGCCATATGGCTCCTCCTCGCCGAAGAACCAAGATCGGCGGCGACGACCTCAGCGCCTACCGCGGAGCCAGGAGATCGATGCACGATCGCCTCAGCTCCCGCTCCGAAAGCCAAACCATGAGCGACCAGGCTATGGCGATTGCCGCAATACAACACCAGCTCGATGGCATGAAGGCGCTCCTAGAAACTGGGGTAGGCGCCAAGAGAAAGATCGCTGGGCCAAGTGAGCCTCTCGCGGTCCAGATCGAACTCGCCCCCGTGCAGCCAAGGATCACTCCTCCTTAAACACCTTTATACAAGGGGAGATCGGACCCCTAGACTCACCTAAGCAAGTTCCGGATCTACATAACTGGATACGGGGCATCAGACGCGACCAGGTGCCGAATGTTCCCGTTAACATTGGGCGAACTGGCCCATAGGTGATACATCTCACTGCCACCGCGATCAATCAGTTCCTTTGAACAACTGGCGAGCGAATTCACCTCATACTTCGCCGCTAAGGTCGCTCGACCAGAAGGTCCCCACTGCATGATGAAAATCAGGCAGGGGGAAGAGGAGTCCGATGAAGACTACATCGACCGGGTGGATGAGATAATCCTCAACGGCGAGCCCGTAAGCGACGAGATCGCCCTCTACTCGGTCCTAGGGGGATTCAATGGTCTTTCGCCCATGTTTAGGCACCTTACGAAAGACATCCCCCCGACCTACGCAATATTCCACGCCAAGGCCACAGACTTTTTGGCCAGGCGGAGGTTGCTCGCCCTTCGCCAAGACGAGGGGGCAGACACGGCGATCGCCAAGTCCAACAAGGCGTCCGCCAAGCCACCCGGTGATTTCAGGACCTTCGAGGATGTGGAAGCCCATCTCTACCACAACCTCAATCTATCTTCGGCTCATATTTTCTACGCCATCCAGGGGCGCGGGCGGCTAAGCAAGCCGAAGGCTGTAAGGTTCCACGGTCATCTGGACCGCAACAAATTTTGTGCTTACCACAAGAGTCCCGGCCACAATACCGATCAATGCCGAGACCTCCTCAGATAACTCTGGAGATTGTTCGAGGAGGGCAAGCTGGACAGTTTAGTAACTTAGCCGGAGCCCCGGTCGGAAAGGATCAAGTGCCGCGATCAGCGTCGGAATGACGATCACTAGTCTTCCAAACCCGATTGCCAGAATCGAACACGGCGAGCCATAGGATTCATACGAGTCGATCCTCCCGATCAACCCTGGCGGCCAGATCTTTATGATTCAATCAAGAGATGGAAACTTCGGAGGTCTTTTCCTAGTTTCCACCATGTCAAACAAAAGGCTACTGCCCAAGCAACATCTATAAATTGGAGGACTCGCTCGCCATCTAAAGTTCATCATCTAACATGATCGACCTAGGCACGAGATCGCCTCCCTCAGCACAACGTATACCTTCGAGGATCGCCATCTAACATGACGATCTGAGGTAGAAGAGTGCAGCCATGGTCCTGGAGGTCGATGGAACCGATAGCTTCGTCCATGCAAGGTTCCTTTAGGCTGCGATCGCTCGCTCTTCGGTTGAATACGAGGCGGGCGTAGCCGAAATACCCTCCAAACTAATCTGTGGACATGCTCGCCCGCCCTCAAAGGTTCATCATCTAACATGGTGGACCCGGGCAATGCGACGCGTCCCTACCCCCGTCGCAACGTACACCGTCGAGGACCGCCATCTAACATGACGATCCGAGGTAGAAAAGTGCTAACAAGCCGCGGACGTGGAGTCAATTAATCCGACAATGCCCCGTGCAAGGACTCCTCCAGACCAAGACCGCTCACCCTTCGTTTAAATACGAGGCAGACACAGCCTAACGGAGGACCCTCACAATAAAGTGAGTCGCGAGACAAACCTACATGTGGAATGTCGCTCGCGCACAGGACATGGTCATGGAGGTCGGTCCATCGAACTCCGCGACTGTGCACGGTTCCTCTAGGTCAAAACAATCGGCCTTCCACGAGGAATCTGCAAAATTGAAAATCACAAGAACAAGACCGAAGACAGCTCGCCAAACGATTGGGTCGCCCATCATTATCTTAAAACGATCGCCAGTAGAACCACCTCACCCTAAGTCTTCAACATCGGAGCAAGCTGGGGGGCAATTGTTGTGTCGAGATTTATACACCTCAACAGGCGATCGGCACAAATACCGGGCGACCGAACCAGAGTCAAATAGACCAAGGCAGACTTGCCGATCGAAGGACCTAGAACAGGACCCAGCGCCGAGCGATCGACTGCCAAGGCGATCGTCTCACGGCAACCAGCGATCGTCCCACGTGCCCGATCATGGACGACCACCTCATGCCACGTAAAGCCAACATCCGTGAAGTCTACGCAGGCCGGATCTCGGGATAGAGGTCCACGTGCAGATCCAGAAAAAGGCACCGTAGGATAAGGCCCTTTGGCCCCAGCCTGTCACCATCTTCTCACCTACCGACAGACCCGCCGAAAGGTCCAAGGCGGGACCTCCCGAGACAGCGACAAGAGACGCGTGTTGTCCTCTCATTGGTTCGCACAGCTGGCTGCCAGCAGCAGCCGCGGATTTTAAGGCAACCAACCCATGTGCTACAGACGATCGCCTCCTTATTATAATACAGGAAAGGCGATCGCCCGTCAGGATTAAGACATCCCAACCCCTCCTATAAATAGAAGGCTTCCTGCACTTGGAAAAGCCCCGGCTTTTCTGTCTGCTTTTCTCTCGGCTTTTCTCTCTCAGAACCTCTTAACCAAAAGATGGTCGGCAGAAATGAGAACTCCCTACAGTTCAAGAACTCACATAGCAGCACTCAAGATCTAGATAACTAGGGTCTTTTACACTCATTGTAATTGTACTCTTACATTAATATTTGTACTCCAACGTATTCGTATTAATAATATCTCGCGAGAGCATTCAAGCTGTAACACCCCCAATCCACTCAGGGATATTACACGCCGTAGACCCTCTCCTCGAGGATCTACTGGGCTGATAACTAAAATCAAACATCTACACATCGCCCTTAAGGCTAAAATGACTCAGTGGACCGATTTGGTCTTTCAATAATTACATACAACTCAAATGTGACTCATGCCCACGCAGGGGTTAAAATACAACCACACCCGTACAACGGGAAAAATATACTGCAGCGGAAAAGAAAATACAACTAGACCAATACGACAGCAACGGATCCTCGTGTGATTAGTATCATTCATCTTTCATCATCCTTCATGCCGACCCTGTGCTATGCTCCAAAACCTAAATGCAAAAATAGACATCCACCCCCCGAATACTCGGAGGTTAGCAAAACTCCACTGTTTTGCTAGTGTAAGTACAAAGTGCAAATACGAGCCATACAATTCACATTTCACGAATAACAATAACCACAAATCTTCAAAAATCCAAAAGTAACGAAAAGTACTTCCCGAGGCAAGAGTTTGGGTAAAACATTCCGAATCCGAAAGACCACAATTAAGGGGAAACAATTTATGAAACAGTTTAAAATGCCATCGAGAGTTTTAATAGAAAACAATTTAGGATTATCGAATCATTCTCTTTCCAAAATCAACAGGGGTCACAGCCCAAAGGTTTGTTTTCGCAAATAGAAAACCAGCAGCAATACACAGGGTTGAAACCCACGTCACGTGTCTTCGGAGAACATAAAATCAATACAATATAATCGCCCAAGATACGTAAACCTTGGTCACCAAAAATACAACACCAACTCGTGAATCCAGGGCTATACCATTGGATTACCTTCGTGGCCCCGTCGGACCCTCCCAAGGTGAGCAGAATGCGTTTTCAAAATCATATACACCAACTCGTGAAGTTTTACTCGTGAATCCAGGGCTATACTGTAACACCCCAACTAGGCGGAGATTACAGTGCCGTGAATCCCCGACTGGGACCCACCAGGCAAGTGAAAATGATGAATTAAATAATATAATTATAGTACCGAACCACATTATATTACCAAATACTCCGATGAGGAGTTTAAGTACAACATACCAGGACAAAACCGAATACTAGTATATTTTATATGGAGATAAAATACACCACCCTGAACAATTAAACATTTCAAACGAAATTTGCAGCGGAAAATACGAATAACGGAAATAACTGAAATGATTGAAACAAACGGAAAAACTGGGGGGCCCTACTAGTATCACTAGGACTCCTCGCCGTCAGCATGATCTTCACGTGCCTTTGCCTTGCCGTGACCTGAAAACAAAATTCCCCAAACGGGGTCAGTTACACAGAACAACAATCCTCAAGGGTTGAAATTACACAATCATGATATATCTGAAGTTATAAAATATCCTTAGTTATGAATTACGCTAAAGAGGAGTACCATAGTACGCCCGTAGTGTTCTATGCAAGTGTACAAGACGGATGACCGGACACACCCGTCCTTGTACCTAATTAGTCTCACGGAGGTAATCGTTACCGTGTGCACAGCCCCATGTATCACTCCCAATACATGGTCATCAAGTGCCCGACTAAAAATTCCATACATCCGCACCCGGCCACGCAATATGAACCCAGAAGGTCATATGAACGAGAATGACCATAATGAATATCAATGAATAATAATAATCTGACAAAGTCAAGAATGACTCACCGATATGAAAGTGATAATGAAGTGATTGATAGTTTCAATGAAATGATTGGAACCGCTGTTCCTCGCTAATGAAATGGTTATTCGACAATTACAAGTCTCAATATGATTAATACAATGATGAATGAGTTATGATTATGAATAATCAACAACAAAAGGAATGAATATCCTTTTAACCGAGTAAGAGTTAACTTACACAATACCGATGAAGAATGTCCTTCCTCGAACAAATGTCCTAAATGAAGTGTCGGTCGCTCGAACAACCTTAATTCAATACAATTACCAACAATCCGTTCAATATACGAATTAAACACGAATATAACGAACTCAAAACATCGATACGATTAAACCAAGTTCATTGGGGCATTATATCGAACACTTTGAGGCCAACTTCGATGGATTACAACTAAACCTCAATAATACCAACCTCAAATCCCCAAGAAGTGTTTCAAACCAACAAAACATGTCCAATACGATCAATAATCCGTTATGAATATCCAAAAACGTGATTATAACAACAATTAATCAAAAATCCCCAAATCCAACTCGATATTCAAAGTGTTCTTGAATAATCCCTCAATAATCCAATGAATCCTTATACAAACTCATAATCATATACATATCCCTTCATATAACATGATTATAACGTCCAAAACATCATATCTCAACACAAAATCGAAATCCAAGGTGTTGAAGAAATTACCTCTTGAAGATCCAACCACTTCGATCCGAAGAACACGAGTTTAATCAAGTATTCAAGCTTCCCAAATGAATGAAGATGATGAAAAAATACACACTAAAATGATTGATGATGGCAAAATCTCTCCCTCAACCCTCTCTCTCGGACAAAGTTGGATAAATGAAGAAATGAGTAAAAATGTCCCGGCCAAATCCTTAAATACTGCTGGAAGTTACGGCCGTAACTCGGCCCTCTTACGGCCGTAACATCCCAGGTCAACGGCCTTACGGCCGTAACCGGCCAACTCGTACGGCCGTAACTCGGCTTCGTCCGAAAGCCTGCCGACAGACTTACGGCCGTAACCGCTCCTGAGTTACGGGCGTAACCCGCCTTCGTCAAAACATCCGCCGACATCCTTACGGCCGTACCCGCACACCTTACGACCGTAACTCGGATGATACGGCCGTATCCGGCCAAACTTACGGGCGTAAGCCCTCTTCGTCGGAAATGACCAGGCACCCTGCCTGCAGCGTACGGCCGTATCCGGCCAAGCCTTACGGCCGTACCTTCCTCGACTTACGGCCGTATGCCGCAACCCTTACGGCCGTAAGTCACCCTTGGTCGACAACATCTGAAATTTACGAACACCACTTACGGCCGTATCTAACCCTCCTTACGACCGTAACTCGCCTTCGGCCAAAATGCCTGGGCAGCCTGCTGGACCACGTACGGCCGTAACCGGCCAGCCTTACGGTCGTACCCGCTCAACTTACGGCCGTATCACAAGACCTTACGGCCGTAAGTCCCTTTCGTCCAAAATGACCTGAAAACAACGAACCCTTGTTACGGCCGTAACCCAAAGTCCTTACGGCCGTAACTCGATGCTGACCAAGGTGAAAAATCCGATAACTCCGATTCCTCGCTACGACTGATGAATGATCCGACATATCATACGAATGTGAAAGTGAACAAGTCTAACACAAGCCAAAGATGATACTCCCAGTACACGGCTATCAATCCCAACGAAAATGATAAAACTCCCGTCTCGGTCTATAAACGGAGATGAAATGCCGATCGGTAACTGATATACGATTACAACATGCCAACGGTGTAGGCAAATGAATGAATCATGAATGATGAGTGATTATAAATGAGTGAGAATTACTGAGTGACAATTACAGACTGATAATTACTGAATGAAAATGATTGAATTACTACCGGGTATTACATACTCCCCCCCTTAAAAGAGTTTCGTCCCCGAAACTAAGGGTCAAACAACTCGGGATAACTCTCCCGTCTACTCTCCTCGGTTTCCCAAGTGGCCTCTTCGACTCCATGTCTGGACCACTGAATCTTGACCAAGGGGATCGTCTTGTTCCTCAACTGTTTGATTCGCCGCTCCAACACTCGTACAGGACGCTCCTCGTACGAATGATCATCCGCGATCTCGATTTCGTCAAACTGAAGTATGTGGCTCGGGTCGGCAACATACTTCCGCAACTGAGAGACTTGAAACACATTATGAATTCGACTCAATGCCGGAGGTAAAGCCAATCGATAAGCTAACTCGCTTACTCGATCCAGAATTTCAAACGGTCCAATGAATCTCGGACTCAACTTCCCCCGTTTTCCGAAACGGAAAATACCTTGACTCGGGGATACCTTGACCAAAACGTGGTCACCCGTCTCGAACTCTAGTGGTCGACTACGATTATTTGCATATGATTTCTGTCGACTCTGAGCTGTCAACATACGACTCTTGATCAAAGCTACCTTCTCCCGGGCGGCTATAAGCATATCGGGCTCGGTGCCGATTGATTCTGACAAGTCATCCCAACACAAAGGAGATCGACAACGATGACCGTACAAGGCCTCGTAAGGTGCCATCTTAATGGAAGCATGCCAACTATTATTATACGTGAACTCGATCAGTGGTAGTTGGGCTTCCCAATCGTCCTTCCAATCGAGGACGCATGCCCTCAACATGTCCTCTAATGTCTGTATAGTCCTCTCAGATTGTCCGTCGGACTGAGGATGAAAGGCGGTACTGAGATTGAGCTGAGTTCCCATAGCACGATGAACTGATTTCCAAAAATGAGACACAAATCGTCCGTCACGATCGGAAATGATACTCTTAGGAGTACCGTGCAGTCTCACTATCTCCTTGATGAACAACTGGCCAGTCTCTCGGGACCCCACGTATCCTTGATCTCAAGGAAATGAGCTGATTTAGTTAAGCGGTCCACAATCACCCAGATCGTATTCATGCCACGACGACTCGTCGGCAAACTCGTGATGAAATCCATAGAAATGTCTTCCCACTTCCACTCTGGAATAGGGAGAGGTTTCAGCATACCCGCCGGTCGCTGATGCTCAATCTTAACTTGTTGACAGGTTAAGCATCTCGAAACAAATTCTGCGACTTCTCGCTTCATATTACTCCACCAGTAATTTTGTTTCAAGTCTTTGTACATCTTGCTGGACCCCGAATGAACAGAATAAGGGGTAGCATGAGCTTCTTTCAGAATCGAGTTTTTTAACTCGTCATTCGCTGGTACGCACAACCGATTCTTAAACCTCAAAAGTCCATCCTCGTGGACCACAAATCCAGGGGCTTTCCCGTGAACCACATCCTCACGGATGCGTAACAATGCTGGGTCCGAACCTTGATTCTCCCTGATTTCCTCCTCAAGTGACGATGAAATCTCTAACATACAAAGCTGTCCCTGAACTCGCTGAAGCCAGACCTCGATCTCGGGTCTAAGGAATTCCTGCTTAAGCTCCTTCTGAACCGTTAAACGAGCAAGCATCTGCTCCGGAATGGACTTACGACTCAAGGCGTCGGCGACAACGTTCGCCTTGCCCGGGTGGTAAAGGATCTCAATATCATAATCTTTGATTAGTTCTAACCACCGCCTCTGTCGCTTATTTAACTCCTTCTGAGTAAATATATACTTTAAACTCTTATGATCGGTGAATATCTGACAAGTAACGCCATAAAGATAATGACGCCAAATCTTCAATGCGAACGCCACAGCTGCTAGTTCCAGGTCGTGAGTCGGATAATTAACCTCGTAAGGTCTCAATTGTCGTGAAGCATAAGCAATAACCTTCCCATTCTGCATGAGTACACATCCGAGACCCTGTCCGGACGCATCACTATAAACCACAAATCCCTCCGTCCCTTGCGGTAAGGAAAGTAGAGGTGCTGACATTAACCGGATCTTGAGTTCCTTAAAACTCCGCTGACACGCGTCGGACCACGTGTATTTCTTATCCTTTCCCAAAAGGTTCGTCAAGGGTTGAGCGATTCTAGAAAATCCCTCCACAAATCGCCAATAATAACCCGTTAATCCGAGAAAACTTCGGATTTCCTTAACATTCTTCGGAGGTAACCAATCTCGGATAGCCTCCGTCTTCTGAGGGTCGACACGAACTCCGTATGATGAAATTACATGTCCGAGAAAAGTCACTTCGGACATCCAGAACTCACATTTGGAAAACTTTCCATAAAGTTGCTCTCGTCTCAACACGTCGAGAACCTGATGAAGATGAACCTCATGATCCTCTCGGCTACGAGAATAAATCAAAATGTCGTCGATGAAGACAACAACAAACTGATCCAAAAAGTCGATGAAAACCCGATTCATTAACTCCATGAATACCGCAGGTGCATTAGTCAATCCAAACGGCATAACCACGAACTCATAATGACCATAGCGTGTTCGAAACGCCGTCCTCGCGATATCCGACTCTCGAATCCGCAACTGGTGATATCCAGATCTTAAGTCGATATTGGAAAATACTGAAGCTCCTTGAAGTTGATCTAAAAGATCATCAATACGGGGTAATGGATATTTATTCTTGATTGTCACCCTGTTCAGCTCCCGGTAATCAATACACAAACGAAATGAACCATCCTTCTTCTTGACAAACAACACTGGTGCTCCCCACGGAGACGCACTCGGTCGTATATAACCCTTCTCGAACAACTCCTCAAGTTGGTTCTTTAATTCCTGCATTTCGGTCGGGGCCATCCGGTACGGTGCCTTCGATATCGGAGACGTACCAGGCTCCAACTCAATCGTGAATTCCACATCTCTCTGTGGAGGCAAACCAGGTAACTCGTCTGGAAAAACGTCGGCATACTCCCTCACTACCGGAATATCCGTCAACATTACTGATGATTTCTCGGTTTTGGTCATGTAGCACCAATAACCAACACATCCCTGACTGAGTAATCGCACTGCTTTCATCAAATTAATGATCTTACCAGAACAGCCAGGATTACCTCCCTGAAACACACATTTAACCCCATCGTCTGAAATGATAGTGATCATACGCTTACGGACACTAATGATGGCATCATGACGATCCATCCAATCAATACCCAAGATGACGTCGTCCCTCGGCAAATCTACTACGATTAGGTCCGCTGGCCATACACGACCATGAAACTGAATCGGACAATTCTGAATCTCACGATTACCGATAATTCGTCTACCATCAGGTAGGCCAATGACATAAGGCTCACAACTAGTAGCACTACCCAGACGCAGTCTACTCAAACATGACTCGGAAATGAATGAATGCGATTCACCAGTATCAAAAAGGGTACACACATGTTGAGATAGAATATCGAGTGTACCTGAGATCATTCGGGCCTCGGGATCATCGGTCTTCTTCATCTCATAAATCCGGGGCTTGCTAGTCCCGGCACCGGACGCTCCCGTCTGCTGGCTATAGGCTCCACCTTTAGTCGCTCCTGTCGTTTTAAACGACGCTGATTGAGTGGCTTTGATTACGAGCAGGCCGCTTAGGGGCTTGAGATGACGTCGAGTAGGTTTGGAGTCCTACGGCAAAACGGGCCTTATGCCCAACAATTCCACATTATGACAAGTGACAGATGTCTCGGACACTTGGTGCCGACATGACCAAGATCCCACGATTATAACGGTGATGGCGAAGGCGCGCTCGTGATCGAGATTCGCGGATTTAGACATCACAGGAGGTCGCTCGAAAAGCAGAGCCATACGAGGTTTCTTGAAAGTGGCACATTGCCGTCGATCGACACGGTTCTTGGACTTCTTGCTAGCAGATGAAGGTTGCTGCTTAGCAATCTCCTTAGAAGTAAGCTCATAGGTAAGAGCTTTCTCAATGAATTCAGCCAACGTGGTGCAATTATGATTAAGCAACTGTAGTCTCATACGGGGTTTCAGCCTCTTGCTGAAATACTTAATCTTATCTGCCTCAGAATGAATGATAGATGAGGCGAATGGAGAAGTTCCTGAAATTTCTCGGCAATGGCGAGAACATCCTCGTCTGCTGAGGGGTCGGGGGTGAGTAATTCTGACAGTTTGGCCTCTCTGAGCGGGGCCGGATAATACCTCTCCATCATGAGAGTTTTGAACTGATCCCAAGTACATGATCCTTCGGTGGGCTTCAACGACAACCACCAAGAATGTGCGCTCTTGCCCAGGTAGTAAGCCGCAACAGAGACTTTGTGTCCTTCGGGACACTCTACCATAGCAAACAACTTCTCGAAATGCTCGAGCCAATGAATAATATATGCCGGCTCAGATGAGCCCTCAAAAGTAGGTGGCCTCTGGCGAGAGATGTCGCCGATGATATTGCTCACATTCCTCTCTTGCCTCTGAGGTGGCGGCGGAGGAGCCTGTTGATTTTGATTGACGGAGTTATGCATCGTCTCCATCAGCTGTGCCATCTGGGTCATTTGGTCCATCATGCCCTGCATAAAAGCGAGTGGGTCAACTCGGACACCTTCTGACTGAGCCGTGTCCTGGGTACGACTCCCCGTTAGTGAATGATCGCGTCCAGGTGAATGAGTGGCAGCCTCGCTGCTCGAAGAGTTAGCATTATTTCTCGCGTTTGCACGTGTGTTCACGCGAGCTCTCGGGATTCGGCCCGCTCCACGGCCTCGTCCTCCTCGTCCTCTGCCAGCTCTTTCCATACTGAAGTAGGAAAGTCACATGATGATTATATTTCCCGCATGAATATCACGTTATGATTATGACATGAGATGATGAAAATGAGCATACACGCTCTAACACAGTGATTACATGAATGATTAACTGAAATGACATGATTATCTTGAACAAGTTAACATGATTAATGATTTGATCTTCCTGATCAACAACTGAATAATGAAATGAATTGAGTGATTATCGAGTTAACATGACCGTCCTGGTCAAAGAAAATGATGGTTGAGGATTGTTAACTGATGAATTATGAATGAATGATTCTTGCCAGAAATTATACCATGGCGTTAGAAATCTTACAGTTCTTGGTCTGATTGGCTCGGCATTTGCACAGGTCACACGTGACGCGAAAGTCCAATGATACTAGTCCGATGACGATGATTTCAAATGAGACATGACTTGGAGGGTAGTATTCAAAACCACGCTCCGATACCAACTCTGTAACACCCCAACTAGGCGGAGATTACAGTGCCGTGAATCCCCGACTGGGACCCACCAGGCAAGTGAAAATGATAAATTAAATAATATAATTGTAGTACCGAACCACATTTTATTACCAAATACTCCGATGAGGATTTTAAGTACAACATACCAGGACAAAACCGAATACTAGTATATTTTATATGGAGATAAAATACACCACCCTGAACAATTAAACATTTCAAACGGAATTTGCAGCGGAAAATACGAATAACGGAAATAACTGAAATGACTGAAACAAACGGAAAAACTGGGGCCCCCTACTAGTATCACTAGGACTCCTCGCCGTCAGCATGATCTTCCCGTGCCTTTGCCTTGCCGTGACCTAAAAACAAAATTCCCCAAATGGGGTCAGTTACACAGAACAACAATCCTCAAGGGTTGAAATTACACAATCATGATATATCTGAAGTTATGAAATATCCTTAGTTATGAACTATGCTGAAGAGGAGTACCATAGTACACCCGTAGTGTTCTGTGCAAGTGTACAAGACGGATGACCGGACACACCCGTCCTTGTACCTAATTAGTCTCACGGAGGTAATCGTTACCGTGTGCACAGTCCCATGTATCACTCCCAATACATGGTCATCAAGTGCCCGACTAAAAATTCCACACATCCGCACCCGGCCACGCAATATGAACCCAGAAGGTCATATGAACGAGAATGACCATAATGAATATCAATGAATAATAATAATCTGACAAAGTCAAGAATGACTCACCGATATGAAAGTGATAATGAAGTGATTGATAGTTTCAATGAAATGATTGGAACCGCTGTTCCTCGCTAATGAAATGGTTATTCGAAAATTACAAGTTTCAATATGATTAATACAATGATGAATGAGTTATGATTATGAATAATCAACAACAAAAGGAATGAATATCCTTTTAACCGAGTAAGAGTTAACTTACACAATACCGATGAAGAATGCCCTTCCTCGAACAAATGTCCTAAATGAAGTGTCGGTCGCTCGAACAACCTTAATTCAATACAATTACCAACAATCCGTTCAATATACGAATTAAACACGAATATAACGAACTCAAAACGTCGATATGATTAAACCAAGTTCATTGGGGCATTATATCGAACACTTTGAGGCCAACTTCGATGGATTACAACTAAACCTCAATAATACCAACCTCAAATCCCCAAGAAGTGTTTCAAACCAACAAAACATCTCCAATACGATCAATAATCCGTTATGAATATCCAAAAACGTGATTATAACAACAATTAATCGAAAATCCCCAAATCCAACTCGATATTCAAAGTGTTCTTGAATAATCCCTCAATAATCCAATGAATCCTTATACAAACTCATAATCATATACGTATCCCTTCATATAACATGATTATAACGTCCAAAACATCATATCTCAACACAAAATCGAAATCCAAGGTGTTGAAGAAATTACCTCTTGAAGATCCAACCACTTCGATCCGAAGAACACGAGTTTAATCAAGTATTCAAGCTTCCCAAATGAATGAAGATGATGAAAAAATACACACTAAAATGATTGATGATGGCAAAATCTCTCCCTCAACCCTCTCTCTCGGACAAAGTTGGATAAATGAAGAAATGAGTAAAAATGTCCCGGCCAAATCCTTAAATACTGCCGGAAGTTACGGCCGTAACTCGGCCCTCTTACGGCTGTAACATCACAGGTCAACGGCCTTACGGCCGTAACCGGCCAACTCGTACGGCCGTAACTCGGCTTCGTCCGAAAGCCTGCCGACAGACTTACGGCCAAAACCGCTCCTGAGTTACGGGCGTAACCCGCCTTCATCAAAACATCCGCCGACATCCTTACGGCCGTACCCGCAGACCTTACGGCCGTAACTCGGATGATACGGCCGTATCCGGCCAAACTTACGGGCGTAAGCCCTCTTCGTCGAAAATGACCAGGCACCACACTGCGGTAATGCTGACCATATCCGGCCAAGCCTTACGGCCGTACCTTCCTCGACTTACGACCGTATGCCGCAACCCTTACGGCCGTAAGTCACCCTTGGTCGACAACACCTGAAATTTACGAACACCACTTACGGCCGTATCTAACCCTCCTTACGGCCGTAACTCGCCTTCGGCCAAAATGCCTGGCGACTGCTGGACCACGACGTCACGGCCAGAAGCCACCCTTTACGGCCGTACCCGCTCAACTTACGGCCGTATCACAAGACCTTACGGCCGTAAGTCCCATTCGTCCAAAATGACCTGAAAACAACGAACCCTTGTTACGGCCGTAACCCAAAGTCCTTACGATCGTAACTCGATGCTGACCAAGGTGAAAAATCCGATAACTCCGATTCCTCGCTACGACTGATGAATGATCCGACATATCATACGAATGTGAAAGTGAACAAGTCTAACACAAGCCAAAGATGATACTCCCAGTACACGGCTATCAATCCCAACGAAAATGATAAAACTCCCATCTCGGTCTATAAACGAAGATGAAATGCCGATCGGTAACTGATATACGATTACAACATGCCAACGGTGTACGCAAATGAATGAATCATGAATGATGAGTGATTATAAATGAGTGAGAATTACTGAGTGACAATTACAGACTGATAATTACTGAATGAAAATGAATGAATTACTACCGGGTATTACATATACCATTGGACTCCCGTCGTGGCCACGTCGAACCAACCCACGGTGAGTAAAATACATTCACTAAAACATACACACGCACTCGTGAAGTTTTACTCGTGAATCCAGGGCTATACCATTGGACTCCCGTCGTGGCCCCGTCGAACCAACCCACGGTGAGTAAAATACATTCAGTAAAACATACACACGCACTCGTGAAGTTTTACTCGTGAATCCAGGGCTATACCATTGGACTCCCGTCGTGGCCCCGTCGAACCAACCCACGGTGAGTAAAATACATTCACTAAAACATACACACGCACTCGTGAATCCAAGGCTATACCATTGGACTCCCGTCGTGGCCCCGTCGAACCAACCCACGGTGAGTAAAATACATTCACTAAAATATACACACGCACTCGTGAAGTTTTACTCGTGAATCCAGGGCTATACAATTGGACTCCCACCGTGGCCCCATCGAACCAACCCACGGTGAGTAAACACATTCACAAACATAACCAACCGCACTCATGAATACAGGGCTATACCATTGGACTCCCGCCGTGGCCCCGTCGAACCAACCCACGGTGAGCGAAATACATTCACACAATTAACACGTCACAACAAGGACATTCATACAATCCACCGAAGGCAACAAACACAAAGCACGACGTAATCGTCAAATCACAACGCACCAAAATGAAACAATATACATCCACACGCAACACCAAGTGCACAAACACACCAAACATATCCACAGGAGTCACATACTCGTTCATGAAACACACCAATCACAAAACACACGCGGTTTTGAAAGAGGGCCTTTAACGAGGCTAGCCGATTCTTTTGAAAACTCATTTCAAACAAATAAACAAACACACCAAGACGATCACTAATTATCATATCCACAAAACAAGAATAGTATGGACAAGGTACTTGCCTCGAATAAGAACAACGCGGAGAATCGACCGAAGTAGGTTGACACGAACCGACTACGAACCCGCCGATTCCACCGATCGCCAACTTGCGTTCATAAACTACGAAGGGGAATAACAACAACGAAATGAATTCCATAACACGACTCAAAGCCGCTGAATTCAAAGAACAAATGACGAAGGTTCAAGGATTTCCCCCAAAACGGCCAAGAACACGATCCGTTCCGTCAAAACCCGAAAACGGAATTCCAAGTTGAAATATGGATATACAATCCATAGAATATGTTTAACAACATCATTTAAACATAATCGATCCATCAAAAACAGATGAAAAACAAGATCGAGGACAAATCCCCCAAAAAGTCAATTTGAAGGAAATCGTGAAATATACTTCGATTCGACGAAGAAAAATGGATTAAATGATGTTAAACACAAGAATACTACCAAGATTAATCATATCCATCATGAATTAATCAATAATACGGAACGAATCGGACAAAAACGCAAAAACCCCCAAATTCACGAAATTAGGGTTCTAAGAAAGATTACCTTGATTCGCTGGATCAAAGGATGATAACTGATGATTGATTGATGATATGAACTCAAGAACTTCATGGATTTGTTTTTAAACAACATGGCTCCATGGTAAGATCACCCCCAACCGCGGAAGAGAAGGAGAAGAAGGAGAAAAATGGCCAAAAACCCGTGTGCAGGGCCATAAATAGGCTGCACAGTGCGCCGCGGCCCAGCGGGAGTGTGCCGCGGCACAGGCCCAAAAATGGCTCCCAGTGGTCGGCAGTGTGCCGCGGCTCGGCCGGCGTGTGCCGCGGCACCCGGTACAGTCGGTTTGGCCGAAAAATGCCACCGAGTGTGCCGCGGCCCTGCCGGCATGTGCCGCGGCCCACGGTGCGGCCTGCTCAGCCAGGAGCTGCCGAGCATTACCGGCCGTGACTCGGCCAGAAGCTGTCGAGCACTACCAGCCGTGACTCGGCCAGTGCCGGCCTGTGCCCAGATTGCCCAGCCATGACTCGGCTGGGGCCAACTCTGACGGCCCGAACGACCCCGAAACCCGAACTTGAATACGAATCGATGGTACGGTTACGACGTACTCGCAAAGACGAATCTAAGAGCTAAGAGAACACACAATTCCGACCACCCGAAGGCTCGGAATTCAACAACGGAAGTAATTACCCAAAACTTTGGGAAATTACGAAAATGGCCCAAAACGTCCGAAAATCACGATACGCGATCGAAACACAAAACCAAAGCTCGCAACATGAATAATAACATCAAATGAACTTACAAGAAACTCGAAACAACAGTTTCGGACGAGATTCGCAAGAATCGAGCTCAAGTGCGGAAAAGTCGCTAAAAAGCTCGGAATTCAACAAAACGATACCGAAACGAACTCGGATGACAAAAAGTGCAGAATTAATCATCCTCGAAATGACGAAACGGTCATGAGCGATTCGTCAAAACGGACTCCGGCCAAAAAAAAGAAATTTACCGAAAATCGAAAATTGCGGATATTACATTCTACCCTCCTCAAAAGAAGTTTCGTCCCGAAACTTAAAATAAGTAGGGAGGAGCAACATCCCGCCAAGAAAACTCAACGAAATACACAAGAAATGCGTAACTTATGCCCATCGGCGAAACGTTACAAGCAACGCAAGGAATATACGGCGTGAAAACACGCTCCACGACGACCAACACAACGTCGCCGTTAGGGATATAATAAAACCAACAAGTGACAAGCGTCATCAAATGGATAATACAATCAAGTCAATTATCCGAACAATCACAAAACACAACGAACGAAAATCAATACGGTTGACCAACCCAACGGTGCATCGATCAAAACGCGAGCCAAACGCTGAACAAATACGGAATTCCATTGCCCAAGGGTTGGAAGATCGAAAACGAGACTAATTTCCCGAACTAAAGGGGATTAGGAAGGAGCCTGAACGCTCAACAATCAAAAAACAAGAACAAAAACCGAACAAACAAACGATCGAGACAACAAAATCGAACAATCATGTCCGAAACACGAAGGATAATAAAACTCAAACAACAACTCTCAGGATGATCTGGTGAGAACAACGAGACATGCATTCCCATAAGATCCACAGGAAAGGGAATAGCGATTGAAAAGTCACAACGACAACCGAGTTATTCCGAAACAATACCACACTCGTTCGATCAACAAAAGTAAGGGGCAGGACAAACTCAGAAAATGTCAACGAACATAAACGAGTCGACAGAGTCGAGAATACAGAAGTTCAAAATCCGATCCACTACAAATAAAAGAACTACTAGAACTAGATGATGTCACTTCCGAACAAGGTTCACAAGAATCGAACCGAACTCGAAAAAGTCACAACGATAACCAGATCGACCCACAACAAGATCACAGTTCGTTCGGACGATGGAACCGAAATACAGAACAATTTCATAAAGTTTCAATGAATATGAGCGAATCGATAGACTGGAGAAAGAGAAAATACATAAGTCAAAATAGTACGGGTATTACCTCCGACCTCGTCCACGAAATTCACAAAAAAAACGAGAGCAAGGTAACAAAACACTAAACAACCGACACATAACGGAACCATCACCGATGCACACGGTCATACCAAACCAAGCTCTAACAGCTCGCATATGCGCAATAACGCAAAAATACCACGAGGCGACAACATTCAACACGAACATCCCGCCTCTTACAGGGGCTAACACAACAAATGTGTGGAAAACGACTCAACGCTCACATCGCCACTTCGATCATACTCGGGAGCAACATCATAATGAGAACGCGAACATCATACATACATACCCAGCCCTTAAACGGGAATGGATAGGTTTTAATAACGAAAACCTCATTTTGAAAATAATTTTAGAAGAACACCGGTTGATCTTGAGTATCACCTTTAAAAAAAAATATAAACGTAAAACATCGTTATCGAGACTTTTGAAAACCATTTCGCATTTGATAAAAATGAGGACACTTTCTCTTAGTGGAAACTCTTAGAATATTCGACCCTCGGGTCTAAATAAAAGTGTTTCTAAACATTGAAAATATCTCAAACATTTTGGTCCTCGAGGTAGAAAATTTTTGAAATATATTGTGGCACCTTGGATGTACAATAAGAAAATAACTCATTTGAAAAGTACGTCTCGAAATTTATTTTTCTAAGATACTCAAGGTTTTTAAAGATAATTCATTGGGCTAGAATGCCCAAAAATTTCGGGTAATTATACGGAACATTATAGCGCCGTGGGTCCCGTGCCGGAACCCACTAGGCTAAAAACCAATTACAAAAATGCCCAAAAAGGCCGATGACGGTAGCACTTATCAAAACTCAAAAAATCATTTGAAAACACCCAACTACCGTCAAAACGGTCAAGGCCAAAAACTCCGTTAAAGGAATCGGTTTTCGAAATAAAACTCAGTCGGTAAAATACCGAAATTCAATACAAAAGAACTCACGCAGCGGATAAAAGAAATACGGTTCAACATGCACAATCCAGCAACACTACTCCTCCTATAAACCAAATGCGAGAGTCTAATAAACACATATCGTGAAATCAAAATCCACAGAAGGATTCCATCATTTAACAAATAATCATACAAATAGCTCGTGTCACACGACGCACAACACAAAGAAGGGAGACTTACAGTCACAGGTCGCACGAAGATGATGATCGCCCCACGATACTAATCACGACCAAGAAACTCAGACGACGCGTCGCGACACGACTTAGTCAGACATAATCCGACAAGACAAAACTCAACAGACACCACTGACCCGACAGCCTAGGTTTCCACAACCTAAGCTCTGATACCATTTATGTAACACCCCCAATCCACTCAGGGATATTACACGTCGTAGACCCTCTCCTCGAGGATCTACCAGGCTGATAACTAAAATCAAACATCTACACATCGCCCTTAAGGCTAAAATGACTCAGTGGACCGATTTGGTCTTTTAATAATTACATACAACTCAAATGTGACTCATGCCCACGCAGGAGTTAAAATACAACCACACCCGTACAACGGGAAAAATATACTGCAGCGGAAAAGAAAATACAACTAGACCAATACGACATCAACGGATCCTCGTGTGATTAGTATCATTCATCTTTCATCATCCTTCGTGCCGACCCTGTGCTATGCTCCAAAACCTGAATGCAAAAATAGACATCCACCCCCCGAATACTCGGGGGTTAGCAAAACTCCACTGTTTTGCTAGTGCAAGTACAAAGTGCAAATACGAGCCATATAATTCACATTTCACGAATAACAATAACCAGGAATCTTCAAAAATCCAAAAGTAACGAAAATACTTCCCGAGGCAAGAGTTTGGGTAAAACATTCCGACTCCGAAAGACCACAATTAAGGGGAAACAATTTATGAAACAGTTTAAAATGCCATCGAGAGTTTTAATAGAAAACAATTTAGGATTATCGAATCATTCTATTTCCAAAATCAACAGGGGTCACAGCCCAAAGGTTTGTTTTCGCAAATAGAAAACCAGCAGCAATACACAGGGTTGAAACCCACGCCACGTGTCTTCGGCGAACATAAAATCAATACAATATAATCGCCCAAGATACGTAAACCTTGGTCACCAAAAATACAACACCAACTCGTGAATCCAGGGCTATACCATTGGATTCCCTTCGTGGCCCCTTTGGACCCTCCCAAGGTGAGCAGAATGCGTTTTCGAAATCATATACACCAACTCGTGAAGTTTTACTCGTGAATCCAGGGCTATACCATTGGACTCCCGTCGTGGCCCCGTCGAACCAACCCACGGTGAGTAAAATACATTCACTAAAACATACACACGCACTCGTGAAGTTTTACTCGTGAATCCAGGGCAATACCATTGGACTCCCATCGTGGCCCCGTCGAACCAACCCACGGTGAGTAAAATACATTCACTAAAACATACACACGCACTCGTGAAGTTTTACTCGTGAATCCAGGGCTATACCATTGGACTCCCGTCGTGGCCCTGTCGAACCAACCCACGGTGAGTAAAATACATTCACTAAAACATACACACGCACTCGTGAAGTTTTACTCGTGAATCCAGGGCTATACCATTGGACTCCCATCGTGGCCCCGTCGAACTAACCCACGGTGAGTAAAATACATTCACTAAAATATACACACGCACTCGTGAAGTTTTACTCGTGAATCCAGGGCCATACCATTGGACTCCCACCGTGGGCCCGTCGAACCAACCCACGGTGAGTAAACACATTCACAAACATAAGCAACCACACTCGTGAATCCAGGGCTATACCAGTAGACTCCCGCCGTGGCCCCGTCGAACCAACCCACGGTGAGCAAAATACATTCACACAATTAACACGTCACAACAAGGACATTCATACAATCCACCAAAGGCAACAAACACAAAGCACGACGTAATCGTCAAATCACAACGCACCGAAATGAAACAATATACATCCACACGCAACACCAAGTGCACAAACACACCAAACATATCCACAGGAGTCACATACTCGTTCATGAAACACACCAATCACAAAACACACGCGGTTTTGAAAGAGGGCCTTTAACGAGGCTAGCCGATTCTTTTGAAAACTCATTTCAAACAAATAAACAAACACACCAAGACGATCACCAATTATCATATCCACAAAACAAGAATAGTATGGACAAGGTACTTGCCTCGAATAAGAACAACGCGGAGAATCGACCGAAGTAGGTTGACACGAACCGACTACGAACCCGCCGATTCCACCGATCGCCAACTCGCGTTCATAAACTACGAAGGACAATAACAACAATGAAATGAATTCCATAACACGACTCAAAGCCGCTGAATTCAAAGAACAAATGACGAAGGTTCAAGGATTTCCCCCAAAACGGCCAAGAACACGATTCGTTCCGTCAAAACCCGAAAACGGAATTCCAAGTTTAAATATGGATATACAATCCATATAATATGTTTAACAACTTCATTTAACCATAATCGATCCATCAAAAATGGATGAAAAACAAGATCGAGGACAAATCCCCCAAAAAGTCAATTTGAAGGAAATCAAGAAATATACTTCGATTCGACGAAGAACAATGGATTAAATGATGTTAAACACAAGAATACTACCAAGATTAATCATATCCATCATGAATTAATCAATAATACAGAACGAATCGGACAAAAACGCAAAAACCCCTAAATTCACGAAATTAGGGTTCTAAGAAAGATTACCTTGATTCGCTGGATCAAAGGATGATAACGGATGATTGATTGATGATATGAACTCAAGAACTTCATGGATTTCTTGTTAAACAACATGGCTCCATGGTAAGATCACCCCCAGCCGCGGAAGAGAAGGAGAAGAAGGAGAAAAATGGCCAAAAACCCGTGTGCAGGTGCATAAATAGGCTGCACAATGTGCGCGGCCCTGGGAAGTGTGCGCGGCACGAGCCCAAAAATGGCTCCCGGTGGTCGGCGGTGTGCATGGCTCGGCCGGCGTGTGCCGCGGCACCCGGTACAGTCGGTTTGGCCGAAAATGCCACAGAGTGTGCCGCGGCCCTGCCGGCATGTGCCGCGGCCCACGGTGCGGCCTGCTCGGCCAAGAGCTGCCGAGCATTACCGGCCGTGACTCGGCCAGAAGCTGCCGAGCACTACCGGCCATGACTCGGCCAGTGCCGGCCTGGGCCCAGATTGCCCGGCCATGACTCGGCCGGGGCCAACTCCGACGGCCCGAACGACCCCGAAACCCGAACCTGAATACGAATCGATGGTACGGTTATGACGTACTCGCAAAGACGAATCTAAGAGCTAAGAGAACACACAATTCCGACAACTGAAGGCTCGGAATTCAACAACGGAAGTAATTACCCAAAACTTTGGGAAATTATGAAAATGGCCCAAAACGTCCGAAAATCACGATACGCGATCGAAACACCAAACCAAAGCTCGCAACATGAATAATAACATCAAATGAACTTACGAGAAACTCGAAACAACAGTTTCGGACGAGATTCGCAAGAATCGAGCTCAAGTGCGGAAAAGTCGCTAAAAAGCTCGGAATTCAACAAAAAGATACCGAAACGAACTCGGATGACAAAAAGTGCAGAATTAATCATCCTCGAAATGACGAAACGGTCATGAGAGAGTCGTCAAAACGGACTCCGGCCAAAAAAAGAAATTTGCTGAAAATCGAAAATTGCGGATATTACACAAGCCCGGGCCTAACAAACCCGGCAAATGTTGTGTTATTTACATCCCCACGAACGTGATCTTGCATTTGTTTGTTACTCATCCATTCCAGCAATCCCTTCCAATTTTGGGTAACAACATGGTGAAATCTAGAAACCAATTGCATTATTAAGTAATTTCATTGCATATTTGTTATTATTTGTTGGATCAAGCTGGTCGCTAGTATATGCAACAAATAATGCAATAAAAAAATACATAAATGCATATAATTCTACTCATCTACAGCCGTTAGATCACTAATATCAATGGCCTACAAAAGTTTCTAGATTTCACAAGGTAATTAGTTTTCATATGATCTATTTCATATATATATATATATATATATATATATATATATATATATATATATGTATATGTATAATGTGGATCAAGAGTGAATTTGGTCGAGAAGTAACAACCACTCTTATCTATTAGATCAATTAATAAGGAGATCTAGATTTTACCACATCATCACTTATAAATGGCGTGTGAATGATATTAACTAAGAAGAAGGGTAATTTTGTCCTTCACAAATAAATAGTCTTCATTTAAAATACAATAACTTATTCATTTATTATCCATTTAAAATAAAAAATATATCAAATTAATCATCTTTTTATGATCTATAATTTAATATGTATATTACATACCTAAAAATATAAAAAATAAAAAAAAGTGCATTTATACACTATGAAACAGTGTATTTGTATATTCTTATAAAACAATTATCCTCTCATAACTCTCTCCATACTTAATATTTTTAGTGTCCTTTTTTAATGAAAACTAGATTTTCATGGCTTTTCAGTGGTATATGGCATGACTCCTAGGGGTCTTCAAAACCGGATATTTGAAAATTCGGATAGTAGATTTTGATATCTTTTCGGATATCCGAAATTTCGGATACGGATATCGGATATTCGCATATCCAGAAAAAAATATGAATTATATTCGGATATCCTTATATTCGAAAAAATTATTCAGATTCGGATATCGGATATACGAATATCCGAAAAAATTTGGATATTGATATCGAATATCCGGATATCCGAACACCTTCTATTATTTAAAATATAAAAAATAAAAATTTTAGGATTTCTCTGATATTTCGCCGAATATCCGATCTTTCTGAAAAGTACTATCTGGTATCTGAATCCGAATTTCCGGATATCCGAACTTCGGATATCTGAATTTTCCGATATCTGGAACTTCAAATTTTTGGATATTTCAAATCGGATATCGGATATCGGATATTTTTTAACACCCCTAATGACTCCTAATGCATATCCAATGAAAGCAGTTTATTTATTGAAGTTGATGGTTTGAGAAGGAATTTTTGTGCAAATTTTGAAGAAGAAGCAGTACTTTGTATGATATGAAGCACTGCATTTGTACAATATGAACTAGTGCATTGTACATTGAAGCAGTGTAGTTATATGCTAAGAAGCAATATGTTATAAGCCAACTTTTGAAGCAGAAGCAGTATTTTGTACACAATGAAGCAGTGCATTTGTACACTATGAAGCAATGTATCTATATATTCTTATAAAATAAACATCCTGTCAGTGTCTATTCAATACATCATAACTTTTTCCATACTTAAACTTTATAGTGCTTTTGTTTTGTTGAAAATTAGACTCCTTTGACTTTTCAATGGTATATGGCACGACTCCTAATTCATATCAATTAAAGGAGTTTATTCATTTAAGTTGGCGATTTTTATCAGAAATTTTTTGTGTTAATTTTGAAGCAGAAGTAGGACTTTGTACATGAAATAATGCATCTATAAGCTCTGAAGTAGTGCATTTATACACTATGAAGTAGTATATTTATATATGTTGGGATTCCGAAAATAAAACGAAATACGCATGGAAAATAAAAATGAATCCCAAACAGGATCGATCAAGTAACGTTCATACGAAAAATAAATATGAAGATAAAAGATCATACCATTGAAGCCTTTGAAATAAATCTTCATAAAATGGATGATGATCACGAACCCCCATCACGAACACGAAATCCCTTCGTTCCAAGCACCGAAACTTCGATGCCTCTACTTCACACGTGTCGGAAGTTGCCCGGAAAAATCAATGTAACTTCATTCTCCAAGAACACGGCTAGAAAGTTATCGTAGGAATTTTATCTCCCTTTTATTTCTTAATTTTTCTCAACCCAAAGTTAAAGAAAAACAAGATGGAAAAATTTTTCCCACCTCAAAAAAAGCTTCTCGGCCAGGAACTACAACAGGAAAATGTGTTTGTGTGTCTTGTTTTTCATCAAATGAGTTGGTTATCATATGTATACATATAACAACTAATAATGTAATAATTATTTGAGAAAGAATCTCAACATAATCATTACACAAGACAACACAACACAACACATGCATGGAAATTATTCCATGTGATGTGGGGAAGGGCGGCCCATGTAGGAAGTTTCCTAGAAATGAGTCGAGTCACTCGGCTCGTGTACCGGACGTTCGTCAAACGACTCCATTAAATACACTCCGTTTAATCATCAATGTATATTAATTAATTAATCTAATTAATTATATCAAATACAAATATATTTCTCTAAGAAATATAATTTATGAATTAAATTAATAATCCGGTAACTTAATTTTAATTCATAAGACCGCTATTGGATTTATCCAATAAATCATAATTAGATATACAATATCTAATATTAATAGAGAGATAATAAATTCATATTTATCCGTCAACGCTCTTGATGCGCGACTCGGTAGGTCCGTCTCAGCTGGCATTGGGAGGAACCAATGAGTGCGACAAAGACTTAGCCACTGGCCGCATCAGTAAACCCCGACTGAGAACGAATGAAGGGATCATTCCAGAACCATTATGTCGTGAATACCATATACGTATAGACCCTTCATCATATGTCCCGGTCAAGTCTTCAGGTCACGGTAAAGTCAAACCCTACTGTTGACTAGACTCTATACATATGTTAATGTAAATCAAGACCGACTGATTAATAGTGTATCTAATACGACTATATCAGAAAGCTTTGGCCAAAGACTTATGATCTTATTTGTCATTAACAGTATAGGACATTACATGCTCACTAACAGGAGATAGAATCCTTTGTTGGCGTACAGTAAAGACTGTTGTCTGCCCGTATAGTCCGCACTTCGAGGTCGACTCAGCAATTAAGCAAATGAGTCTAACTACTCTAATGACAAACTAAACGTCACAGGCACATCTTCTACTGAACCCTCAAGTCAAAGGTCCACGTATACTATCACAACCTTTCGATTCGTCATCGACTCTCCGAGAGTGAATACCGTGTGACTGAATCGAGTATGAGTCGTGTTCGAGTATACTTGTCCCATCAATATACTTATAACTATGGTATCAAGACATGCACACGTCCTAGCATTAGTTATACAAGTCGCAAAAAAAAAACTTAATGCCCATTTAAGTTTATTGACTTGCGAACGATTTACGTAAATAAACTTTAAACACTTCCAGTGGATTTTCTTTTATCTGGTAACGAGAATGGAATGTTTGATTTATTTACATGGACTTCACTTCAATGTTTACCAAATCAAGAATGCATATGAAATACAATAAACAGTGAATGAATCGTATTGCCTTTCTATTAATTATTCTATAATTACAAGTACAATGTCCCTACTCTCTCATCCCCTGAGTGGAACTCGAGGGCATATTCCTAACAATCTCCCACTTGCACTCAATGACACACATCATGGTATCCAATAACCATGTTCTTCAGATGTCTTTCCACGATGGCCTGAGATAATGGCTTAGTCAGCGGGTCCGAGACATTGTCTTCTGACTCTACTCTTTGCAACGAAACATATCATTTATCAACCATCTCTCGAACGATGTGATACTTTCTCTCTATATGCTTGGTGTTGTGGTGAGCCATCGGCTCCTTGGCTTGAGCGACAGCTCCATCATTATCACAGAATAGTGATATAGGCAACTCCGCATTAGGCACGACTTGAAGTTCTTGTATAAACTTCTGCATCCAAAATGCTTCTTTGCTAGCCTCTGAGGCATCTTGGTGCTCTGCTTGGCAGGTGGAATCTGCAGTAGCGGTTTGCTTGGAGCTTCTCCAAGCTACTGCTCCTCCATTGAAAGTAAACAAATACCCAGATGTCGACTTAGAGTCGTCATTGTCTCCTTGAAAATCAGAATCGGTGAATCCAATCACCCTCAGTTCTCCACCACCGTAAGTAAGAACCAAATCTCTAGTTCTTCTTAAGTACTTAAGAATGTTCTTTATGGCAGTCCAATGTTCCCTTCCCGGGTTTGCTTGAAATCGACTTACCATACTCACAGTATAGGCTAAGTCTGGTCTCGTACATAACATAGCGTACATGAGGCTACCCACTGCCGAGGCATAGGGTACCTTACTCATCTCTCTCTTTTCTTCCTCACTTTGAGGACATATTTTCATGGTGAGATGAATTCCATGTTGCATGGGAAGAAAACCTCTTTTAGATTTATCCATCTTGAATCTTCTCATGATTTTATCTATATAGAGGGCTTGAGAAAGTCCTATCATTCTTCAAGGTCTATCTCTGTAAAGACGGATCCCTAGAATATTGGAATCTTCTCCCAAGTCTTTCATGGAGAACGTTTTAAAAAGCCAAGCCTTCACAGTGCTGAGCATTGCTACGTTATTTCCTATAAGTAGAATATCATCTATATATAGTACTAAGAACGCAATGTTGCTCCCACTAACCCTTTTGTAAACACATGGTTCCTCCTCATTTCACACGAAGTCAAAGTCCTCTGACTACTTCATCAAATCGAAGGGGTCGTCCTCACGACTATCAGGTGCGTTATGGAGACCCAGTTCCTCAACATGTGTATAGCCATACCTCTCAAGTAAGTGAGACACCTTATCAGACATTCGAAGTTGAGGTTGTATTACAATAGATTCGGTTCCTGATCCCTGATCAGATGTCTCCTTAGGACTTTCATTATGCTCTTCCAAAGAGATATTTCTACCCGAGCCACCTTCCTGAATGAACTCATCCTCAAGGAAGTGCGCTTGTAAAGCCATAACAACCCTATGGTCTTCTGGCATGTAGAATAGATAACCCATCGAGTTCTCTGGGTATCCAATGAAACGTCCCTTGATGGACCTCGCTTCCAGTTTGTCCACCTTAGCCTTCTTGACATAGGCTAGACATCCCCAAATCCTTATGTGATCAAGGCTTGCTTTCTTACCCTTCCACATCTCATGCGGAGTGATAGGAACGGATTTGGAAAGACATATTTTAAGGATATTGGCAGCGGTTAGTAAAGAGTACCCCCATAGGTAAATTGGTAAATCAGTGTAATTCAACATTGAGTGGACCATGTCCAACAAAGTCCGATTTCTCCTTTCTGAAACATCATTTAACTGTGGGGTTCCTGGTGGCGTGAATTGTGAAACTATTCCATGTTCCCTAAGGAAGTCATCAAACTCTTTGCTCATATATTCGCCACCTCGATCCGACCGAAGTGCTTTGATATGACATCCAGTCTGTTTTTCAACTAGGGTCTTAAATTCTTTAAATTTAGTAAAGGCTTTATGTTTCATTAAGTACACAATCCCATACCTAGTATGATCATCTATGAATATTATGAAATATTGATATCCGTCTCGGGCCACTTCTAAATCACCACAAACGTCGGTATTGTAACACCCCAAAATAGGCGACTATTACATTGTCGTGGACCCCCGATTGGGACCCACTAGGCGAATGAATATTAATGACTTAAATAATATAATTGTAGTAGCGAACCACATTATATCATTAATTACTCCGATGAGGAGTTTCAAGTACAACACACCCAAGATAATACAGAATACATATATATTTTATATGAAGATAAAATATACAACACTGAATGAAATGAATATCCAAACGGAAATCCGCAGCGGAATTAAAAATGAAGAAAACATGAAATGACTGAAAAGGACTGGGGACCCCTTGCTAATATCACTGGGACTCCTCGCCGTTAACGTTCTCTTCCCGTGCTTTAGCCTTGTCGTGACCTGAAAACGACATCCCCCAACGGGGTCAGTTACACAGAACAACAATCCTCAAGAGTCGAATAAACACAATCATGATATATCTCAATTATGAAATTAAGCTGAAGGGAGGCATCATAATACGCCCGTAACGGTATGTGCATGTGCAAAAGGCGAGTGTCCGGACACACCCGTCCTTGTACCTAATTAGTCTCACGGATGTACATTACCGTATACACAGTCCATTGTGTCGGTGAACCCGATCATATGACTATCACGTGCCCGACTAAAAATTCCACACATCCCCACCCGGCTACGCAATATGACCCAGAAGGTCATATGAACAAGAATGACCATGATGAATATTAATGAATAATAATCCGACAAGGTCAAGAATGACTCAGCGAGATGAAATAAAAGTGAAATGAAAGATAGCTCATTGAAATGATTGGAACCGTCGTTCCTCGTGAATGAAATGATTATTTGACAAATACAAGTCTCAATACGATTAATACATTATGAATGAATTATGATTATGATTTATGAATGAACAACCACGAAAGGAATGAGTATCCTTTTAACCGTAAGAATTAACTTACACAACATGGTGAAAAATGTCCTTCCTCGAAACAAACGTCCTACAATGAGATGTCGGTCGCTCGAACAACCTTGAATAACACAATTACCAACAATCCGCTCAATATACAAATCAAACACGATTATAACCAATTCAAACGTCGATATAACAATATCCAAAACTCATTGAGGCATTCAAACGAGCACTTAGCAAACATACATCCTTTGATAACATCCAATCCCGAACATATAGAAACCAAATTCCAAAATGAGTAGTTCAAACCAACAAAACACCTTCAATGATATCAATAATCCCATAGGAAAACACAACTCGAGTTAACGACAACATCTAATCGAAAATCCCTAAAAATATCAAAGTCAACCAAAAGGTATTCTTGAATCAACCCCAATATTCATGAAATCCGAAATATGCACCAAATAATTCCGTGGGAATACATTTATCCAAGGTAGATAATCCATATCTAATATATTCCAACAAAAATACAAGCTTACACGAAGAAATCGGAAGGAAAATACCCAAAATCCAAAATTCTAGATCCAAGAAATTATTACCTTGATTTGATGTGATGGAGATGATGAAATGATGATTAATACGAATGATAAGCTTGATGATGATGATAGGTGAGTGCAGCTCGAAATGATCTCTCCGAATCGCCCAAAATCGGCTGGAAATGCCCAAGAACGAAAGAGAAAAGAGAAATGACGAAACCTGGGCTGACTGTCCAATTTATACTGTTCCCAGATTAGCACACGCTATGACCTGTTATTTAGCGTGCGCTAACGGGTTAACCGGACAGTCCAGTGAACTCTGACTGCCTCGTTAGCGTACGCTACGAACTTGGTAGCGTGCGCTAACGCCCTCCCGATAGCGTGTGTTAACTCCAATTGTTAGCGTGCGCTAGCTAATATCTAATGTCCAGTGACTGAAGTCCAGAAACTCCTGTCCTCTGACCTGTTCGCGATACCGCACGCTACGACCAATAATTAGCGTATGCTACTACACCAATAATGTACGCTAGCATCTACTCATAGCGTACGCTATGAATTATTCCAGATCAGTCCAGTAACTACTGGACTCTGCCTGATCGACCTTAGCACGCGCTATACTGATTGCATAGCGTGCGCTATCCCATGTTATTAGCGTGCGCTACTTACCATTCGTAGCGTGCGCTACATCAACTCGACTGCAGTCTATTGCCTTCTGGACTGTCTGCCTGAACCACGCTAGCGTGCATTAATAGTGAGAGGTAGCGTGCGCTACCCGTACTCAATTAGCGCGCGCTAAGAAGAGTCCGTAGCGTGCGCTACTCCTCACACGCAGCCAGTTACAATGATGAAAAACACGGTCCGATTCTCCAACCAGGTAGAATGACAAACAATAACTGATACACGATACATAATACTCTGAACGGTGAATACAATGAATGAATATGAATGATGAATGATCATAAATGAGTGAATAATCCGACAGTGACAATTACTGAATAATAATTACTGAGTGACAATGAATAAATTACAACCGGGTATTACATACACCCCCCTTAAAAGAGTTTCGTCCCCGAAATTAAGGGTCAAACAACTCGGTTTCCCAAGTAGCCTCTTCGACTCCGTGTCCAATGAATCTTGGACTCAATTTTCCCCACTTCCCAAAACGGAAGATACCTCGACTCGGGGATACCTTGACCAAAACGTGGTCACCTGTCTCGAACTCTAATGGCCGATGATGATTATCTGCATATGATTTTTGTTGACTCTGAGCGGTCAACAAACGACTCCTGATCAAAGCTACCTTCTCACGGCAGCTATAAGCATATCGGGCTTAGTGCCGATTGATTATGATAAGTCATCCCAACATAAAGGAGATCGACAACGACGACCGTACAAGGCCTCGTAAGGTGCCATCTTAATCGAAGCATGCCAACTATTATTGTACGTGAATTCGAACGGTAGTTGGGCTTCCCAATCGTCTTTCCAATCGAGGACGCATCCCCTCAGCATGTCCTCCAAAGTCTGAATAGTCCTCTCTGATTGTCCGTCGGACTGAGGATGAAAAGTCGTGCTGAAATTAAGCTGAGTTCCCATAGCACGATGAACTGATTTCCAAAAATGTGACACAAATCGCCCGTCATGATCAGAAACGATACTCTTAGGAGTACCGTGCAATCTCACGATCTCTTTGATGAACAACTGGGCAAGTCTCTCGGGACCCCACATATCCTTAATCTCAATGAAATGAGCTGACTTAGTTAAACGGTCCACAATTACCCAGATTGTATTCATGCCACGACGACTCATCGACAAACTCGTGATGAAGTCCATTTTAATATCCTCCCATTTCCACTCAGGAATAGGGAGCGGTTTCAGCATACCCGCCGGTCGCTGATGTTCTATCTTGACTTGCTGACAGGTTAAACATCTCGAAACAAATTCCGCGACTTCTCGCTTCATATTACTCCATCAGTAATTTTGTTTCAAGTCTTTGTACATCTTGCTAGACCCCGGATGAATGGAATAAGGGGTAGCATGAGATTCTCTCAAGATCGAGTTTTTCAACTCGTCATTCGCCGGTACGCATAACCGATTCTTAAATCGCAAAAGTCCATCCTCGTGGACCACAAATCCAGGGGCTTTCCCCTGAGCCACATCCTCTCGGATGTGCAACAAAGATGGGTCTGAACCCTGATTTACTTTGATTGCCTCCTCAAGTGGCGATGAAATCTCTAACATGCAAAGCTGACCTTACACTCACTGTAACCAGACCTCGATCTCGGGTCTAAGGACTTCCTGCTGAAGTTCCTTCTGAACTATTAAAAGAGCAAGCATTTGCTCCTGAACGGACTTACGACTCAAGGCATCGGCGACCACGTTCGCCTTGCCAGGGTGGTACAGGATCTCAATATCAAAATCTTTGATCAGTTCCAACCACCGTCTGTGTCGCATATTTAGCTCCTTCTGAGTAAATATATACTTTAAGTTCTTATGATCGGTGAATATCTGACAGGTAACGCCATAAAGATAATGACGCCAAATCTTCAATGCGAATACCACGGCCGCTAACTCTAGGTCGTGGGTCGGATAATTAACCTCGTAAGGTCTTAGTTGCCATGAAGCATAGGCAATAACCTTCCCATGCTGCATTAGTACACATCCAAGGCCGTGTCCGGACGCGTCACTATAAACCACAAATCCTTCCGTCCCTTGTGGCAAGGAAAGGACAGGTGCTGAAATCAAACGACTCTTGAGTTTCTCAAAACTCCGCTGACACGCATAGGACCACGTGTACTTATTATCCTTCCGCAAAAGGTTCGTCATGGGTTGAGCGATTTTAGAAAATCCTTCCACAAACCGCCGATAATAACCGGCTAATCCGAGAAAAGCTTCGGATTTTCTTGACATTCTTTGGAGGTAGACAAACTCGGATAGCCTCTGTATTTTGAGGGTCGACACAAACTCCGTCTGATGAAATTACATGTCTGAGAAATGTCACTTCGGACATCCAGAACTCACATTTGGAAAACTTTCCATAGAGCTGTTCTCGTCTCAACACATCGAGAACCTGATGAAGGTGAAATTCGTGCTCCTCCCGGTCACGAGAATAAATCAAAATGTCGTCAATGAAGACAACCATAAACTGATCCAAATAAACGATGAAGACTCGGTTCATTAACTCTATGAACACCGCAGGTGCATTAGTTAATCCAAACGGCATTACCACAAACTCATAATGACCATAGCGTGTTCGAAACGCCGTTCTAGCGATATCCGACTCTCAAATTCGCAACTGATGATATCCAGATCTTAAATCGATCTTGGAAAATACTGAAGCTCCCTGAAGTTGATCCAAAAGATCATCAATACAAGGAAGAGGATATTTATTCTTGATCGTCACCCTGTTCAATTCCCGAAAATCAATACACAAACGAAATGAACCGTCCTTCTTCTTGACAAATAACACCGGTGCTCCCCACGGGGACGCACTCGGTCGGATATAACCTTTCTAGAACAATTCCTCAAGTTGATTCTTCAACTCCTCCACTTCGGTCGGGGCCATCCGATACAGTGCCTTCGATAATGGGGACGTACCAGGCTCCAACTCTATCGTGAATTCCACATCCCTCGGTGGAGGCAAACCAGGTAGCTCGTCTGGGAATACATCGTCAATTGATAACAATGATACCATGAATAATTGAACACCTCGATTGCCTTAGAATGGCCAATCAACGACAATGACACAATGAATGATTGAACACCTCGATTGCCTTAGAACGGCCAATCGATGACAATGATACAATGAATGATTGAACGCCTCGATTGCCTTAGAACGGTCAATCGATGACAATGGTACAATGAATGATTGAACAACCCTGATTGAGTAATTTCACTGCTTTCATCATATTAATGATTCTTCCGGAACAACTGGGATTACCTCCATGAAATGCACACTCGACTCCATCATCTGAAATTATAGTGACCAAACGCTTACGAACGCTGAGGATGGCATCATGACGATCCATCCAATTAATACCCAATATTACATCGCCCTCAGGTAAATCCACCACGATTAGGTCCGTCGACCAATCGCGGTCATTGAGCTTAATTCGGACAATTCTTAACCTCACGATTTCCGAAATTCTTCTACCGTCTGGTAGACCAATGACATAAGGCTCACAACTAGTGGAACTATCCAAAAGTGGTCTACTCAAACATGACTCGAGAATGAATGAATGCGATGCACCAGTATCAAAAAGGGTATGCACAGGTTGGGATAGAATTTTGAGTATACCTGAGATCATTCGGGACTCCGGATCGTCGGTCTGCTTCATCTCGTGAATTTGGGGCTTGCCGGCCCCCGAACTGGATACTCCTATCTGATAAGTATGAGCTCTGTATTTAGTTGCCCCCGTCGTATTAAACAGCACGAACTGAGTGGCCTGATTCTGAACCGCTGATTGCCCACCAGAGTATGCTTGGAGTCTCTTCGGCAGAAACGGACCTTATGCACGGCAATCCCACAGTTGAAACAGGTGACAGTCTGTCTCGAACATCTAGTGCTGAAATGACCCGGTGCTCCGCAGTTGAAACAGGTGATGGCCGTACTGGCCGCTCGGGACTAAGATTCTGCGGGTTTATGCGCTGTAAGAGGTCGCTCATAAAAAGTAGAGCCCACATGAGACTTCTTGAAGGTTGAGTGACCGCCTTCGGACTGGTTATGCTTCTTTGACTTCTTGCTAGCAGATGAAGGTTGTTGCTCAGCAATTTCCTTAGCAGTAAGCTCATCAGTAAGAGCTTTCTCGATTAATTCGGTCAGAGTAGCGAATTGGTGATTAAGCAATTGCATCTAGGCCATCATGCCCTGCATAAAAGCGAGTGGATCAATCCGAACACCTTTTGATTGATATGTGTCCCGGGTACGACTTCCTGACTGTGAACAGTTATTTCCCGGGTTTCGGCCCGCACCGCGGCCTCTTCCCCTGCGTCCTTTGACAGCTCTCTCCATACTGGAGTAGGAAGGCCAAATGATAATTATAGCACACATATGAAAATCACATTATGATTACGTTACGAAATGATGAAAATGAGCATACGCGCTCTAACACAGTGATTACATGAATGATTAACTGATGATATTCTTGAAATGATTATCTTGAACAAGTTAACAAGATTAATGATATGATCCTCAAGATCAACAATTGAACAGTGAAATGAACTGAGTGATTAATGAGTTAACATAATCGACATGATCAAAATGAATGATGCCGAGGATTGTTGACTGTTGAATGATGAATGAGTGATTCTTATTGCCAGAAATTATACCATGGCATTAGAAATCTTACAGTTCTTTCGGTCTGAGGGGCTCAGCATTTGCACAGGTCACACGTGACGCGAAAGTCCAATGATACTAGTCTGATGACGATGATTTCAAATGAGACATGACTCGGAAGGTAGTATTCAAAACCACGCTCCGATACCAACTCTGTAACAACCCAAAATAGGCGACTATTACAGTGCCGTGGACCCCTGACTGGGACCCACCAGGCGAATGAATATTAATGACTTAAATAATATAATTGTAGTACCGAACCACATTATATCATTAATTACTCCGATGAGGAGTTTCAAGTACAACACACCCAAGATAATACAGAATACATATATATATTTTATATGAAGATAAAATATACAACACTGATTGAAATGAATATCCAAACAGAAATCTGCAGCGGAATTTAAAATGAAGAAAACATGAAATGACTCAAAAGGACTGGGGCCCCCTTGCTAGTATCACTGGGACTCCTCGCCGTCAACGTTCACTTCCCGTGCTTTAGCCTTGCCGTGACCTGAAAACAACATCCCCCAACGGGGTCAGTTACACAGAACAACAATCCTCAAGAGTTGAATAAACACAATCATGATATATCTCAATTATGAAATTAAGCTGAAGGGAGGCATCATAGTACGCCCGTAACGGTATGTGCATGTGCACAAGACGAGTGTCCGGACACACCCATACTTGTACCTAATTAGTCTCATGGAGGTACATTACCGTGTGCACAGTCCATTGTGTCGGTGAACCCGATCACATGACTATCACATGCCCGACTAAAAATTCCACACATCCCCACCCGACCACGCAATATGAACCCAGAAGGTCATATGAACAAGAATGACCATGATGAATATTAATGAATAATAATCCGACAAGGTCAAGAATGACTCACCGAGATGAAATAATAGTGAAATGAAAGATAGCTCATTGAAATGATTGGAACCGTCGTTCCTCATGAATGAAATGATTATTTGACAAATACAAGTCTCAATACGATTAATACACTAGGAATGAATTATGATTATGATTTATGAATGAACAACCATGAAAGGAATGAGTATCCTTTTAACCGAGTAAGAATTAACTTACACAACACCGGTGAAGAATGCCCTTCCTCGAAACAAACGTCCTACAATGAGATGTCGGTCGCTCGAACAACCTTGAATAACACAATTACCAACAATCCGCTCAATATACAAATCAAACACGATTATAACCAATTCAAACGTCGATACAACAATATCCAAAACTCATTGAGGCATTCAAACGAGCACTGAGCAAACATACATTCTTTGATAATATCCAATCCCGAATATATCGAAGCCAAATTCCAAAATGAGTAGTTCAAACCAACAAAACACCTTCAATGATATCAATAATCCCATAAGAAACCACAACTCGAGTTAACGACAACATCTAATCGAAAAAATCCCCAAAAATATCAAAGTTAACCAAAAGATATTCTTGAATCAACCCCAATATTCATGAAATCCGAAATATGCACCAAATAAATCCGTGGGAATACATTTATCCAAGGTAGATAATCCATAGCTAATATATTCCAACAAAAATCCAAGCTTACACGAAGAAATCGGAAAAAAATACCCAAAATCCAAAATTCTAGATCCAAGAAATTATTACCTTGATTTGATGTGATGGAGATGATGAAATGATGATTAATCCGAATGATAAGCTTGATGATGATGATAGGTGAGTGCAGCTCGAAATGATCTCTATGAATCGCCCGAAATCAGCCGGAAATGCCCAAGAACGAAAGAGAAAAGAGAAATGACGAAACCTGGGCTGACTGTCCAATTTATACTGTTCCCAGATTAGCGCATGCTATGACCTGTTATTTAGCGTGCGCTAACGGGTTAACCAGACAGTCCAGTGAACTCTGACTGCCTCGTTAGCATACGCTACGAACTTGGTAGCGTGCACTAACGCCCTCCCGATAGCGTGCGTTACCTCCAATTGTTAGCGTGCGCTAGCAAATATCGGATGTTCAGTGACTGAAGTCCAGAACCTCCTGTCCTCTGACCTGTTCGCGATAGCGCATGCTATGACCAATAATTAGCGTGCGCTACTACACCAATAATGTACGCTAACATCTACTCATAGCGTACGCTATGAATTATTCCAGATCAGTCCAGTACCTACTGGACTCTGCCTGATCGACCTTAGCGCGCGCTACACTAATTGCATAGCGTGCGCTATCCCATCTTATTAGCGTGCGCTACATCAACTCGACTGCAGTCCAGTGCCTTATGGACTGTCTGCCTGAACCACGCTAGCGTGCGTTAATAGTGAGAGGTAGCGTGCGCTACCCGTACTCAATTAGAATGCCCTAAGAAGAGTTCGTAGCGTGCACTACTCCTCACACACAGCCAGTTACAATGATGAAAAACACGGTTCGATTCTCCAACCAGGTAGAATGACGAACAATAAGTGATACATGATACACAATACTCTGAACGGTGATTACAATGAATGAATATGAATGATGAATGATCATAAATGAGTGAATAATCCGACAGTGACAATTACTGAATGATAATTACTGAGTGACAATGAATAAATTACAACCGGGTATTACAGGTATGTACCAACCCAAGTTTATCGGCAGCCCTTTCAAAAGTCCCTGTGAATGGGGACTTAGTCATTTTGCCTCTAAGGCAAGATTCACAAGTTGGATAGGGTTCTACACTCAATGGACTTAAAAGTCCATCTTTCTCCATTTTTTGAACCTTGGTCTGACCAACATGACCATGTCTAAGGTGCCACTTAAGAGCTTGATTAGTATCTTGTCTGCCACATTTCATAGTTATAGTGTTCACTGCTGTTTTATTTTGCAAGTTCAGATGATATAAATCATTCAACAATGTAGCTGTGCCAACCAATAAATTTCGAAAATAAATTTTACAACTACCATTGCCAATGAAGAAACAAAATCCTTTCCGGTCCAAGAATGGAATGGATACAATGTTTTTATGTCCCTTGTGCAAAACGAGTACTTCATCTAATGTCAAAATAAAACTGGATTCTAAAGCCAGTAGGATTGATCCAATATCAGTTGCCTTGACACTATGTCCGCTTCCGACAGTGATCATAACTCTCCCAACTTTCCAGTTTTCTACTTCATTCCAGATCCTGATTCATAGTACAAATATAAGATGTGGCACCTGAATCCATGAAGCAGAATATATAGTAGCAGAACAATTGGTTTCAAAAACAAAAAGTTCCGTACCTGATGCGCCATTAATCTTAGGACAAGTCCTACGCCAGTGGCCCAGCTCACTGCATTCAAGGCATTTGTCCGTAGGTTTGGACCGCCTACCTTTTTGAACCTTTCGGGCCTTGCCCTTTCCTTTCTGCACCCCTTTCTTGGGTTTGTACTGCTCGTAGGTCTTTTTCTTCTTGTTCTTGGACTTCCGAGGCCCAGAAGAAATCACAAGAGCAGCCTCTCTCGGTTTAGTCTTCATGGTAGACTATGCCGTCACTAGTTTATTCATTAGCCCAGCTAATGTGCATGAAATTTCATTACAATTGAAATTCACTACAAACTGTGTGAAAGAGTTAGGGAGAGATTGAAAGATGAGATCAATTTAGAGGGATATATCCATATAGAAGTTGACCACCTCGAGCCTCTCAATCATAGAGATCATTTTGAGGACGTGGTCTCCCACTTTCTCCCCTTCTTTCATCCTAGCACTGAACAACTGCTTCGATATCTCATATCTAGCAGTCCTACTGTGCTCTCCATAAAGTTCGGTCAAGTGTGCGAGAATCTGCCTAGCAGAATTCATTTTCGCGTGCGCTCTCTGCATCTCATTAATCATTGAGCCCATCATAAAGCCACGGACTAGCACGTCATCCTTGACCCACTTTTCATGGACGTCAATATCTTCCTGATTACCCCTTGCCCGGATTGGAGTCGGTGGAATGTCCGCCTCCAAGACGTATCCCAGAGACTCCATACTAAGTACAATCATCAGATTCCGCAACCAGTCAACAAAGTTGGGGCCAGTTAGGAGATTCTTTTCAAGTAGTATTGCAAGTGGGGTTTTAGCCATTGTAGAGAGATATTGTTTCGTTTTTCTGCATAGATTTAGACAAGATTAAATTAGTGACTTGTTTTATTATGACAAAGTATAGAATTTAAGGGATTGTCTAATTCTTGTCTTGGCTCCCACTAATTTTTTCGGAATTATACACTCCCATGTTATAATCCGGAAGTCATGGTAAAATCGACTACTTAGTGGTGATCAAGTTCTTTACAAATTTTAACAGACGCAACCTATCAGGTTTCTTGCCAATTAATTTCTGTAAAATGGTGTCTAACACCAATCCGTCTAACGGATGATTTGATCTTCTTTTACCCCTAGTCTTCATACCCTCAACCTATCAGGTTTCTTGGGAATCTAGACTATCTAAGTTTTTGACCATCAACGTCTATCAGTTTGACTATTGAATCTCACCCGACAACATATCAGGTTTCTAGGGGCGAAATTTATTACCAACCGAAGGCATCTAATGCACTCAAGAATTTTTCAACCTCTACCAAATGTACTACCCCGATAACTCGGAAGCATAGCACACCAGCTCGGGTATCAATTTTCTACGAGTTTGATTGAGGGTAGGAAACCTCGTAACCTTTTTCAAACTTAGTCTCTTGGTTGTCGGGAGAATTTCGCGATTAATGTTACATTTTGCACATTAATTCATTTATACGCGCGTTTGTTTGTCAATCATTCAAAATGAAAAACAGAAAATAGTAACCTAGTTACTACCAACATATATCTCATGGACCTATTCCTAAGTACTGGGCCAAGCGAATAAGCCAATAAATAAAGAAAAAAACAATCTTCGATTCTTCGTCTTCTTGGTCGGTTGTCTTCAGCCTTTGTCATAGCCAAAAATAATTACATTATAGAACAAAATTGCATCCTATACAAGTGTAAATATAAATAGACTCAAAACAGCTTTTACAACCCAATCAAATCGAACAAATCAAAACTAAGTCCACGAGCTATATCACCATCACATAAGGATTTCATATAACATGTAACGGCAAAGAAATTAAACGACTAATTTTAATATAAATTAATCCAATTAATCTATAAAATTAATCTATTAAATCTCTACTATATTAATCTAATTAATATAAAGTGGCATTAAAATTAAATAATCAATTAATATATTAATCCAATCAATATAAAATTGATCTATTCAATTTTAATGGTATTAATCCAATTAATACTAATAATTGTCATTTTAATTCGTTCGAAGTAATCCGGCCAAAATAATATTCTCGTTTAATTAATTTCCCTTAACACAAAAAATTATTCCAAATATTAATTTAGTCAAATTAAAATCCAATTTAAATTTTTGGAAATAATTACAATGAAATATAAACTTAAAATGGAGTCCCGGACTATCCGGTATTAGGCCCAGCCAGCGGCCCGATTCAAAATCAGGCCAAAAACCCGAGGGGTGCCATCGCCGAGTCCTCTCGGCAGCCTGGACGAGCCCTCTCGGCACCCTGGCCGAGTCCTCTCGGCAGCCCAGGTAGTCTTTGTCGGCACCCTTTGCCCGGCGACCCGTTTCTTCGTTTTTCGACTCGTTTCCAAAAACGTGATGCTACAACGAACAATGTAAAAATTTACGATTATACCAAACATGATTCTAAATCATAAACATCATCCAAAAGGCATTCAAAATGCACAAATAATGGTATATACGGTATTATTGACTTCGCTCACGATACCCTTTGTTGGGATTAGAGCAGGTAAAACGAAATACGCAATGGAAAATAAAAACGAATCCCAAACAGGATCGATCAAGTAACGTATATACGAAAAATAAATACGAAGATAAAAGATCATACCCTTGAATTGAAATAAATTTTCGTACAATGGATGATGATCACGAACCCCGTCACGAACACGAAATCCCTTCGTTCCAAGCACCGATGCCTCTACTTCACACGTGTCAGAAGTTGCCCGGAAAAATCAACGTAACTTTGTTTCCTAAGAACACGGCTAGGTAGTTATTGTAATCTCTTTTTTATTTCTTAATTTTTCTCAACTCAAATTTAAAGAAAAACAAGATGGAAAAATTTCTCCCACCTCAAAAAAAGCTTCTCAGCCAGGAACTACACCAGGAAAATGTGTGTGTGTGTTTCTTGTTTTTCATCAAATGAGTTGGTTATCATATGTATACATATAACAACTAATAATGTAATAATTATTTGAGAAAGAATCTCACATGCATGGGAATTATTCCATGTGATGTGGGGAAGGGAGGCCCATGTAAGAAGTTTCCTAGAAAGGAGCCGAGCCACTCGTCAAACGACTCTGTTAAATACACTCCGTTTAATCATCAATGTATTTATATTAATTAATTAATCTAATTAATTGATTATATCAAATACAAATATATTTTTCTAAGAAATATAATTTATGAATTAAATTAATTACTCGACAACTTAATTTTAATTCATAAGACCGCTATTTGATTTATCCAATAAATCATAATTAGATATCCAATATCTAGTATTATTAGAGAGATAATAAATTCATATTTATCCGTCAATGCTCCTGATGCGCGACTCAGTAGGTCCGTCTCAGCCGGCATTGGGAGGAACCAATGAGTGCGGGCAGCACTTAGCCAGCCTAGCGGGCCGCCTTTGTAAACCGGCGAGAACGAATGAAGGGATCATTCGGAACCATTATGTCGTGAATACCATATACGTATAGACCCTTCATCATATGTCTGGGTCAAGTCTTCGGGTCACGGCAAAGTCAAACCCTACTGTTGACTATACACTATACATGTGTTAATGCAAATCAAGACCGGATGATTACTAGTGTATCTAATACGACTAGATCAGAGTGTTTTGGCCAAAGACTTATGATCTTATTTGCCATTAACCGTATAGGACATTCGCCTGCTCACTAACAGAAGATAGAATCCTTTCTTGGCGTACAGTAAAGACTGCTGCCTGCCCGTATAGTCCGCACTTCGATGTTAACTCAGCAATTAAGCAAATGAGTCTAACTACTCTAATGACAAACTAAACGTCACAGGCACATCTCCTACTGAACCCTCAAGTCAAAGGTCTACGTATAGTATCACAACATTTCGAGTCGTCATCGACTCTCTAAGAGTGAATACCGTGTGACTGAATCGAGTATGAGTCGTGTTCGAGTATACTGGTCCCACCAATATACTTATAACTATGCTATCAAGACATGCACGCGTCCTAGCATTAGTTATACAAGTCTTAAAAAAACTTAATGCTCATTTAAGTTTATTGACTTGCGAACGATTTACATAAATAAACTTTAAACACTTCCAGTGCATTTTCTCTTATCCGATAACGAGAATGGAATTTTCGATTTATTTACATGAACTTCACTTTAATATTTACCAAATCAAGAATGCATTTAAAATACAATAAACAGTGAATGAATCGTATTGCCTTTTTATTAATTATTCCATAATTACAAGTACAATGCCCCTACTCTCTCACCCCCTGTGTGGCATTCGAGGGCATATTTCTAACAATATATTATAAGAAGTAGTACATTCCGCTCTATAATTCACACTATTTTTGTTATTACAATACATTGCTTTTGTTTCTTTTAAGTATGCAATATGCATCATAAATTATAGACCATGAGAAGACGATTAATTAGATATATTTTGGCTAAATTACTAATTAGGGGTATGAACTTTCTCAAATTTTGCACTGTGCTAACAAATTTTCTTTTGTATCATTTAGGGGTATAAACTTGTTTCCATCCAACCAAGTTAGGGTATCCGTAAAAATCCATCAGTAAAATCTAACTGACTTGCTGACTGTCCTTAACTAACACGTGTCACCTTATGATTGGTGGTCCATGTGTCTTTGATTGGTTTCTCCTTCTCCTGCCATCTTTGATTGGTTTCTCTTTGGTTGGTAGCCAGAAAAATGGGATGAAAAAAATAGACCATAAAAAATCGGTGAAAAAAATGGCCGGGAAAAGCTCACCCTCGTGGAAGAAGATGATCGGAGAAGATGAAGGCCAACCGGAGATATGTGAAAATCAGAAGGTGACACGTGTCACTTAACGGACAAGTCAACAAGTCTGTTAATTTTAACTGATGGAAATTCACGGATACCCTAACTTGGTTGGACGGAAACAAGTTCATACCCCTAAATAATAGAAAAAAAAAGTTTGTTACCATAAGTGCAAAATTTGAGAAAGTTCATACCCCTAATTAGTAATTTTGCCATATATTTTTAATTTAAAATGGATAATAGATGAATAAGATATTCACATATTAATGCTATCCGCACGCCCAATCTGCTCTGATGATATGGCAAAATCTGGACCCACATTATCTTATCATTTAATGACTCATATTGTATCCTAGTTCTCGCACAAGCGAAGGTTCTTACCGTAACCATTCCACACACACACACACACACACATATATATATATATATATATATATATATATATATATATATATATATATAGATCAAGAGTGAACTTGGTCCTGGTGTGAGAAGAGCCACTCTTATTCATTAGATCAACGAATAAAGAGGGTCCAGATTTTGCCAGATCATCACTTATAAATGGCGTGTGGATGGCATTAATTAAGAAGAAGCGCAAATTTGTCCCTTCATAAATAAATTATCTCTATTTAAAATACAATATTTATTCATTTATTATTCATTTACAATAAAAATATATTGAATTAATTGTCTTTTTAGGATCAATAATTTAGAGATTAGACACAGCAAATGCTGATCCGCTGACAAAGCCATAATCTCATAAGGTCTTATAGAGACATCTGGAGAGTGTGAGTACTAGATATCATTATTTGAGGCATTGAGTGCAAGTGAGAGATTGTTGGGAATATGCCCTCGAATGCCACTCAGGGGATGAGAGAGTGGGAGCATTTTATTGTATGTCAAGAGCATTGTGCTTTGGAATATAGAATAATAGTCCTTGCATTTTAGAGCAAACATTATACTACTTATGGAGACAAGGAGATATGCACTGGAAGTGTTTAGGGCTCGAATGCTAAATTGGTTCGCAAGTCGATAAAATTTAACAAGGCAGTAAGTTTAGACAAGACTTGTATAATATGTACATGTAGAGTGCCTGTCTTAACTAAGGGTTAGTGGGAGCACACATTATAGGTATGCTAATGGGATTAGTATACTTGAACACGACTCACCTCGATTCAGTCACATGGATTTCACTCTGGGATTGTCAATGACTGCATCGAAAGGTTGTGATAGGTATACGTGAACCTTTGACTTGAGGTTTCAGTAGGAGATGTGCTTGTGACCTTAAGTTAGTCATTAGAGTAGTTTGCTCCAACCACCGATTCATGGGGGCAACCTCGAAGTGCAACTTAGTGGGCAAGTAGCAGTCTCTACTGAATACCAAGATAGGATTCTCTCTCCTGTAAGTGAGCAGGTAAATATCCTATGCGTTAATAGCAAATGAGATCATAAGTCTTTGGCCAAAGTATTTAAAGCTAGTTGTATTTGATACACGAGAGCTCGGTGATCTGAGTTTGCATTAACAAATGCATTGAGTCAAGTTATAATAGGGTTTGACTTTACCGTGACCCTAATACTTGACTGGGATATATAATTGAAGGGTTTGTATATACGGTATTCCCGACATAATGATTTTAGAATGATCATATCATTCGTTCTAGTTGGGATACTATGTAGGCCACGGGACTGTCTAAGTGGTGATAACACTCATTAGATCCTCCCAATACTAACTTAGACGGACCTATGGAGTCGCGCACAAGGATAATTGACGGATAAATATGTAATTATTATCTCTTCATTAATATTGGATATTAGATATCTAATTTGATTTATTGGAGAAAAATTGATGCGGTCTTATGAATTGAAATTAATTATTGGCTGATTAATTTAATTTACAAATAATTATTTCTTGGAGAAATATAATTATAATATGGTATTTGATAAAATTAATTAGTTGGATTAACTAATTAAGTATAAATATATTAAGATAAAATGAAGTGTACTCAACGAACTAGACACGCGAACATTCGATACACGAATCAAGTAGCTTGGCTCGTTTTCTCACCAACATCAATGTGCGCCGCCCCTATCATGTTGGGATTTCGGAAATAAAAAAGAATACGCAGCGGAATAATAATAAATAATCCCAAACATGATCGATCAAGTAACGTATATACGAAAAGGAAAAACGAAGATAAAAGGATTAAGGTCTCATACCCTTGAAGCCTTTGATAATATCTTCGTAAGTTGATGATGATCACGAACACGAGTATGAACACAAAATTCCTTCGTCCCCAACACCGAAAATATGATGCCTCTACGTCACCACGCGTCGAAAGTTGCCCGAAAAAATCTACAAGACTCCGTTCTTCAAGAACACGTCTAAGAAAACTCGTAGGAATTTTTCTCTCTTTTTTTTTTATCTTTTTTCTCACCTCCAAGATGAAGAATTGAAAAAGAAAAAAAACATCTCTCACTCTTACAATGGCTTCGGCCGAATGCTCCCAAGGGTGGTAATGTGTTGGTGATTATATGTTGGTGAAGAAGATAATGATATCAAAACCCTACAAGACAAAAGGAAAGATATAATATCAAAACAATATCTTTACCTAATCACCAAGAATGGAATAATGTCTAAAGTCTTGATCAAAGACTACACTCCATGTGAGAGAAAGACAAAGGGGGCGGCCCACAAGGAATTTCCACGAAATAGGCTGAGTCACTCGGCTCGTGTACCGGACATTCGTCAAACGAATCCGTTAAATACATTCCGTTTTATTTCCAATGTATTTATACTAATTAATCAATCCAATTAATTAATTGCATCAAATACAAATATATTTCTCTAAGAAATATAATTTATGAATTAAATTAATTACCTAGTAACTTAATTTCAATTCATAAGACCGCTATTTGATTTATCCAATAAATCATAATTAGTTATCCAATATATAATATTGTTAGAGATATAATAAATTCACATTTATCCATCAACGATCCTGATGCGCGACTCCGTAGGTCCGTCTCAGCCAGCATTGGGAGGAACCAACGAGTACGGGCAATACTTAGCCAACCTAGCAGACCACACTGTGAACCCCGACTGAGAGCGAATGAAGGGATCATTCCAAAACCATTTTGTCGTGAATACTATATACGTATATACCCTTCATCAGATGTCCCGGTCAAGTCTTCAGGTCATGGCAAAGTCAAATCCTACTGTTGACTAGACACTATACATGTGTTAATGCAAATCAAGACCGACTGATTACTAGTATATCTAATACGACTAGATCAGAGTGCTTTGGCCAAAGACTTATGATCTTATTTGCGATTAACCGTATAGGACATTCGCCTGCTCACTAAGAGGAGATAGAATCCTTTATTGGCATACAGTAAAGACTGCTGCCTGCCCGTATAGTCCGCACTTCGAGGTTGACTCAGCAATTAAGCAAATGAGTCTAACAACTCTAATGACATACTAAATGTCACAGGCACATATCCTAGTGAACCCTCTAGTCAAAGGTCCATGTGTACTATCACAACCCTTCGATTTGTCATCGACTCTCCAGGAATGAATACCGTGTGACTGAATCAAGTATGAGTCGTGTTCGAGTATACTGGTCCTACCAATATACTTATAACTATGCTCTCAAGACATGCACACGTCCTAACATCAGTTATAGAAGCCTTACTCAAAACTTAATGCCCAATTAAGTTTATCGACTTACGAACGGTTTACATAAATAAACTTTAAACACTTCAAGTGCATTTTCTCTTATCCAATAACAAGAATGGAATGTTCACTCTTATTTACATGGACATCACTTCAGTGTTTATCGAATCAAGAATGCATTTGAAATACAATAAACAATGAATGAATCATATTGCCTTTAGTTGATAATACCATAATTACAAGTACAATGCCCCTTCCCTCTCATCCTCTGAGTGGCATTCTGTAACACCCCCAATCCACTCAAGGATATTACACGCCGTAGACCCCTTTCCATAAGGAGCTACCAGGCGGGAGACTACAAATCAAAACCCACATGCGGTCAACTTGACCAAAACATAATACCGTATACCGATTGGGTCTCTCAAAACACAGCATAACCGTACATCTGATGAATAAAAAATACAACTCGATCACATAGTACATAAAATGTCCATCCCCTCAAGGATGACAAGAACTCAAACCGACAGATCACTGACAGACAACAAACTACAACTGTGACTAGTATCGCCACTTTGCATCATCCTCCAAGCCAATCCTATGATTGCTCACTCTCCAGTAAGAACACCTGGAATAAATAACAGAATCCCCAACGAGGGGTTAGCGATGGAATCGCTAGCAAGTAACCAAGCTATACAATTATACATCAAGAATACAACTGTTTTGAAAATAACATTTCGACAAGGTAGTAACACGATCCCCGAGTCTAAAGTCTTTTGAAAATTATTTCCTTAAAAACAAATTATGTGAATTCCTACTGAAATCACTTTAAGAGATTATTTATAGAGTTCGGGGGTCTCAGTGTAAAATGCTAAAATATGAATGTTTTTCCTTTCCAAAAGGTTTTCTTACAAAATCATACAAATGATTTTATTCTCAACTCAAACCTCAAGACCAAAACCATATTCACCAATATAATCGGGATTCAAGATTCAAACATAAATAGTTCAGAGATATCAAATCAACAGTCAAAACGTCTCCGTGGCCCCGAAGGGTCCCACCCGGATTAGCTCATCAAAAATAAACTCAAACACACCCATAAGTTATCTTGACATACACTCGCAAGTGACGATTCTCGGAGCCCTCTCCAGACCTAACCGATTAGATAACTTTATGGTCAACTCGGAACGTCTGGCCGTACTCGCAAGTAACGCGCCTCCGGAGGCCTCGACGGAACCCTACCGGATAACATCATTGAAACACGCCCATAAGTTATCGTGACATCGCACTCGCAAGTGATGATTCTCGGAGCCCTCTCCAGACCTACCCGAATTGATAACCTTATGGTCACAATGTAACGTCTGGCCGTACTCGCAAGTAACGCGCTGCCGGAGGCCTCGACGGGTTGTTAACCGGATGACATCTCAATTCGCTAAGACATATAACAACAACAAAGGCACAATATTCATTACAACCGCAACAACATAACACATAAGTTAACGCAACATAACTTCCACAAAGGCACAACATTCACAGCACACCATCATTCAGGAAAAAGGCTAATGAGCGAATAATACAAATACATGATTCCACAGTTCCTTGGTTAACTACTCATTCCTATTATCCTCTTTAAGCACGAAATAATATGAAATGGTTGTTATCATTCTTCATGAAACTCAAGTTTACTTTCGTAATTACTTTCGTAAAATCACATCTTCGTTAAAAATAAGTTACGGTTAAATATACCGTCACTAATAAGTCCACGCTAAATTCACGACACATCACATTCTCAAAGTATAAGGAATATAGATGAGATACTCGCCTCAAGTCCAATGCACGCGGAGCAATGGGAAAGCTCGACTTAATAACCGCTACCGAACACTCCGAAGAACACGGTTCAACCGGGAAGCTCGGACCCCGAAGAAGACAACGAACGGGAGGGTTCCGACTCGAGTTCTTCACAAGGATTTCGTCCCTAAGTCATATCAACAATAACTCAACAATCAAATGATGATTAATAATTGCATAACGCCCGAATCCCCCTCTAAGACCTTCTATCGGACACCTTCATGGTGTCGATTAAGAACTCGACAAAAACAACGAATCTATACAATCCAACCATGGAATAACAAGGGAAATGATAGAATACATCTAAATAATTATCAATCCATCACAAATCTAAGTTATTACGGCTAAATCGGACAAAACCAAGCAAAACCCCCAATTTTCCCAAACTAGGATTTCTAGGAAATCTTTCCCGATTCGCTCGATCAAAGGATGTTATAGGATGTATAATCGATGATATGAACTCTAGGATTTCATGGGTTCATCGCCGGACAACATGCCTCCACGCCCATCAAACCTCCAGCCGCGGAAGGGAAAGAAACGAGTGAGAAAATAGGTGTAAAACCCGTCTGCTGGGCCTTATATAGGCAGCCTGCCGGCAGCCTTACGTACGTAATCAGCCATGGCTTACGGACGTAACCGGCCATGGCCGAGCCAACTACCCATAACTGCCGGAAGTGTTACGTACGTGACCGGCCATGGCTTACGTACGTACACTACACCAAAAACATGATTTTTTGACATTGAAACTTGCTGGATTTGTGACTACCAATGACAGTCACAACTTTGTGACTGTCAATAACAGTCACAAATACCAAACAGTGATAAATCCAAGTATTTGTATTTATTAATGTGGTATCACAAGAATTTTGACTGTCTTGAGCAGTCATAAACTTTTTCAGGTTAAAATATTAGCCTATTTTCCTCGTTTCCTTTTCATTTCCCTTTCTCTCTCCACATATGCACATCGATACTTGGATTAGGGTTTACCACCCTTCGTCTCTGCCCCTCTCTCCCTCTCTTGGCTTCGATATCGACATAACCATGGTGACCTGCTAAAATCTATGGTGGCCACGCCAGAACTGCGGCTGCGTTTGTCGCGATTGAAGGACTCGGGTCGGATTTACTCAATTCCGATTCAAGCCCTGGCGGAAGGAAGTGAAGTATTCTGGTCCGATAGAATTTACCGGCGATTCTATGAGCGCGGATGAAGGGTTGTCGGAGTGGTGGAGGCTGAGGTTGGCACGGCAGAGCACATTGCAGGTTTGATTATTTTCTCCGGATTTGAGTTTAAAATGGGTTTGGAATGGAGTTTACTCGTTACAAGGTGACTTGAATGGATGGTTTAGGTTTAGGCTTATGGTTGATGGTTTGATTCTTTAATGGTAATTGTTGGCTACTACATATTCATCGCAGGAAGAAAAAAAAAAAGATGGAAACAACTAGATTGGTGTATGTAGTTAACATTTTATTAGGGAGCTGCATGAGGAGCTGTATGTTTTTTATTATGTTTTTGTGTGTATATGCAATTAGTGTATGTAAATGTCTAATAATGTAGTTGAAATTGTAATTCTGATTGATTCAGCAACAAAAAATTGTTATTCTGATTGATCTAAAATCACTTTTAAGTGCTCAAGGCTTCAAATTATTGCATTAGACCTTTTTTTTGTGTGTATATATATATATATGTTATTATTGTACCTAATTGTGTAATTATGTAGTTAACATTTTATCGTTTTGATTCTGATCCGGAATCATTGTATTACCTCCATGAATCTCTAAATCCCTTATGTTGCATGTTTCTTAGAGTACATTTTCTATTTTGATTACCAATTTTTTGCAGTACATGAATAGTCTGACTTACCTAACCAGTGAGGCGTTCTTCACTATTCCGAGGGAGCTGGTTCCAGATTTGCAAAGAATGCTATCTGCAAATGAGGTTTCGAGGCCAACGACATTGGATTTTACAGGTTACCGTTGGTGCGTGTTGGTTATAGATTTTTTCCTATCTTGTTTGCAATCCTTAGATGTGTAATGTTTCTATTATACATGTACGGTAAAATCACTACGATATGAAGAGTGAGAAGTTTCATTTTCATTTTCATTTTTTTCTTGTTTTGACTATTAATCTCAGTTGGCTACAGGTCATTTCTTAGAGATTTTATCATTTTAATTTTGATAAAATGTGTGGTACAAGTCATTTCTTGGAGATTTTATCATTTCTTGGAGCATTGTGTGGATTCATTTCAAATATGGCCTCTTTAATTTCCTGAGCAGTATAGGGAGCTATCAATCTTTGTTGCTGATTTAGATTTAGTATAGGGAGCAGTATAGATTTTGGCCTTGAGTGTGGCTTTTCATGTTTCGTTTTAATGAAGATCCTTGTTTATGGCTTCGGCTTGCTAATATACAGTGTGAGAATATTCATATCATTGGTTCATGGATTTTTCTACTTCTTGTTTTGGTACTTCTTGTTATGGATAATTATACCCTTGGTTCATGGATTTTGCTAGTTTTGCTCTTTTTGTGGTTATTCCATGCATTACTTTAGAGACGGATTTATTTAGGAATTGTTGCTCTTGCTTGACTTTGATGCACAGAGGTATGGCTGGTGACCTGTTTTTGTTTGTCCATATTGAGGAGAAAAAAGGAATTCGAAGGGAGGGGATGAATCTATACTCAAAAGTAGTCGTTGACTATACAGAAGCCATCTGAGAACATTAGCGAGTAAAAACCTTCTAAATATCTAAACGTAGTGCTTTCAATTGTTTTTTTTTCCAATTTTTGAGCCATCATTTGTTGTATGAACTTTGGGATAGAAAGGGCATCCGTCCTGAAACTTTGCTATTTGATTTTTGTATGAATCCGTAGTGTTAACTGATAGACCATTAATAATTAATCGACACTAATCTTCAGGCCACCAACCCCAAGATAGTTGTGATTAAGATGCAGTTGATGATGATGAGTCATCCTTCGTAGTCACGAAAAGGGAGGACAAATAATGAAAAAAGATGAGAATTAATTTGAGCATTGATAGTTTACAAACATTTTGAGAAGATTTCGGTCAAATGCTAATGCATGCTTCCTCTTTGGGTTCCATCACTCCCTTAGTGATTTAAGGGCGTAGTCTCTAACAAAAGCATGAGGTAAATTTTGCCTTGTTTTATCATGTTTGAAGTTAGTGATCTTTTCTTCCTCTTGATTGCCACAAAAATAATTCAGCTGTCATGTGATTTTTGCTGATTTATCGAGTTAAACTGTGTTATGAACTTACACTTCAGCCAAGAATTTATTCTTCCTGAAAGATTGATGATATGATATTTTCATGCGTACCGCAGGTTAATACTGCTAAAGGTATGAAGGATCTACGGATCCCCCCAGGAACTCAGCCAAGAGATAAGTTAGGATTGCCATAGATGGGTGTGCCAAACATAAATAACCCTTCTTCATGAGGCGATCATTATTTCACTGTGGATGTTCATATCCCAAAGCGTATTATTTAAGAATCAATATATATGTATGATTCTTTATGTAATATTATTGAATCTATTTTAGTTTTATAAAAGTTGATATTTGTGATGTTTATGTCTTGTAAAAATTAATTGGAGTGTCGTGGGAATACTTTGAGAAATATGTTTGGATTGTATTATGAGAAAAATAATTCGATTGCATTCACAGATAAATTGGTTTTACTATTTTTTTTGTATTTTTTTCCAATATTTGTGACTTCTAAAAACAGTCACAAGACAGTCAAGAAAAATGATATTTGTGACTGTCCATGGAAGTCACGAAAGTTGAAATTCGTGACTGCTAATGACTGTCACAAAAGTGAAAATTCGTGACTGCCAATGACTGTCATAAATGGTATTTGTGACTGTCATGGAAAGTGCTATTGTAAAGTCATATAAATGAGGTTTTGTCACTGTCTTGTGACTGTTTTTGACAGTCACAAAAAAACTTGTGACCGGTGATTTTATGACAGTCATTTGTGATTGTTTTTGCCATTTGTGACAGTTTTTGATAGTCACTAAATCATGATTCTGGTGTAGTGGTAACAGGCCTTACGGCTGTAACTGCCGGACCCTTGCGGCCGTAACCGACCAGGTGTGCCAATGCCCAGCACGTGCGGCCATGACTCGGCCGTGGCTAACTCCGACGGTCCGAATGACCCTGAAACCCAAACCTGAATATGAATCAATGATACGGTTGTTGTGCGGCGATTTATACGCCTCGATGGTGATCGGCGTAATGGTCAAAAGCCAGCCAAATAAGACAGATGCTGGGCAAGCGCCTAGCGATCGACGTCCAAGGCGATCGTCTATTGGCATCTGGCGATCGTCTATAATATCCGAATGTAGACGATCGTCCCGTGCCATGTATGAATCCGACACCCGTCAAAGTCTTCGAAGACCGAATCTCGGATGAAGACCCACGTGCAGATCCGCAAAAGGCGCCACAAGATAAGGCCCTTTGACCCCAGCCTGTCACCACCTTCACACCTACCGACAGGTCTGCCGAAAGGTACAAAGTGGGTCCTCCCCAGACAGTGACTCAGGACGCGTGCGGACTTCTCATTGTCTCGCACATCTGGCTGCCAGCAGCAGCCTCGGACTTTAAGGAAACAGTCCCACGTGATGGGACGATCGCCCACCTTATTCTAATATAGAAAACGGCGGTCGCCAGCGATGGACAAGGAGGACCTAGCAACCTCTTCTCCTATAAATAGAAGGCCAACAACAGTGGTCGAAAGACAGTGAAATCGATTCACGGAGACATACAGACTGTGAAAGACATTCACAAAAACAGCAAACTATATAGAGAACTCTCGATCTTTGTAACAAGAACTCACAGAGCATCGTATCTGGTTCTTTTGGCACTCTTCACGCTCAATAGCTAAGATAACTAGAGTCTTTACACTCATTGTAATCGTACTCTAACATTAATATCTGTACTCACTAGTATTCATATTAATAACATCCGCGAGAGCATTCAAGCCCGGGACTAACAACCCTGGAAAATCTTGCGTTATTTATTTCCTCATGGACGTGCTCTCGCACTTTGTTTATTACTCGACCATTCCAGCAATATCATCTCCGGATAATATTTTGGGTAGCAACAATTGGCGCTAGAAGAAGGGGGGTCTTTACCTTTATTTTTTATTCCGACCGTCTCGAAGAACACTCACTGTTCTCCGGGGCATATACTTGAAGAAACACTCACTATTCTTCAAAGGAAAACCTTCAGAATCATGACGTCTGCCACGACCTCAAAAAGAGCTACCCTACGATCTGCCGGACATCTTATTCCAGCCCAGACCGAATCCCACCCTACGGCGGAAGGCGACCGTGGCGACGCTAGGCTCTCACTCCTGCCCCCGAGGGATGGCCCCAGCCTCTCACTCGACCAGTTCCAAACCACAGAACAGATCGAGAAGGCTATGGCCATCCTCATAGAGCGACGGAGGGCATGTGACTCGCCCACCATTACTCCCTCAGCCATCCGCCGTGCGGGCAAGCAGAAGCTCAAGGGGCTACATGTCGAGAAATCGTCAGAAAGCCCCGATCCGCAGGAAAAGGCTCTCGTAAGGCAGGATGATTCCGTCTTCAGCCGTATAGGGAGTGATCCGTCATGGCGACCCGGGCATTCGGGCCCCATCCGGGAGACATCGGAGTCCGAATCTGTCACCAGGAGTTCGGCATACCTGACTCCCAAAAGACAGGTCGGCCAACGGGCTCCCACTCGCCCAAGAATTGAGCTCGGTGGCGGAGAACTCGTCACCTACCACGGGACCAGAAGATCGGTACACGATCGTTTCAGCTCCCGCTCCGAGAGCCAATCCGCGAGCAGTCAGGCTACGACGATGGCCGCCATGCAGCGCCAGCTCGACAAAATGAAGGCGCTCCTAGAAACTGGGGCAGGCGCCAAGAGATTGATCGCCGGACCGAGTGAGCTGCTAGCTGCCCAGATCGAGCTCCCCCCCATTCAACCGAAGATCGCTCCTCCTCAAACACCTCTATATGAGGGAAGATCGGATCCCGAGACCCATTTGAGCAAGTTCCGGATTTACATGACCGGATGTGGGGCATCAGACGCGACGAAGTACCGAATGTTCCCATTGACGTTGGGCGATCTTGCCCATAGGTGGTACATCTCACTGCCACCACGCTCGATCAACTGTTTTGAGAAACTGGCGAACGACTTCACGTCGTATTTCGCCGCTAAAGTCGCTCGGCAAGAAGGCCCCCACCGCATGATGAAGATCAGGCAGGGGAAGGACGAGCCCGACGAAGACTACATCGACCGGGTTGACGAAATAGTCCTCACCGACGAGCCCATTAGCGACGAGCGTACTCGGTCCTAGGGGGATTCTATGGCCATTCGCCCATGTTCAGGCACCTCACGAAGGACATCCCCCCGACCTACGCGATCTTCCGCGTCAGGGCCGCTGATTTTCTAGCTAGGCAGAGGATGCTCACCCTTCGCTTAGGCAAGGGATCTGCCGGGGAAGGGAAGGCGCCATCTTCCATCTCGAGAAAGGCGATCGCCAAGCCCAGAAAGGCGGTCTCAAAGCCGCCCGGTGAATTCAAAGCCTTCGAGGATGTGGAGGTTGACCTCCTCCGCAACCTCAATCTATCTCCGGCCCACATTTTCAACTCCATTAAGGGGCGCGAGTGGCTTAGCAAACCGAAGACGATGAGGGACCATGGTCATCTAGACCGCAGCAAATTTTATGCCTACCACAAGAGTCCCGGCCACAACACCAGCCAGTGCCGCGACCTCCTCAGACAACTCTGGAGACTGTTTGAGGAAGGCAAGTTGGATAACTTGGTTACCAATCCAGAACCCCGAACGGAAAGGATCGGGGGACGCGAGCGCCGACAGAACGATGGAATCCCTCCCAATCCGGTCGCTAGGATCGAGCAGAACGAACCGGAGTACTCTGACGAATCAATCCCTCCGATCAACCCTGGCGGCCGGATCAATATGCTTCAGGCAGGAGGTGGAAACCTCGGAGGCCTCTCCCCGGTTTCCACCATGTTGAACAGAATGTGAAAGGCCGAATTAAGGACGTTCGCCGGTGTCAATGTCGTGGTACCCCCAGAGCCGACCATCTCCAAAGACGCGCTCATCACTTTCTGCAACAAGGATAGGGAGGGAGTGTGCAGTGTCCCAAAGAGGATGCATTGATAATCTCTACATGTATCCTTGGGAAAATGGTCGATCGCGTGCTGGTTGACAATGAGAGCTTTTGCAATATCATATTCAAATCTGCTCTTGACCAGCTCGACAACCTGACCAAGTTCATCAAGCCATTTGATACCGTGCTTCAAGGGTTTGGCGACAGCACAGTCCAAGTCTATGGAAGGATCAAGCTCTCTGTCGAGCTAATATGCTATTAGGATCCCAAGGTTAGGATTACTAGGAACCTAAATTTTGTAATCATAGATAGGCCCAACATCTATAATGGGTTCCTAGGTCGCCCATTTCTAGAAACCTTCGAGGCGGTCGCCTCTTCTTTCTTTTACTGTATCAAATTCCCCACTGCTGATGGGACGGTCGGTACTGTAAAAAAAAGACCAACTAATGGCTAAGAAATGTTTGAATTACTCCTGTGTCGTAACTTCTTTCAACACTTCCCATAATATTTATAACATTGAGACGATCGACAATCAACCAATAGAGATCGACGAGCCAAGCACCTCGTACCAGCCCGACTCAGAGGACCGCGTCTCACATCGATTGACGGACGACATCGAGCCAATAATCGGTTTCGAGCCAAGCCTCGACATCGATCCAAGGATCGAGTCCGGAAATCGTTCCAAACGAGAAGCGACCGTCCACATTGAAGAGTTGGAAAGTATAACGATAGATCCGGCTCACTCGGAGCGGGAAGTACAGATCGGCACAAGCGTCGATCTCGAGTTAAAGGAATATCTGATCATTTTACTACGTAAGAACATCAGAGTCTTTGCCTGGTCGCATCAATATATGGTCGGCATAAGTGCTGAACACGCTTGCCACTATCTAAAGATCGACCCAGCAAGTAAGCCTGTTCACCAGAAACGTAGGAAATTCGGTCCGGAGAAGTATGCAGCGCTCGACATAGAAGTCAAAAAGCTACTCGACAACAAACTAATCGGAGTAGCTACAGACGAGCCACAGTGGGTAGCCAACGTGGTGCTCGTCAGAAACCCGAGCAACTCATGGAGGTTATGCATCGACTTCACCGACCTCAACGTGGCATGTCCAAAAGACCACTTTCCGATGCCTCATATTGACCACTTGGTCGATAGCAAAACAGGTTGCGAAATGATGTCATTCATGGACGCCTTCGCCGGGTACCTTCAGATCCCCATGGCGGAGAAAGATATAAAACACACATCGTTCCACACGGAAAAAGAAGTGTACTTTTGGGTCTGAATGCCATTCGGTCTGAAGAATGCAGGGGCGACCTACCAATGGCTAGTCAACGGGATGTTCGCCAACCAGATCGGCAAGACCATGGAGGTTTACATTGACGACATCGTAGTCAAGAGCCTCAAAAAGGAAGATCACCTCAATGACCTTGCCGAGACGTTCGCCATCCTCGAGAAGTTCAACATGAAGCTGAACCCCAAGAAATGCAACTTCGGGGTAAGCTCCGGAAAGTTCCTGGGGCACATCGTGAGCCAAAGAGGGATCGAAGCGAAGCCCACCAAGATCCAGGCGATCCTCGACATGCAGGAGCCACGGAATGTCAAACAGGTGCAACGCCTCACAGGTTGTCTATCCGCCCTTAACCGTTTCATTTCTCGGCTCGGAGATAAAAGCAAACCATTCTTCGCGACCATAAAGAACAAGAAGTTTGCATGGACAAATGAGAGTCAAATAGCGTTCGCCAAAATCAAGGAGTATCTGTCCAATCCCCAGATCGTGGCGAAGCCGATCCCCGGCGAAAAGCTATTCCTTTACCTGGCGGCCTCCGAGGTCGCGCTGAGTGTTGTTTTAGTGCGGGCAGAGGGGCAAGCCCACCTGCCGATCTACTTCGTTAGTCAAGCGCTCTATGACGCGGAAACGCGTTACACGCCTCTGTAGAAGATCGCCTATGCATTAGTCATGAGTGTTCGCAAGCTGAGGGCCTACTTCTTCGAACACCAGGTGGAGGTTCTGACGACTCTCCCTTTAAGGCAAGTTCTGCACCGGCCAGACACCAATGAGCGACTCCTCAAATGGTCACTGGAGATCGCACAATACGGTATCACGTATGCACCTCGCACGGTGATCAAAGGCCAAGCTCTGGCGGACTTCATGGTGGAATTAACGTTCCGACCCAGGTCGGCCGCCCTGCTTGGAAATTGTACGTGGATGGCTCGGCGACCAACTCGCGAGCAGGGGCAGGGATTGTCCTCATCAGCCCCGATGGCCAAAATTTCACAAATGCTGTGCGTTTCGGATTCCGTTAGACCAACAATGAAGCCGAGTACGGAGCCTTAGTAGGCGGGCTCGATCTAGCACTCGCCCTAGATGTTCGCCGTATCCACATTTTCATGGACTCCCTCTTGGTCGTGAACCAAGTCAAGGGAGAATATGAGGCGCGCAGCGAACAAATGATCAAATACCAAGAACTGGTCTCCGAAATGTGCACGAAGGTTGAAGAAGTGCTGATCGAACAAGTCCCGAGAGAGCACAACTCCCAGGCCGACGCCCTATCCAAACTAGCGTCGTCACATGGGGCGGCCGATTTCTCTAACATCCAAATCACGAAATCAACAAAGCTAGCGATCGACAGAAGTGTGATTACCACAATTGCCATCGCCGAAGAGAACTGGATGACTCCATTTATTAAATACTTGAAGGACGGGATGGTCCCCGTCGATCGTATCAAAGCTCGCCATCTTCAGCTCCGTGCAACCAGATACACCCTATTGGACGACCGGCTTTACAAGCGAGCTTTCAGCCTTCCTCTCCTCAAGTGCATTACGCCGGAGGAAGGCCGACTCGTTTTAGCCGATATCCATGATGGGATCTGTGGAAATCATGCTGGAGGGCGAGCTCTCATCCATAAGATGACCAGGCAAGGTTTTTTCTGGCCTACACTGCAAAAAGACGCGATCGCCTATGCCCGATCGTGTCACATGTGTCCAGTGATGGGCCCAAACATCAAGCTCTGCCCCGAGCAGCTCACTTCTATGTACAGTCCATGGCCTTTCGCCCAATGGGGCATCGACCTTATTGGTCCTTTGCCGACGACACCCGGAGGATGTAAATTTGCCATTGTGGGGGTTGAATATTTCACAAAATGGGCTGAGGCCGAGCCACTCAACAAGATCAGCCAAGAATAAGTAATTAAGTTTGTTGTGTCGAGATTTACACTTTCCGACCGGCGATCGCCTCGGAGATCGGGCGACCTAGCCCGCTGAGCGGTAGAGACAAGCGCCGGCCGCGACCAGGCGGCCTAGCATTAGCCCCGCAGACAACATGAATCGGCCAACCGAAGGTCCCAGGACAAGTCCCGGTGCCGAGCGATCGACATCCAATACGATCATCTCTCGGCGCCTGGCGACCGACTTCTGGCGACCGACTTATGGACGATCATCTCTCGGCGCTTTGCCGACCGACCCTTGGTGACCGACCAGTGCCGACCCTTAGTGACTGGCCGATGACGACCCTCGGTGACCAGCTATAGACGACCGCTTCGTGCCTATCAGGGCCGATGGCCATCCAGTCGGCAAAGACTGAGCCACAGGACAGCACCCACGTGCGGATCCACAAAAGGCGCTGACAGACAAGACCTGTGACCACAGCCTGTCACCTACCTCACCTACCAACAGGGCCGCAGACCTGCAAAAGGTGCTGACAGACAAGACCTGTGACCACAGCCTGACACGTCCGCCGAAAGTGACGAAGTGGGACCACCTGTGACAGTACATCCGGACGCGTGCTGGCTCCTCATTGGACCGCACAGCTGGCTGCTGGCTGTAGCCTGGGACTTTTGGCAGACTGCCCATGTGACCTTTAGGACGATCGCCCCGTTATTATAATGGCCGAAAGACGATCGCCCGCTAGGAGACAAGGCACCTCAGCCCCTATATATAGAAGGCAGCCTGCACTTGGACATCTCTCTGGCATTCTCGCATTTCACAAGCAAAATACACAGCACTTGGCTATCTCCAACTCTTGGCAACAGCTATCATTCGGTCCTTCTTCTCCCGGCCTCTCTCATCAAGCAGACGATCGGCAGGGACGAAGAACACCGAGCTTCGCTCAAGATCCGGATTAATAGAGTCTTTTTACACTCATTGTATTTAGATTTCTCTCATTAATACTTGTATCCACGAATATTTGTATTAATAATATCTCGCGAGAGCATTCAAGCCCGGGACTAACAACCCCGACAAATCTTGTGTTATTTATCTTTCTCACGGAAGTGCTCCCGCAATTGTTGTTTGTTGTCCGTCTCCAGCAATATTTAATCTTCGGATAGATATTTTGGGCAACAACAATTGGCGCTAGAGGAAGGGGCCTCCAACCCTCAAATTTTTATACCTACCGTCTCGAAGAACACTCACTGTTCTCGGGGCAGATACTTGAAGTGACACTTACTGCACATCAAAGAAATCTTTTAGAAATCATGTCTTCCGCCTCCGCGTCGAAGAAACCCGCCGGCCAGCCGGCCGGACGCCGCGTTCCGTCCCAGTCCGAGCCACAGCCGATGGTGGAGGGTAGCCGCCGCGGTCAGAGACGCTCGATCCCGCCCCTGGGCGGCGGCCCAAGCCTCTCGCTCGATCGGTTCCGAACCAAGGAACAGATCGAAGGGGCCCTGGCCGTCCTACAGGAGCGACGGAGTGCTCTCGACGCGCCTCCTGCTATCACCCCCTCGGCCGTCCGCCGGAAGTCCAAGCGGAAGCTCAAGGCGTTACTGGCCGAGCGATCGCCAGGAGGTTCCCGTCCGCAAGAAGAGGCGCTCGCCAGCCGGGGCACCTCTGTCTTCGATCGCCTGGGCAGTGACCCGACCTGGCAACCGGGGCACTCCGGCCCCAGCTACGAGACGACGGAGTTTGAGTCCGTCACCAGGAGATCGGCCTACCCGACTCCCAGAAGGCAACCCAGCCGTCTGGCTCCCCCTCGCCAAATAGCCGAGGCCGTCAGCAGCGGAGTCCGGAGATCGGTACACGATCGCCTCGGCTCCTGCTCCCAAAGCCGATCTGCAAGCGACCAAGCCACGGCGATGGCTGCGATGCAACGTCAACTCGACGACATGAAGGCGCTCCTGGAATCCAGGGCAGGCGCCAAGAAGACGATCGCCGGGCCAAGCGAGCCGCTCACGATCGACATCGAGCTCGCCCCCGTGCAGCACAAGATCGCTCCCCCGCAAACACCCGTGTACGAGGGGCGATCGGACCCCAGATGCACTGAGGAAGTTCAACATCTACATGACCGGGTGTGGGGCATCGAGGCGCGACCAGTGCCGAATGTTCCCTCGGCTGGGCGACCTCGCCCACGGGTGGTACGCCTCATTGCCGCCTCGGTCCATTGGTTCTTTTAACCGGTGGCGCACGTCTTCACGGAGTACTTCGCCACCGTGTCGTCGGCGGAAGGTCCCCTTCGCATGATGCAAATCAAGCGGGGAGAAGAAGAGTCCGACTCGGACTATATCGGCCGGGTAGACGTGATCATCCTCAACGGCGAGCCGTAAGCGATGAGACCGCCCTCTACGCGGTCTAGGAGGATTCGGGGCTTTTCGCCTATGTTCGGGCATCTCACGAAGACCCAACCTACAACCTACGCAGCCTTCCGGGCTAGAGCCGCAGATTTTCTGGCCAGGCAGAGGTTTCTTCTTAGCCTGTGAGCAGTGCGATCGGCGCCTGGACGACGATCTCCCGCACGATCGCCGATATCGACCTACGAATAAAGCGATCGGCAGCCGAGCGACGATCGCCAGTCTTCCAGCCCGATCGCCGATCATCACGCTACATCATCAGCAACCCGGAGGACACGATCGCCCTCTATAGTCCAGCATCTAACATGACGGACTAAGGCATAAGATCGCCTCCACCGCACATCATAAAGCCATGGTCCTGGTAGTCGATGGAACCGGCTGCTTCGGCCATGCAAGGTCCCTTTCGGCCGAGATCGCCCGCCCTTCGTTTAAATACGAGGCCGGCATAGTCTGAGGGCTCTCCAAAATTAATCAGTGGATACGATCGCCCGCCCTCAAGGATCATCATCTAACTTGGTGAACCCGGACAAAGCGACGCGTGCCACTACCCCCGTCTCAACGTACACCGTCGAGGTTCGTCATCTCCATGGCGGGCCGAGGTGGAAGCAGAGTTAAACAAGCTGCGGGTGTGGAGTTGATTCATCCGATGCTGCCCCGCGCAAGGACTCCTCTAGACCGAGACCGCACGCCCTTCGTTTAAATACGAGGCGAGGCGCAGCCTAACAGAGGACCCTCATAATAAAGTGAGTCATGAGACAGTCAATGTCTTCGCGCACCAAGACACGGTCATGGAGTCGGTCCATCGAATTCCGCGACTGTGCACGATTCATCAAACAAACGAAACCATCAAGTTTCCAAGGGGGATCGGCCAATGTTGTATTTGCAGGTACAAGACCGAAAGATAGCTAGCCAATCGACCATGATAGCCCAAGTCCGAATCATAAGTCAACTCAGCAAGATCGCCCGTTCTCATCCTTACACGATCTCCAGCAAGAACCACCTCGCCCCATGTATTAAACATAGGAGCAAGCTGGGGGGTAATTGTTGTGTCGAGATTTACACTTTCCGACCGGCGATCGCCTCGGAGATCGGGCGACCTAGCCATGCCGAGCAGCCGAGACAGAACTGCCGACCGGCGACCAGGCGGCCTAGCCTTAGCCCCGCAGACAACATGAATCGGCCAACCGAAGGTCCCAGGACAAGTCCCGGTGCCGAGCGATCGACATCCAATACGATCATCTCTCGGCGCCTGGCGACCGACTTCTGGCGACCGACTTATGGACGATCATCTCTCGGCGCTTTGCCGACCGACCCTTGGTGACCGACCAGTGCCGACCCTCAGTGACTGACCGATGACGACCCTCGGTGACCAGCTAGAGACGACCGATTCATGCCGATCAGGGCCGATGGCCATCCAGTCGGAAAAGACCGAGCCACAGGACAGCACCCACGTGCGGATCCACAAGAGGCGCTGACAGACAAGACCTGTGACCACAGCCTGTCACCTACCTCACCTACCAATAGGGCCGCAGACCTGCAAAAGGTGCTGACAGACAAGACCTGTGACCACAGCCTGACACGTCCGCCGAAAGTGACGAAGTGGGACCACCTGTGACAGTACTTCCGGACGCGTGCTGGCTCCTCATTGGACCGCACAGCTGGCTGCCGGCTGTAGCCTGGGACTTTTTGCAGACTGCCCATGTGACCTTTAGGACGATCTCCCCGTTATTATAATGGCCGAAATACGATCGCCCGCTAGGAGACAAGGCACCTCAGCCCCTATATATAGAAGGAAGCCTGCACTTGGACATCTCTCTGGCATTCTCGCATTTCACAAGCAAAATACACAGCACTTGGCTATCTCCAACTCTTGGCAACAGCTATCATTCGGTCCTTCTTCTCGCGGACTCTCTCATCAAGCAGACGATCGGCAGGAATGAAGAACACCGAGCTTCGCTCAAGATCCGGATTAATAGAGTCTTTTTACACTCATTGTAATTAGATTTCTCTCATTAATACTTGTATCCACGAATATTTGTATTAATAATATCTCGCGAGAGCATTCAAGCCCAGGACCAACAACCCCGGCAAATCTTGTGTTATTTATCTTTCTCAAGGAAGTGCTCCCGCAATTGTTGTTTGTTGTCCGTCTCCAGCAATATTTAATCTTCGGATAGATATTTTGGGCAACAACAAAGTTCATTTGGAAGAACATCGTATGCTGGTTCGGTCTACCCCAGGCTATCATCTCCGACAACGGAAAGCAGTTCGACAGCTTGGAAGTCATGCAATTCTGCGAAAAATGGGGAATCAAAAAGTTGTTCTCGGCCCCTTATCACCCTCAAACGAACGGGCAGGTAGAGGAGGTAAACAAGATCCTCAAACACACAATCAAAGCAAGACTCGAATCCAAACAAGGACGATGGGCGAGCGAGCTCCTGGATGTTTTGTGGTCCTACCGAACAACGACCCGAAACTCAACTGGCGAAACCCCGTTCGCCCTCGTCTTCGGAACAGAAGCAGTGATCCCTTTGGAGATCGCCGTCCTCAGCCACCGAACTGAACAGGAAATAACGACGGACAATGATGTAGCCTGACGGATCGACTTGGACATGCTCGAAGAACGGCGTCTGAACTCGTAAATGAAGAACACAATCCACAAAAGGAGATCCGAGAAATTCTTCTATTCTAAGGTCAAAGAAACGTGATTCCAAGTGGGCGACCTGGTCCTCAAAAATGTAATACCCGTACCATTCCATTTTTAGCAGTTTCCATTTTTGGCGTATGTCTATTTTTCTCGATTTGCTTGTAACCGTTTCGACATTTTGAATCTACTTTATTCTTGGAGTTTTTCCATTTGGACGAGCTTTGGTGATGTTTTCACGTAACTTCATTTTATGACATGTTTTGCCGTATGAACATTCGATTCTCGTAAAACTCATTCGTTTTCATTGTTTCTTAGTTTGTGCAAGTTCGTATGGTTGATTTGGTCGTGTTGAGACTTTCGGTTCGTTAATCCGACGTCGTTTCGTGATTTTCGGGCACTTGGGCCATTTTTGTAATTTCCTATAAGTTTGGGGAATTCCATTTTTGTTGTCGCGTTACGGACCCTCCGGTGGTCGGAATTATATTTTCTTTCAGCGCTTAGCTCTGTCGTCTTGTATATTTCGTGTTTATATTTCTGGATTCTGGCCTTGTCATGCGTTTCGAGTTTCGTACCTCTGGCAGCAGCGTGCTGATATAAGCAATACTGAACTGCTGCGTAGATAGCGCACGCTACTCCTTATTCCCTTGCGTGCGCTATCGATGTGCAGTTAGCATGTGCTAACTCGTTATTGTTAGCATGCGCTATCGAGTGGTATTTAGCGCGCGCTAAGCATGTCTAGCGCACGCTAGCGACGCCGGGCTCCTTCGGGACTGCGTGCGACCCCCGTTAGCGCGCGCTATGCTTTGATGGTTAGCGTGCGCTAACTATGTTTTGTATTAATAAGACAGCAGCCTTCATTTCCGTCATTTTTCTTTCTTTCTCTTCCTACGGGCGATTTCGGCGATTTCAGAGCAGATAGTGGAGAGTAATCAGTGGAGTCTATTTCCAAACCGATTCTTGTGTTTCTAGCATAACACATCATCATCTAAATCCATCTTCTTCACTCCGATTCAAGGTATTTTCGCCTAGAAGCCTAAATTGTCAATTTTGGGGGGTTTTCAGGGTTTAGCTTATTAGACTCGAATTATTCTAGTATGTTGTGATATTCCTCATCGATTGTTGTTATCGGATGAATCCCAATCCATTTCACCTAGTTAAATTAGTGAATTATTGATTCGGGGAGGTTTTGCATAAACCTTCGCCCGTATCGATTGGTCGTTCATTATCGTAGTTTGTAATCGGGGTTATGGGTGTATTCCATTCGATTATTATTGTCCGTTAGGACTGAGTTATATTGATCCTTCATTTATGAACCGTCGTTTTCCGTCCAGATCATTCGTAGTCATTGTTCGTCCCCATTTTTTCGGAGATGTCTCAAAGGCAAGTACTTTACATTTGTTTACTTGTTCTAGTATTTGAATTATGGCTATTCGTGGTTGTGTGGATGGATATGTGTATGTTCACCTAGGGACGGTCCGACGGGGCCTCTAGGGATACGTATTGCCGTGTGTATGCGTATCACGAACTATGGTTAACCACTCAGGGATGTCGGACGGGGCTCTGCAGGGTACGGTGGCCGTGAGTCTCGTACCAAGGTTAACTTTGAATTATTTTGTTGGAGAAAATGTGTTTTGTGCTTGTCCACTGTATAATATTCTGGAATATAAATGATTTCTAAAATGATTTTGGTGCATATATTCATCTGATTAGAATGTAGTTCAAATGGATTGTACTTGCACTAACAGTTGTCGCTAATCCCTTAAATGGGGGAAATACTTTTGTATTTCAGGTACAGGTCTTGGAAACAAGCGGGCACTCGAGCCGTATGAGGATGATGGGCAACAATGACACTGTTCAGTAGTCAATTGTTGGCGTTCTGTTCTGTCGGTTATTAATGATGTCTTGTTTTGGGATTTCTGTATTATAAAATTGGTTTAAGTACTCGAGTACTTTCTTTTTGAATTTTTTAATGTTGTGTTCCCGTTTTGGGAAATGGATTCGACGTTAGATTTTATTTTTCGGATTGTAGTCTTTTATTTGAATTGTCATTTTGTTGATGATCGTATGTCTTTGTCGGATGTTATTTTGGTACATTAGCCTGGTGGATTCCACAGTGTGGGGTCCACGGCGCTGTAATATGCCCTGATCGTCTTGGGGGTGTTACAGAATATGATATAAGAGCTTAGGTTTATGGATACCTAGGCTGTCGGTTATTTGGGTCTAGTCGAGTGTCGTTTTTGAATAGTATCACTGCTATGCCATCATCTTAGTACGCCGGTGCTCGTAATTTTTCCTAACTTGACTCGTTGTGTTGTTCTGTTATATTCCCTTCTTGGTATCTTGTTGTGTTTTGCGTTTGAATTGTACTCACCCACTACTTCTTCAGAATTCCTGCTGGTAGAGGACGCGGACGCGGTAGGGGACGTGGCGTAGCCAGTGGGGCAGCCATGTCCGATAACTCGGGAACCAATTCGACTATGCCTTCTTTGTCGAACAGTGTCCCGCTTAGTTCCGGGGGTCAGCAGGACCAGTCTGCTAGCTCGGGTAATGCGCATGAGAATGTTGGAGTGGCGAACATTTTGCAGCAAGTAGCGAACCAGATGACACTACTAACTCAGGCCGTCCTGGTCGGCCAAGCTAATGACAACCCGGTTCCGCCTACTGGATCCGGAAATGATAAGCTACTTCAGGACGTGATTCATATGCGTTCTCCGCAGTTTGATTGTGCTTCCGACCCTTCCGGTTGGGAGAGTTGGTTATTTGAGATGGAAAAGGTGTTTGAGGCTGCTAACTGCTCTAAGGAGAGGAAGGTACCCATCGCTCAGTACTTCCTCTCCAAAGAGGCGGCAACATGGTGGCAAGCAGTGAAACCACGTGATCGGGCAGCCACGTGGGCGGAATTCCGAGAGTTGATGGAAGACGAGTTTTGTCCATGGCCAGTGAAAGAGGGGAGGATCCGAGCCTTCTTTGAGGCTAAGCCCCAGGATGTTCCTATTTCTCAAGTGATCAAGGACTACAACCAACAGCTTCATTATGTGAGAAACCAAGTCCGAGATGAGCTTGATAAGATCCACCACTTCGATATGAGGATGAAACCGAGGGTGCGTCACTACATGTCTGGTCTGGGATGCACAACTTTGAAAGAGTATCAGAATAAGGCGATGGCTTATGAGATGTCATTTGCTGCGGCAAAGACGGCAGCCGAGGGGAAGAAACAGAAGACCTCCGGCCAGTTTTCGGGAGGCAAGTATGGTGGACATCCAAAGGCTCAGTCTGGTTCGAGAGTCTTCGGGGGTCAGTCTTCATCATTTGGGCGAGGAAATGGTTCTAAGTCTGCTTCTACTGGTTCCGTTCGCGGTCCTACGTGCTTTAACTGTGGTCATCTCGGCCACATGATGAGTGAGTGTGATAGGCCCCCGATTCAGTGTCTTGCGTGCGGTCGGACGGGACATTGTGCTAAGTTTTGTACGGATGCAGTTCGGGCGCCAGTTACTCAGATATCAGCCCCAGTTGCGGGAGAGCCGAGTGTGAATCAGACACCGACAGTTCCTTAGCTACAACAGAGTTTTGGTAGAGGTCGAGGACGAGGATAGCCTTCTAGAGGGGGATCTTCTAGTGCGGGGTCTGTTCCGCCCTGAGTATATGAGATGAGACGAGCAGGAGATCCTGATGCGACGGTGAATACAGGTACCGTTCACATCTTTGACCATCCTGTTTCTGTATTATTCGATTCTGGTGCTACGCATTCTTTCATATCTATGGATTGTTTGCGTCGTCTGCATATTGATTACCTAGTTGCGTGTGAACCATTTGTTGTTAAACTGCCTAGTGGGGATAGCATCATGGGGGATCGTGAGATTAGAGATTTTCCAGTGAGTATCGCGGGGAGGGTTTGGCCTTCTAACCTGATTGCGGTAGATATTAGAGATGGGGATTTGATTCTGGGTGAGGATTGGCTGGACCGTCATGGGGCAATCATGAACTATAGAACGAGAACCGTTTCGATGTTAGCCTCTGATGGTACCGAGCATTCTTTTGTGGGGCGTAAGCGGAGTAGTCAGAGGTTCTTGATCAGCGCTCTGAAAGTGGTGAGACTTCTTCGAGGAGGTTGCACGGGGTATTGGTGTTACGCTTTGAGATCGGGAGAAGGGGGAGTCGAGCTCTCATCTATTCTGGTAGTGTGTGAGTATCCTGACGTCTTTCCGGACGAGTTGTCGGGTTTGCCGCCGGATCGAGAAGTTGAGTTTACCGTCGATTTAGAGCCGGGTGCAGCACTGATTTATAAGACGCCATATCGTATAGCGCCTGCCGAGATGCTTGAGTTGAATAAACAGTTGGGGGAGCTGCTAGACATGGGGTATATTCGACCGAGCGCTTCGCCTTGGGGCGCACCGGTCCTGTTTGTGAAGAAGAAGGATGGGACACTTCGTTTCTGTATCAACTACCGAGAGTTGAACAAAGTGACTATCAAAAACAAGTATCCGCTCCCGAGGATTGATGATTTGTTCGACCAACTGCAAGGGGCAACCGTGTTTTCAAAGATTGATTTGAGATCGGGGTATTATCAGCTCCGAGTGAAGGATACCGATATTCTGAAGACGGCCTTTCGGATGAGATACGGTCACTACGAGTTTGTGGTTATGCCTTTTGGGCTAACCAACGCATCAGCCGTGTTCATGCAGCTTATGAACAAAGTCTTTATCGAGTACCTCGATAAATGTGTAGTTGTTTTTATCGACGATATCTTGATTTACTCGAGGAGCGAGGAGGAGCATGCCCATCATTTGCATATCGTGTTAGACATTTTGAGAACTCATCGTCTTTTTGCGAAGTTCTCAAAGTGTGAATTCTGGTTACGGGAGGTTATGTTTCTCGGTCATGTAATCTCGGCCGAGGGTGTTTGTGTAGACCCACATAAGATAGAGGCAGTGTTGGATTGGGCGCCGCCCAAGAACGTGAAGGAGGTCCGTAGTTTTTTGGGTTTGGCCGGATATTACCGTAGATTCGTCGAGGGTCTCTAAGCTCGCTCGACCGCTGACTCAGTTGTTACAGAAGTAAGAGAAGTTTGTGTGGATCGATGATAGGTAGAATAGTTTTGAGGAGTTGAAGAAGTGGTTGACGACTGTTCCTATTTTGGATTTACTGAGTGGTAATGAGGGTTTCTCAGTTTTTAGTGATGCTTCGGGCCAAGGGCTCGGATGTGTACTCATGCAACACGGGAGGACGATCGCCTATGCTTCCCGTCAGTTGAAACCGTACGAGTTGAATTACCCTACGCACGATCCTGAGTTGGCTGCAGTTGTATTTGCATTGAAGATCTGGCGTCATTACTTGTATGGCTCGTCGTGTCAGATTTTCACCGATCACAAGAGCCTGAAGTACATTTTTACGCAGAAAGAGCTTAACATGAGACAGCGGAGGTGGTTGGAGTTGATTAAGGATTACGACCTCGAGATTCTCTATCATTCGGGCAAGGCAAATGTGGTGGCAGATGCCTTGAGCCGGAAATCGGTATCGCTTCGGGCGCTTGAGCTACTTACGGCTCAGTCGGGACTTCAGCAAGAGTTTATGAGGTTGAACATTGAGATTGTGCTACCAGAGAGTTCCGGGCAGTTGCGTACACTTGAGATATCGTCGTCTTTAGTCAATGACATTAAGTCGGGACAGTTAGAGGACCCGATGTATGTTCAGCTTCGAGAGAATGTGGGGAAGGGGAAAGCCCCGGGATTCATGATACACGAGGATGGTGTGTTGAGATTCCAAGGTCGGCTTTGTGTTCCGAATGACTTGGAATTGAGGCAGAATATTATGAGAGAGGCTCACGCGTCGCCTTACTCAATCCATCCGGGCTCGAGTAAAATGTATAAAGATCTGAGGAAATATTTTTGGTGGAACGACATGAAGAATGAGGTAGTTCAGTTTTTGGCTAAGTGTTTGACTTGTCAGCAAGTCAAAATCGAGCATCAGCGGCCAGCCGGGTTGTTGAAACCACTTTCCGTCCCGGAATGGAAGTGGGAGGATATCTCCATGGATTTTTTCACGAACTTGCCGAGGACGAAGACCGAAATGAATATGGTGTGGGTGATCGTAGACCGACTGACTAAGTCGTCACATTTTCTGGGCATCAAGGTTACTTGGGGTCTAGAAAAGTTGGCTCGTGTTTTTATCGCACAGATAGTGAGACTTCATGGTACGCTGAAGTCTATTATTTTGGATAGACACGGCCGGTTTGTATCGCACTTCTGGCAGGCGGTACATAAGGCATTGGGGACATATTTGCGTTTGAGTACATCTTTCCACCCTCAGACCGACGGACAATCCGAGCGTACCATTCAGACATTCGAGGATATGTTGCGCGCGTGTGCGTTAGACTGGAGTAGTGACTGGGAGGAGCATTTGGCCTTGATCGAGTTTACTTATAATAACAGTTGGCACGCGTCGATTAAGATGGAACCGTATGAGGCACTTTATGGCCGATGTTGCCGATTACCGATATGTTGGGATGAGCCGTCCGATCTAGTTGGCACCGAGCCAGACCTTGTGTTAGAGACGAGAAAGAAAGTTGAGGTGATTAGAAAGAGAATGTTGGCTGCTCAGAGTCGACAAAAGTCTTATGCGGATGTTAGGCGTCGACCTTTGGAGTTTGCGGTGGGAGATCATGTTCTGTTGAGAGTGTCTCCGTCGAAGGGAGTTTTCCGTTTTGGGAAAAAGGGGAAGCTCAGCCCGAGGTATATTGGGCCTTTCGAGATATTGGAGAGAGTCGGTGAATTGGCATACCGTTTGGCTTTGCCTCCGTCGTTGAGTCATGTTCATAGTGTATTTCACGTCTCCCAGTTGAGGAAGTACGTTCTGGACCCATCCCACATTATTGATTTTGGAGACGTGGATATCGAGAAGGATGTTACGTTTGAGGAGAGGCCCGTCAGGATTTTGGAGCGTGGAGACAAACAGTTAAGGCACAAAACCACTCCTTTGGTTAAGGTGCAATGGTCGAGGCACGGAGTAGAAGAAGCATCATGTGAGTTAGAGGAGGATATGCGTTCGAGGCACCCCGAGCTTTTTGATTCTTAAGTTTCGGGACGAAACTTTATTTTATAGGGGGAGAATGTAATATCCGTACCTTTCCATTTTTAGCAGTTTCTATTTTTGATGTATGTCTATTTTTATCGACTCGCTTGTAACCGGTTCGACATTTTGAATCTACTTTATTCTTGGAGTTTTTCCATTTGGACGAGTTTTGATGATGCTTTCACGTAACTTCATTTTACGACATGTTTTGCCGTATGAACATTCGATTCTCATAAAACTCGTTCGTTTTCGTTGTTTCTTAGTTTGTGCAAGTTTGTATGGTTGAGTTGGTCGTGTTGAGACTTTCGGTTCGTTAATCCGATGCCGTTTCGTGATTTTCGGGCACTTGGGCCATTTTTGTAATTTCCTATAAGTTTGGGGAATTCCATTTTTGTTGTCGCGTTACGGACCCTCCGGTGGTCGGAATTATATTTTCTTTCAGCGCTTAGCTCTGTCGTCTTGTATATTTCGTGTTTATATTTCTGGATTCTGGCCTTGTCGTGCGTTTCGAGTTTCGTACCTCCGGCAACAGTGTGCTGATATGAGCAGTACTGAACTGCTGCGTAGATAGCGCACGCTACTCCTTATTCCCTTGCGTGCGTAATCGCTGTGCAGTTAGCGTGCGCTAACTCGTTATTGTTAGTGTGCGCTATCGAGTGGTATTTAGCGCGTGCTAAGCATGTCTGGCGCACGCTAGCGACGTCGGGCTGCTTCTGGATTGTGTGCGACCCCCTTTAGCGCGCGCTATGCTTTGATGGTTAGCGTGCGCTAACTATGTTTTGTATTAATAAGACAGCAGCCTCCTTTTCCGTCATTTTTCTTTCTTTCTCTTCCTACGGGTGATTTCGGAGATTTTAGAGCAGATTGTGGAGAGTAATCAGTGGAGTCTCTTTCCAGACCGATTCTTGTGTTTCTAGCATAACACATCATTACCTAAATCCATCTTCTTCACTCCGATTCAAGGTATTTTCGTCTAGAACCCTAAATTGTCAATTTTGGGGGGTTTTCCGGGTTTAGCTTATTAAACTCGAATTACTCTAGTATGTTGTGATATTCCTCATCGATTGTTGTTATCGGATGAATCCCAATCCATTTCACCTAGTTAAATTCATGAATTATCGATTCGGGGAGGTTTTACGTAAACCCTCGCCCGTATCGATTGGTCGTTCATTATCGTAGTTTGTAATCGGGATTATGGGTGTATTCCATTCGATTATTGTTGTCCCTTAGGACTGAGTTATATTGATCCTTCATTTAGGAACCGTCGTTTTCCGTCCGGATCATTCGTAGTCGTTGTTCGTCCCCATTTCGTCGGAGATGTCTCAAAGGCAAGTACTTTACATTTGTTTACCTGTTCTAGTATTTGAATTATGGCTATTCGTGGTTGTGTGGATGGATATGTGTATGTTCACCTAGGGACGGTCTGACGGTGCCTCTAGGGATACATATTGCCGTGTGTGTGCGTATGACGAACTATAGTTAACCACACAGGGATGTCCGACGGGGTTCTGCGGGGTACGGTGGCCGTGATTCTCGTACCAAGGTTAACTTTGAATTTTTTTGTTGGAGAAAATGTGTTTTGTGCTTGTGCACTGTATAATATTCCGGAATATAAATGATTTCTAAAATGATTTTGGCGCATATATTCATCTGATTAGAATGTAGTTCAAATGGATTGTACTTGCACTAGCAGTTGTCGCTAACCCCTTAAATGGGGGAAATACTTTTGTACTTCAGGTACAGGTCTTGGAGACAAGCGAGCACTCGAGCCGTATGAGGATGATGAGCAAGCATGATACTGTTCAGTAGTCAATTGTTGGCGTTCTGTTCTGTCGGTTATTAATGATGTCTTGTTTTGGGATTTCTGTATTATAAAATTGGTTTAAGTACTCGAGTACTTCCTTTTTGAATTTGTTAATATTGTGTTCCCGTTTTGGGAAATGGATTCGACGTTAGATTTTATTTGTCGGATTGTAGTCTTTTATTTGAATTGTTGTTTTGTTGATGATCATATGTCTTTGTCGGATGTTATTTTGGTACATTAGCCTGGTGGATTCCATAGTGTGGGGTCCACGGCGCTGTAATATACCCTGATCGTCTTGTGGGTATTACAAAAAAGGTCCAGACTCACACGGGAGTATTTGGCCCGAATTGAGAAGGCCCCTTCAGGATATGTAAATGGCTGACCAGAGGAGCCTACGTACTCCATCACCCAGACGGCACTCCGGACCAATATCCCTGGAACGCCGTACATCTAAAGAAATACTACCAATAAAAACTCTGTATTCAGTTACCCAATGTACAAAGAGTTTAATGAGATTTTCCAATCCCATCTATATGATTCGACTCGACAAAACAAACAAATAAAAAAGAGGACGACTCGCTCGCCCTACAAGAGGTCGTCATCTAACCTGACGGACCTATGCAAGCGATCGCCCCTCCAAGCACAACGTATACCATCGAGGATCGTCGTTCAACATGGCGATCCGAGGTAGAAAAGTGCAGCCATGGTCCTCGAGGTCGATGGAACCGACAGCTTCGTCCATGCAAGGTTCCTTTGGGCTGCGATCGCTCGCTCTTCGTTTAAATACGAGGCGGGCGTAGCCGAAGGACCCTCCAAACAAATCTGTGGACAGGCTCGCTCACCCTCAAAGGTACATCATCTAACATGATGGACCCGGACAAGGCGACGCGTCCCTACCCCCGTCACAACGTATACCGTCGAGGATTGCCATCTAACATGGCGACCCGAGGTAGAAAAGTGCTAACAAGCCGCGGATGTGAAGTCGATTAAACTGACGACGCCCCGTGCAAGGACTCATCCAGACCAAAACCGATCGCCCTTCGTTTAAATACGAGGCGGGCACAGCCTAACAGAGGACCCTCACAATAAAGTGAATCACGAGACAGACCTACAGGTGGAATGTCCCTCGCACACAAAGACACGGTTATGTAGGTCGGTCCATCGAACTCCACGGCCATGCACGGTTCCTCAAAGTCGAAACAGTCGTCCTCCCTCGAAGAATCAGCAAAACTAAAGATAGCTCACCAAACATATTATTTTCGTTCCCTTACTTACGCTAAGTAAACAAAAACAAGGGGCAAAGTGGAGCTATTCATACATGCAATCGGGAGGAAGGAACCATACCCGATCAGCTTTGTTCAAACACACACATGACGATCGGTTTTGTTCAAGAAATTTACAAGTAAGAATTTTCAAGTGTACCAATGCATTCGGATCTATTCAGATAATTGTGCAAAGTCGAAGTGATGCGGAACATTCAGACAGACGATCATACAAACAAGGCATCAGGAGCAATTGTGTAAACACTTGTATAAATTCATATGCAAACATTCAGAAGAGGCGATCGTACACATAAAGAACCAGATGCAAAAAAGAAGTACTTTATTCCATTCAAAATGTTGTACATACACGCCCGAAGGCGAAACAAGGAAAAACTGAAAATTACAAAGGAAAACAAAACAACTGCAGCATCACTCAGGCCACCCCCGACTGGCCTTCGCCTCCAGCAGGCGGATCGGCGCGTGCTTCCACACCGGATTTAAGATAAACAAGTTAATCCGGAAATGGATACCAACTCAGATCGATCCCTAGGTCGGTGAGGTCGAGGATCGGCAGAGAGAAGTCCGGCTGCAAAGGATGCTCAAGCACATAGGCTTTGAAGGTTTCCATCAGAGGGCCGACCTCGAGCCCTACCTTCTTGGCACCACGGATAGCGTCGGCGTAAGCCATGTAATATGCGAAATCGCCGACGTACTCCACGTTGAGGTAGGTATCGGTCTCGATCGCCTTCAACTGCTCCTTCAGCCCCGCGGCCGTCTTGTCCGCATCCGCGAGCTCTGCTACCTTGGCAGCCAGTTCCCCCTTCGTTTTCTCCAGCTCGCCGTTGAGCCGGTCCACCACCGCCTTCATCCCGGTCACCTCCTCCTGCGAGGCCGCGTGCAACCGGCGAGCATCCGTCATCTCGTCACGAAACCGATCTGCCACCGCCCGGGACCGGTCAAGCTCCTGCTTCATCCTGTCAAGGTCTTGTTTGGCTCGTTTGGCCGTCTCCGTATACTCCTTCTCCATGGCCACTATCCTATTAGCGAACTCGGCATTCTGGTTCCGAGCAGCCTCAAGATCCAAGTGGAGGCGAGCAGTAGAGGGTCGCCCCTCATAATCTTTAACAGCTTGGGCGTCCATCGTCGCTGCCTGGAGAGTCAGGGCAAGTGTCGCCTGCATGGCATCTCCAGACCGCCGGCGAGCAATCGCGTCAAGGTCGGTCGTCCAAGCCTTAGGAAGAAAGGTGATGGCCTGGGAGACGTAGGAAGGGACGTCGATAGGATCGCGCGGGGACTTGCTCGCCACGAAATCCAGCACCATCGGCGAGGTGTTCGGATCGGCAAGGCGTACCCTGCAACAAAAAAATGAAGGAGTTAGTATGCACCCTACACAAGTAGCTTAACTCAGAAAGATCAAACCAGTCTTACCTCGCAGCCAACTCCAGGTCACGGCCGAAATAGGGCTTGCCCCGCGGAGTCTCAGCATCGGCGATCGCCGCAGTCTTCAGGAAGGCCGCTGAGGCCGAAAAGCCCTCTACCATGGGAACAGCGGAGATAGGTGGCGCGGCAACTGGAGGCACCACAATGGACGCATCCACAGCAACAGTGGGCAGGGGCTCCTCCGGCCTCCGCCTCTTGCGGTTGCGTTGGAGCTGCTCCTCATCCCGAGCCTCCAGCTCGACGACCGGCACTATAATAGGTCTCTCCTCGGGGATAGGACAGGACGTTGTTGCAGGGGGAAGACCCGCCTTCTTTCCTTGGTGGAGACGACCCAAAAGGCCAGGGTTCGACATTAAAATCTATCTCGGGGGCTCGGAGTAGCGGGGAAAGTGGATCTCTGTCAAAGAAGAAATTCGGCCAAGTTAGACATCTATCTCAATCAGACGATCGTCAAGCAGAAAAGAGGGAGTAAAAATTTATACCTGGAACCTTCAGGTGGCGAGGGAAGCGAAACAATTGAGCGCCCAACCAATGAGGTTCGTTGTTGACCGTGCGAACGTCGAGGTAGTTGTCCGCCAAACCACGGATCCTCTCCCAGACGATCAAGAAGTCAAAAGGAAGGTCGTCGATCGCTGGAACAAGAAAGCCTGCAAAAAGAAAACCAAATTAGATTAGTTTAAGGTGTATGCGAACAAAGGGAGAGTTAAAACCCTTACTCGGATTTCTCTCCTGAAAACTGGTGGGGATATTCAACTCATCCTCTGGCTTATCGCTCGACGCCGACCTCCACGCTCCGCCGACCTAGCACCATTTTTCCAGGTCACCCCAAGGACCACCCTACCCATGCGACCCTGAATGTGGTAGCCGTCGACCGATCCCTTCTGCGCAGTCAGCTTGAAGAGGTAGTTCATTTCCAGCGCAGAAGGTAGACGGAACAACCAATGACTGCCAAAAAGTGTCAAGGTGCTAATAATCTGCAGCCAAGCGTTCGGCGTCAACTGGAGCGGCGCCACATTCCAGGCGGACAGCAGGTATGACACGGCGAACGACAATGGGAACCGCAAACCGGCCTCCAGGATCAGTTTGTTGACGGCGACCAAACCCTCGGGAGGTTGATCGGCACGTTCGTTCTCCGAGGGCACATACAACAGGACATCAGAAGGGATATGGAATTTTGCCCTCCAGCGACTCAAGTCTTTCCTGGTCGCCGAACTCCAGATCTGACCGATGGTCCATGGGGAGCGGTCCGTGGCCCGAAATGACGTTCGCTTCACGGGCTCATAGGGGTGGGCGACCGAGTATGATCCGAAGTCGAACTGGGGACGTGGTCTGACCAACCTCTCCATAAGTCCGGCGAATTCCAAAAAGGCAGGGCCGAACACACTGTTCTGCTCCCAGTATATCCTCACCGCTTCATCCTCATCCACCGGCGAGTCCCTCTGCCCCGCCGCCACCGATCTCGCTGTGTCGGCCTCGTTGAAGATCTCTTCAACCTCCAAGGGTGCGATTCCCGCACGAATGGCCTTGATGGCCATCTCCATGTGAAGAACCGCGGAGGTTTCTTCCCGAGCCGGCAAAGTCGCGATGGCAGAAGAGCTACCAGCCTCATACGCTTTGGATCCTTCTCCAGATATGTTTCGAAGAGAAAAGGGGGGAGAGAATTTTTGTTCTTACCTAGAAAGAAAGTCGGTCGGCTCAAGAAGCTTCAAAGAATTTCGACAGAGTCTTCGTCTAAAGCAAGGGCGCATAAAGATTCGATCTGTAGTAGCCCTAGCCCTTTTATAGGCGAGTGCAGGGACCTCTGTGCAAATAGGCGGAATCCCGGGGGCTGAAGTGCAACCGTCGGGGGGGGACACATTAAATACAGCCCTCGAAACCCGCGTACGCATCATTTCGAGGGCACGCCGGGCGACAGGTCTGACAAAAACTGTCTCACTTCCCGCTATTTCCAGCGCATAAGGAGATCGTCCGGATTCGAAATCAGTTCGTCCAGGCGACGACCGTCCTTGTCATAAACGTATGGGTCAATCGTCTAAAACAGGCGATCACCAACAGTGCCACCTCACCCCACGTCTTCAACATTGGAGCGAGCTGGGGGGCAATTGTTGTGTGGCGATTTATACGCCTCGATGGCGATCGGCATAATGGTCAAAAGCCAGCTAAAGAAGACAGATGCTGGGCAAGCACCTAGAGGTCGACGTCCAAGGCGATCGTCTATTGGCATCTGGCGATCGCCTATAATGTCCGACTGTAGACGATCGTCCCGTGCCACGTATGAATCAGACACCTGTCAAAGTCTTTGAAGACCGAATCTCGGATGAAGACCCACGTGCAAATCCGCAAAGGCTCCACAAGATAAGGCCTTTTGACCCCAGTCTGTCACCACCTTCACACCTACCGACAGGCCCGCCGAAAGGTACAAAGTGGGTCCTCCCCAGACAGCGACTCAGGATGCGTGCGGACTTCTCATTGGCTCGCACATCTGGCTGCCAGCAGCAGCCTCAGACTTTAAGGAAACAGTCCCACGTGATGGGATGATCGCCCACCTTATTCTAATACAGAAAACGGCGGTCGCCAGCGATGGACAAGGTGGACCTAGCAACCTCTTCTCCTATAAATAGAAGGCCTCCAACAGTGGCCAAAAGATAGTGAAATCGATTCACGAAGACATACAGACAGTGAAAGACATTCACAAAAATAGCAAACTATACAGAGAACTCTCGATCTTTGTAACAAGAACTCACAGAGCATCATATCTGGTTCTTCCGGCAATCTTCACGCTCAATAGCTAAGATAACTAGAGTCTTTACACTCATTGTAATCGTACTCTAACATTAATATCTGTACTCACTAGTATTCATATTAATAACATCTCGCGAGAGCATTCAAGCCCGGGACTAACAACCCCGGCAAATCTTGTGTTATTTATTTCCTCACGGACGTGCTCTCGCACTTTGTTTGTTACTCGACCATTCCAGCAATATCATCTCCGGATAATATTTTGGGTAGTAACAACGGTTACGAAGTACTCGCAAAGACGGACCTAAGCACTAAGAGAACACACGATTCCGACCACCCGAAGGCTCGAAATTCGACAATGGAAAGTAATTACCCCAAACTTTGGGAAATTACGAAAATGGCCCAAAATGTCCGAAATACACGATACACGATCGAAACACCAATCCAAAGCTCGCAACATGAATAATAACATTAAATGAACTTACAAGAAACTTGAAACAACAGTTTCGGACGAGATCCACAAGAATCGAACTCAAGTGCGGAAAAGCCGCTTAAGAACACGGAACTCAACAAAACGATACCGAGACGAACTCGGATGACAAAAAGTACATAATTAATCATTCTCAGAATGACGAAACGGTCACAAGAGATTCATCAAAATGGACTTCCGCCGAAAAAAAAGAAATTACCAGAAATCAAAATTGCGGATATTACATACTACCCTCCTTAAAAGAAGTTTCGTCCCGAAACTTAAAACAAGTAGGGAGAAGCAATATCCCGTCAGGAAAACTCAACGAGATATGCAAGAAACGCGTAACTTACGCCGTGAAAACACGCTCGACGACGACTCGGATACACTAATGCACCGGTTATGATTCAAATCAGTAACGAGCCAATTTATGAAACGTAACATACCACATTCCAAGCATACATTAATCAAACATATGCCGACAACACAAGTCTCACCCGACGAACTACACAACAGTACAAATCATACAGTGCATCATCGAAAAACATAGCCCACATAATCGTAACGAAACCAATAATCGGAACCACTCGATAAATAATTCAGGGTAACTGGAAGATAAAAATCTCAGGTATTACATTTTACCCCTCTAAAAAAAGTTTCGTCCCGAAACCTATAAGGAAAAGGTGAAGCAAGCAGTCATCAAAGTGAACGAACAAATAACCTCAGTGATCTACACGAGTCGATCCCGACAAGGGTGCTGAAGCTCGATTATGAGAAATCTCAAGGAACGTTTCACAATACTGAACTCTGTGGCCCTCGAGTCCATAGTTATAACAAGTAATCTACTGCGAAGGACAATTGGCCTGCACATGACCCACAACGTTGCAATTGAAGCACCTCGCAGTCTGACTAGGAGTCAAAGAAGATAACTTGGAACTCTTGGTTCCACCAAATGAAGAAAGGGAAGGTTTCGCCGTACAACTATGCGAAACTCGATGAGAAGAATTTCCATCTCTTGCACCGTCCGAAAAATCTCCAGACGTCCTCTGTCTCTTCGACTCATGTGAAGGCCAAGTAGATGTCGATGCCATCTCGTATGCCATGGCTCGATTCTGATACTCTTTCAAAGTAACACAAGTGAAACCCGACATGTACTGTCGAATCTCTGGTCTCATCGGCATGTCGAAATGACAGATTCTGTCTTCCTCAGTCTTCACTTGCCTCTTCATGCAAGCGAGTTGTCGACTATAATCGATAATAGCCTGCGACACAGGTATATCCTGCGGCTCGGCTAAGTAAAAATCTCGGATCCTCTGCTCTTGGATCGGTTTCAGGCAGAACTCCGCTTCCATCAACTCCTTGAACTCTTCCCAAGTAACAGCATGATCCTGAGGCTCAACGGCCTCCCACCAGTTAGCGGCATCACCAATGAGAAGGAACTGAGTGATAGGAATCCTCCGCTCCTCGGGACAACCAACCGCCTTGAAGATCTTCTCCAATTGGGAAGCCAACCGTCCCAGCCCAAAGTATCACCCGCGCTTGCAAAGCAAGGAGGACGCATTCAAACCACTTCTATAAGCCACTGAGTCGGCCCGACATCCTCATTCGCGCCATTGTTACGCTGAACCGCCTGAGCCAAATGTGTCATCTGGTCTGCCACCTGCTGGAGTATAGTAGCAACACCAATACTAATGCCATTACCGGCAGCATTATCCTGACCACGCGACTGATCACCACGACCCCGACCTCTCGGAATGCTGAACGGACAACCGTTCAGAACAACAAAACAAACACTACATAATCAATATAAGGCAAACAACGGTAACACAATAAAATACTCATTCTGAGTCAAAACACAAATACACGAACTATCACTGCAACGATAGAATTTAAATTTATAATTAATTCACCAAGCTATGTCAACACAACGTACGATATTTACAAAAATCAAGGTCAGAACCACATACACATCATCGTGGTTGAATATGGGTAATATTATAAAAAAATTCCGAGGTACTTGTCCAAATGATAGCATTTTAAAATTCCTGAGTTTAAAAAAAGAAAATTCTGAAGTGGATTTTTGAAAATAAATGTTTTTAATACCTCGGTCATTTGATCAAAACTATGAACCCATTATCATATCTGTTTCATTTCAAAAATCGTTTGCAAAACATTTTGAAACATCAATCTACTCGATAAACGGTGTCGTCAAAGTGACCTTAACAATATATATCATCATTGATACAATCAATTACCACATTCGGATAACATCAAAGAATAATACAATTAAACCGAACTATGAAATCATAACATCTGGGCGTACACCCATAACTCGTTAACAAGAACGGTGACAATTTATAATACGTCAATAATATCCATACAGGATAAGCAACTAAGTGCAATACTGATACCGCAGTTAGGGTTCACAATTTTCACATCATACCACCCCACACGGCGGTTCAAAGTCAAAACATCAATATGTCTAATTGTACACACATACAATGTGTCACAAGTATCGAATACAACCCCACTACACAACACCGTGCAAATAAAATTTTGCACCACAATTAATTCGCACAGATGGAATCATGAAAACAGATACCTCGCATAAAAGAGGAGACTTACGTCCACAGACTGCACAGAGATGATGGCTGCACCATGATACTAATCACAATTTAACACAATTGATCACAATGGATCACCATGATCACACTTGTTCACAATTGCTCACCCGGGTGACATGACAAGACACGACTCGACAAGATTCAACTAGACCCAACTGCCTAGGTTTTCGCAAACCTAAGCTCTGATACCATTTATGTAACACCCCCAATCCAATCAGGGATATTACACGTCGTAGACCCCTTTCCACAAGGAGCTACCATGTGGGAGACTACAAATCAAAACCCACATGCGGTCAACTTGACCAAAATATAATATCGTAGACCGATTAGGTATCTCAAAACACAGCATAACCGTACATTTGATGAATAAAAAATACAACACAATCACATAGTACATAAAATGTCCATCCCCTCAAGGATGACAAGAACTCAAACCGACAGATCACTGACAGACAACAGACTACAACTGTGACTCGTATCACCGCTTTGCATCATCCTTCGAGCCAATTCTGTGGTTGCTCACTGTCTAGTCAGAACACCTGGAATAAATAACAAAATCCCCAACGAGGGGTTAGTAATGGAATCGCTAGCAAGTAACTAAGCTATACAATTATACATCAAGAATACAACCGTTATGAAAATAACATTTCGACAAGGTAGTAACACGATCCCCGAGTCTAAAGTCTTTTGAAAATTATTTCCTTAAAAACAAATTATGTGAATTCCTCCTGAAATCACTTTAAGAGATTATTTAGAGACTTCGGGGGTCTCAGTGTAAAATCCTGAAACATGAATGTTTTTCCTTTCCAAAAGGTTTTCTTACAAAATCATACAAATGATTTTATTCTCAACTCAAACCTCAAGACCAAAACCATATTCACCAATATAATCGGGATTCAAGATTCAAACATAAACAATTCAGAGATATCAAATCAACAGTCAAAATGTCTCCGTGGCCCCGAAGGGTCCCACCCGGATTAGCTCATCAAAAATAATCTCAAACACACCCATAAGTTATCTTGACATCGCACTCGCAAGTGACAATTCTCGGAGCCGTCTCCAGATCTACCCGATTAGATAACTTTATGGTCAACTCGGAATGTCTGGCCGTACTCGCAAGTAATGCGCCTCCGGAGGCCTCGACGAAACCCTACCTGGATAACATCATTCAAACACGCCTATAAGTTATCATGACATCGCACTCGCAAGTGACGATTCTCGTAGCCCTCTCCAGACCTACCCGAATTGATAACCTTATGGTCACAACGTAATGTCTGGCCGTACTCGCAAGTAACGCGCCGCCGAAGGCCTCGACGGGTCCTTACCCGGATGACATCTCAATTCGCTAAGACACATAACAACAACAAAGGCACAATATTCACTACAACCGTAACCACATAACACATAAGTTAACGCAACATAACTTCCACAAAGGCACAACATTCACAGCACACCATCATTCAGGAAAAAGGCTAATGAGCGAATAATACAAATACACAATTCCACAGTTCCTCGGTTAACTACTCATTCCTAGTATCCTCTTTAAGCACAAAATAATATGAAATGGTTGTTATCATACTTCATGAAACTCAAATTTACGTTCGTAATTACTTTCGTAAAATCACATCTTTGTTAAAAATAAGTTACGGTTAAATATACCGTCACTAACAAGTCCACGCTAAATTCATGACACATCACATTCTCAAAGTATAAGGAATATAGATGAGATACTCGCCTCAAGTCCAAAGCACACGAAGCAACAGGAAAGCTCGACTTAATAACCGCTACCGAACACTCCGAGAACACAGTTCAACCGGGAAGCTCGGACCACAAAGAAGACAACGAACGGGAGGGTTCCGACTCGAGTTCTTCACAAGGACTTCGTCCCTAAGTCATATCAACAATAACTCAGCAATCGAATGATGAATAATAATTGCATAACGCCCGAATCCCCCTCTAAGACCTTCTATCGGACACCTTCAAGGCGTCGATTAAGAACTCGACCAAAACAACGAATCTATACAATCCAACCATGGAATAACAAGGGAAATAATAGAATACATCGAAATAATCATCAATCCATCATAAATCTAAGTTATTACGGCTAAATCAGACAAAACCAAGCAAAACCCCCAATTTTTCCAAACTAGGATTTCTAGGAAATCTGTCCTGATTCGCTCGATCAAAAGATGTTATAGGATGTATAATCGATGATATGAACTCTAGGATTTCATGGGTTCATCGCTTGACAACATGCCTACACGCCTATCAAACCTCCAGCCGCGGAAGGGAAAGAAACGAGTGAGAAAATGTGTGAAAACCCGTCTGCTGGGCCTTATATAGGCGGCCTGCCGGCCGCCTTACGTACGTAATCGGCCATGGCTTACGGTCGTAATCGGCCATGGCCGAGCCAACTGCCCAGAACTGCCAGCAGTGTTACGTACATGACCGGCCAAGGCTTACGTACGTAACAGGCCTTACGGTCATAACTACCGGACCCTTGCAGCCGTAACCGGCCAGGTGTGCCAATACCCAGCACGTGCGGCCATGACTCGGCCGTGGCCAACTCCGACGATCCGAACGTCCCCGAAATCCAAACCTGAATATGAATTGATGATACAGTTACGAAGTACTCGCAAAGACGAATCCAAGCGCTAAGAGAACACATGATTCCGACCACCCGAAGGCTCGAAATTTGACAATGGAAAGTAATTACCCCAAACTTTGGGAAATTACGAGAACGGCCCAAAATATCCGAAATACACGATACACGATCGAAACACCAAGGCAAAGCTCGCAACATGAATAATAACATTAAATGAACTTACAAGAAACTCGAAACATCAGTTTCGGACGAGATTCGCAAGAATCGAACTCAAGTGCGGAAAAGCCAATTAAGAACACGAAACTCAACAAAATGATACCGAAACGAACTCGGATGACAAAAAGTGTAGAATTAATCATTCTCGGAATCACGAAACGGTCACGAGTGAGTCGTCAAAATGGACTTATGCCGAAAAAAGAAATTATCGAAAATCGAAATTGCGGATATTACACATTCGAGGGCATATTCCTAACAATCTCCCACTTGCTCTCAATGCCATACATCATGGTATACAATACCCATGTTCTTCAGGTGTATTTCCAAGACATCCTGAGATAACGGCTTAGTAAGCGGGTCAGAGACATTGTCTTCTGAGTCTACTCTTTGCAACGAAACATATCCTTTTTCAACCATCTATCGAACGATGTGATACTTTATCTCTATATGCTTGGTATTGTGGTGAGACCTTGGATCCTTGGCTTGGGCAACAGCTCTATCATTATCACAGAATAGTGATATAGGCAGCTCCACATTAGGCACCACTTGAAGTTCTTGCACAAATTTCTGCATCCAAAATGCTTCCTTGCTTGCCTTTGAGGCAGCTTGGTACTCTGCTTGGCAGGTGGAATTTGAAGTAGCGCTTTGCTTGGAGCTTCTCCAAGATACTGCTCCTCTATTGAGAGTAAACAAATACCCAGATGTCGACTTAGAGTCGTCCTTGTCTCCTTGAAAATCGGAATCGGTGAATCCAATCACCTTCAGTTCTCCACCACCGTAAGTAAGAACCATAAAATATTCTTTACGGAAGTCCAGTGTTCCTTCCCGGGTTTGCTTGGAAATGACTTACCATACTAACAGCATAGGCTAAGTCTGGTCTCGTGCACAACATAGCGTACATGAGGCTACCCACTGCCGAGGCATAGGGCACCTTACTATCTCTCTTTTGTCTTCCTCACTATGAGGGTACATTTTCGTGGTGAGATGAATTACGTGTCTCATGGGAAGGAACCCTCTTTTAGATTCATCCATCTTGAATCTTCTCAGGATTTTATCTATATAGAGGGCTTGGAAAAGTCCTATCATTCTTCGCGGGCTATCTCTGTAAAGATGGATCCCTAGAATATATGAAGCTTCTACCAAGTCTTTCATGGAGAATGTTTTAGAAAGCCAAGCTTTCACAGTGCTAAGCATTGCTACGTTATTTCCTATTAGTAGAATATCATCTACATATAGTACTAAGAACGCAATGTTGCTTCTACTGACCTTTTTGTAAACACATGGTTCCTCCTCATTTTGCACGAAGTCAAAGTCCTTGATTGCTTCATCAAATCGAAGGTTCCAACTCTGAGAAGCTTGCTTCAGCCCATAAATAGCTCGTTGTAGCTTACACACCTTATGAATATTAGCTTTGGACACAAAACCCTTAGGTTGTTCCATATAGATTTTCTCCTCGAGGTATCCATTTAGAAAAGCCGTTTTGACGTCCATTTGCCACATTTCATAATCGTAATAGGCCGCAATGGCAAGCATCATGCTAATTGACTTGATCATAGCTACGGGCGAGAAGGTATCATGATAATCGATCACTTCCCTTTTGGTATAACCCTTTGCCACAAGCCTGGCCTTATAGGCATCAACCTTTCCATCCCCATCAGTCTTCCTCTTATAGATCCATTTACTTCCAATATGCTTCATTCCAGCTGGTAGATCTACTATAGTTCAGACCTGATTGGCATGCATCAAGTCTATCTGAGCTTTCATTGCTTCTTGCCATTTATCGGAGTCCACATCCACTATCGCTTGGTCATAGGTGACATGGTCATTCTCACGGCTATCAGGTGCGTCGTGGAGACCCAGTTCCTCGACATGTGTATAGCCATACCTATCAGGTAGGTGAGACACCCTATCAGACCTTCGAAGTGGAGGTTGTGTTACAATAGGTTCGGTTCGTGATCCCTTATCAGATGTCTCCTCTGGACTTTCATTATGCTCTTCCAAAGAGATATTTCTACCCGAGCCACCTTTCTTATTGAACTCATCCTCAAGGAAGTGTGCTTGTAAAGCCACAATGACCTTATGGTCTTCTGGCATGTATAATAGATAACCCATCAAGTACTCTGGGTATCCAGTGAAACGTTCCTTGACGGACCTTGCTTCCAGTTTGTCCACCTTAGCCTTCTCGACATAGGCTGGACATCCCCAAATCCTTATGTGATTAATACTTGGTTTCTTACCATTCCACATCTCATGTGGAGTGATAGGAACGGATTTGGAAGGACATCTATTTAGGATATAGTCAGTGGTAAGTAAGGCGTACCATAATAGGTAAATTGGTAAATCAGTGTAATTCAACATGGAGCGGACCATGTCCAACAAAGTCCTATTTTTTCTTTCTGAAACACCATTTAATTGTGGGGTTCCTGGCTGCATGAATTTTGAAACATTCCATGTTCCCTTAGGATCTCAACAAACTCTATGCTCATATATTCGCCACCTCGGTCCGACCGAAGTGCTTTGATATGAAATACAGTCTGTTTTTCAACTAGGGCCTTAAATTCTTTGAATTTAGCAAAGGCTTTGGATTTATGTTTCATCAAGTACATAATTTCATACCTAGTATGATCATCTGTGAACATTATGAAATATTGATATCCGTCTCGGGCTGCTTCCAAAGCAATACAAACATCGGTATGTACCAACCCAAGTTTTTCAGCAGAGAGGAACTTAGTCATCTTACCTCTAAGGCAGGATTCACAAGTTGGATAGGGTTCTACACCCAATGGACTTAAAAGTACATCTTTATCCATTTTCTGAACCTTGGTCTGATCAACATGACCAAGTCTAAGGTGCCACTTAAGAGCTTGATTAGTATCTTAATTGCCACGTTTCCTAGTTATAGTATTCACTGCTGTTTTATTTTGTAAGTTCAGATGATATAAATCATTCGACAATGTAGCTGTGCTAACTAATTTATTTCGAAAATAAATTTTACAACTACCATTGCCAATGAAGAAAGAAAATCCTTTTCGGTCCAAGACTGGAATGGATACAATATTTTTATGCCCCTTGGGCAAAACAAGTACTTCATCTAACGTCAAAATAAAACCAGATTCTAAACCCAGTAGAAGTGATCCAATATCGGTTGTCTCGACACTATGTCCGCTTCCGACAGTGATCATCACTTCCCCAGCTTCAAGCTGCCTACTTCGTTCCAGATCCTGATTCATAGTAAAAATATGAGAAGTAGCACCTGAATCCAGAATCCATGAATTAGAATATATAGTAGCGGAACAATTGGTTTTAAAAACAAAAAGTTCCGTACCTGATGCGCCATTTATCTTAGGACAAGTCCTATGCCAGTGGACCAGATCACCGCATTCAAGACATTTGTCCGTAGGTTTTGGGCCGACTACCTTCTAAACCTTTTGGGCCTTGCCCTTGCCTTTATGCACCCATTTCTTGGGTTTATACTGCTCGTATGTCTTTTTCTTCTTGTTCTTGGACCTCCGAGACCCAGAAGAAATCACAAGAGCAGCCTCCCTTGGTTTATTCTTCATGTTAGACTGTGCCGTCACCAGTTTATTCATTGACCCAGCTAATTTGCATGAAATCTCATTATAATTGAAATTCATTACAAACTGCATGAAGGAGTCAGGCAGAGACTGAAGGATGAGATCAATCTGAAGGGATAAATCCATATGAAAGTTGAGCACCTCGAGCCTCTGAATCATAGAGATCATCTTGAGGACGTGGTCTCTCACTTTCTCCTCTTCTTTCATCCTAGCACTGAACAACTGTTTCGATATCTCATATCTAGCAGTCCTAGTGTGCTCTCCATAAAGTTCGGTCAAGTGTGCGAGAATCTGCCTAGCAGAAGTCATTTTGTTGTGCGCTCTCTGCAGCTCATTAGTCATTTAGCCCATCATAAATCCACGGACCAGCACCTCATCTTTGACCCATTATTCATGGACGTCAATCTCTTCATGATTACCCCTAGTCCGGACTGGATTCGGTGGAATGTCCGCCTCCAAGACGTATCCCAGAGACTCCATACTGAGTACAATCATCAGATTCCGCAACCAGTCAACGAAGTTGGGGCCAGTTAGGAGATTCTTTTCAAGTAGTATTGCAAGTGGGTTCTTTGCCATTTTAGAGAGATATAGTTACGTTTCTCTGCATTGATATAGACAAGATTGAATTAGTGATTTGTTTTATTATGACCGAGTATAGAATTTAAGAGCTTGTATAATTTTTGTCTCGGTCAGAATTACACACTCCCGTGTTATAACCCGGAAGTCATGGTAAGATCGACTTCTTAGTGGTGATCAAGTTCTTTATAAATTTTAACAGACGCAACCTGTCAGGTTTCTTACCTATTAATTTTTGTAAAGTGGTGTCCAACACTAACCCGTCCAACTAATGATTCGATCTTCTTTTACCTCTAGTCTTTATGCCCTCAACCTATCAGGTTTCTTGGCAATCCAGACTATCTAAGTTGTTGACCATCAACATCTATCAGTTTGACTATTGAATCTCACCCGGCAACCTATCAGGTTTCTAGGGGCGAAATTTATCACCAACCGAAGGCATCTAATGCACTAAAGATTTTTTCAACCTCTACCAAATGTACTACCCCGATAACTCGGAAGCATAGCACACCAGCTCGGGTATCAATTTTCTACGAGTTTGATTGAGGGTAGGAAACCTCGTAACCTTTTTCAAACTTAGTCTCTTTGTTGTCGGGAGAATTTCGCGATTAATGTTATACTTTGCACATTAATTCATTTATACGCGCATTTGTTTGTCAATCATTCAAAATGAAAAACAGTAAATAGCAACCTAGTTATTAACAACATATAGCTCATGGACTTTTTCCTAAGTACTGGGCCAACCGAATGACCCAATAAAGAAAAATAAAATAGTCTCCGATTCTTCGTCTTCTCGGTCGGTTGTCTTCGGTCTTCGTCATAGCCAAATAAATAATTACATCATAGAAAAATGCATCCTATTATACAAATTTTCTAGTAAAAATAAATAGGCTCAAAACGGCCTTTACAACCCAATCGAATTGAACAGATCAAAACTAAGTCCACGAGCTATATCACCATCACATAACGATTCCACACAACATGTAACGGTAATGAAATTAAATAATTAATTTTAATCTATATTAATCCAATTAATCTATAAAATTAATGTATTCAATTTCTACAATATTGATCCAATTAATATATATGGCATTAAAATTAAATAATCAAATAATATATTAATCCAACCAATATAAAAATTAATCTATGGTACTAATCCAATTAATAATAATAATCGTCCTTTCAATTCGCTCGAAGTAATCCGACCAAAAATAGTATTTCCGTTTAATATCTTTCCCATTTAAAATAATATTCCAAATATTTATTTTAATCAAATTAAATCCAATTTAAAATATGGGAAAATATTACAACGTAATACAGAGATTAAACGAAGTCCCGGATGAGTCGCAACGGGCCCGACCATAAGCCGAGCCGAAAAGGGGCTGGAGGGTGACCGGTGGGCGAGTCACACACTGCTACTATCCGGGTAGCAGGCAGCCCGTCCGGCCACCCTGTCAGGCACCGCATGGCAGTGACTCGGGCAGCCCCGGGCTGCCGAGTCCGACCTCCGTTCGGCTCGTTTTTTTTTGGTTCGTTTCCAAAATGTGATGTGTCTAATTTTTTTATATATGACTTATAAATCAATAAAATAAAATTTTATAGATTTATAATTCACATAAAATCATAGAAACAAAATTTACAACGAATAATTAAATATCTCCGATTATACCAATAATGATTCTAAATCATAAACATCAATCAATAGCATTCAAAATGCACAAATAATCGTATATACGGTATCATTGACCTCGCTCTGATACCACTGTTGGGATTCCGGAAACAAAAAAGAATGCGCGGCGGAATAATAATAAAGAATCCCAAACAGGATTGATCAAGTAATGTATATACGAAAAGAAAAAATGAAGATAAAAGGATTACGGTCACATACCCTTGAAGCCTTTTATAATATCTTCGTAAGTTGGTGATGATCACGAACCCAAGCACGAGCACGAAATCCCTTCATCCCCAACACCGAAAATATGATACCTCTACGTCACCATGGGTCGGAAGTTTCTCGAAAAAATCTACAAGACTCCGTCCTTCAAGAACACGACTAGAAAAACTCGTAGGAATTTTTCTCTCTTTATTTCTTATCTTTTTTCTCACCTCCAAGATGAAGAATTGAACAAGAAAAAAAATCTCTCTCTCTCTCTCTTACAATGGCTTCGGCCGAATGCTCCCAAGGGTGGTAATGTGTTGGTGATTATATGTTGGTGAAGATGATAATGATATCAAAACACCACAAGACAAAAGGAAAGATATAATATCAAAACAATATCTTCACCTAAGGATGGAATAATGTGTAAAGTCTTAATCAAAGACTACACTCCATGTGAGAGAAAGACAAAGGGGGCGGCCCATAAGGAATTTCCAAGAAACGGGCCGAGTCACTCGACTCGTCTACCTGACGTTCGTCAAACGAATCCGTTAAATACACTCTGTTTTATTTCCAATGTTATACTAATTAATCAATACAATTAATTAATTACATCAAATACAAATATATTTCTCTAAGAAATATAATTTATAAATTAAATTAATTACCTAGTAACTTAATTTCAATTTATAAGACTGCTATTTGATTTATCTAATAAATCATAATTAGATATCCAATATTTAATATTATTAGAGAGATAATAGATTCACATTTATCCATCAATGATCCTGATGAGCAACTCCATAGGTCCGTCTCAGCCGGCATTGGGAGGAACCAACTGTTGGGATTCGGTGCCTAAAACGAAGGCCCAGCGGAAGCGGTAAAACGAAAATTAATTCGATCCGAATCCCTACGAGGATCGATCGAGCTACGTATATACGAATATATAAACGAAAAGCAAGAGTTGTAAGAAACTAACCCTTGAAGTCCGTTGATTAAATAGTAACCTTCTCGTGAGCTATTCCCCAAGCTTTGCTTGATCTCTACGAATCCAATCCGCTCCAAGCCCTTGAACGATCCAAAGCCGAAAACACCGCGTCACTACTTGCCACGCACCAGAAAAACGACCGGAATGACAACACCCGATTAACCTCTAAGGTTACGGCTACAAGTGATGAAGCCTTTTATTATTACACTCTAGGTGTATAATATATATCTCTCTTTTGATTTCTTGATTTTTTTTTCTCTAAGAACCACCAAGAACACTTAAAGAAGATGATGAAGACTTTGAGAAAAGTTTTCTCTCTCTCTCTCACTCTCTTTCACGTTGGAATGGGTATGGTGAGAAAAAGATGAAGTCTTCTCTCCTAATTATATTCTAAATTCACCTAATGACAACTCCTTTCCCATTATATTAATAGATACTATATATATTAAGTCTTTGTCTTCCATTTAAAAATGGAGACAAAGACCAAAGGAAGGTGGGTGGAAATGGGGTGGCCTTCATGAAGAAAACGGACGAGTTCGATTCGTTTCAGACTCCCGTGAGTCCAAATAGATAAACTCCTATTCCGTTCCGATATATTTATATCAATTAATTAATCCAATTAATTAATCATATCAAATACATTATGACATAATTAATTTCTCCAAGAAATAATTATATCCATGAATTAAATTAATCACCCAGTAATTTATTTAATTCATTAGGCCGTAAATTAATTTATCCAATAAAACAATTTAAACATCCAATGTCCCAAATTTATATATCCAATATCTAATATTCATAATGAGAGAATTAGCTTGAATCATTCAGTCGTCAATCCTATTGCGCGACTCGGTAGGTCCGTCTCAGTCAGCAATGGGAGAAACCAAAGAGTAGTAACACCACCTAGCCCGCCTGGCGGCCTACACTGGACTCCAACTAAGAACGAATGGTTGGGATCATTCAAGAACCATTCTGTCGTGAATACCAGTATACGTATAAACCCTTCTTTCAAATGTCCCGATCAAGTTATAGGGTCACGGTCAGTCAAACCCCATCTGTACTTGGCGCTATGCATGCGTTAATGCAAACCGAGATCATCGAGCTCTCGTGTATCTAATACAGTTACCTCCAATGCTTTGGCCAAAGACTTATGATCTCATCTGCCAATAACCGCATAGGACATATAACCCGTTCACTAACAGGAGAAAGAATTCTATCTTGGTTTTCAGTAGGACCTGCTACTTGCCCATCAAGATGCACGTCGAGGTTGACCCCCACCTTCCGATTTATAGGGTCGAACTACTCTAATGAAAATCTTGACGTCACAAGCACATCCCTACTAAATCCTCAAGTCGAAGGTTCACGAATACCTATCACAACCTTTCGATTCCATCATTGACTGTCCCAGAGTGAAATCCGTGTGACGAATCGAGGGTGAGTCGGTTCGAGTATACTAATCCAATTAGCATACCTATAATGTGTGCTCCCACTAACCATTAGTGTTCGACAGGCACTCTCCTTGTCAAAGAACACGTCATACAAGTCTTCACATAAACTTAACGCCCAGTCAAGTTTCATCGACTTGCGAACGATTAAGTATTTGAGCTATAAACCTTTCCAGTGCCAACCCCCTTATCCAATAAGGAGCGGAACGTTTTGCTCTCAAATATGTAATATCCGTACTTTCTATTTTGGTAATTTCTATTTTTAGTGTATGTTCGTTTCGGATGACTCGCTTGTTACTGTTTTGGGATTCTGAATCTATTTTGTTCTTGGAATTTTTCCGTTTGGTCGAGTTTCGAGGATGTTTTTACGTAATTTTATCTTGAATTATATCTTGTCACATGTACGTTCGATTCTCGTAAAACTCATTCATTTTCGTTATTTCTCGGTTTGCATAGGTTCGTATGGTTGAGTTGGTCATGTTGAGACTTTCGGTTTGTTAATCCGACGTCGTATCGTAATTTTCGGGCACTTGGGCCATTTTTGTAATTTCCCATAAGTTTAGGAAATTTCATTTTCTTTGTCGTATTACGGACTCTCCGGTGATCGGAGTTGTATTTTCTTTCAGCACTCAACTCTGTCGCCTTGTATATTCCGTGTTCGTATTTCTGGATTCTGGCCTTGCTTCGCATTTCGACTTTTTCTGTACTGTCGGCAGCATGTACTGGACTGCTGCCTCAGTAGCGCACGCTACTCCTAGTTCCCTTGCGTGCGCTATCGCTGTGTGGTTAGCGTACGCTAACTTGGAGTTCGTAGCGTGCGCTAACGATTTCAGCGGACTGGGCAGAAGGTTCAGTATTTCGGTACTGGACCAGATAGCGTACGCTAATTTAGCGTTAACGCACGCTAATTTCTAACATTAGCAAACGCTAATCTTGTTAGCTTGCATACGCTAACGGGAGGACAGAAGGCTGACTGCATTTCCACACCCCGTTAGCGCACGCTAATTCTTGTGCGTAGCGTGCGCTAAGCCTATTTAATATAAATATGACAGCAACAGCCCAACTTCGTCATTTTCCATCCTTACTCCTCCTCTTCGGCTTTGAGCGATTCCAGACGAGGGTTAGGGCCGATTCAGACCAAATATCATCATCCACTACCATCCGTGCATTCCTTGTGTGAATTCTTCAAGTTCTTAACATTTTCTACCATCCGAATCAAGGTAAGAATTCCTGAAGCCCTTGTTTTGAGATTTTGGGGAAATTTTGGGGATTTCTTGTGATTTGACTCTTTTAATCTGAATTGTCATGGATTATTGCTAGAATTCAATCGTGTACTTGTATTCCTTCGTTTTTATTGAGGATTTGTAGTTTTAAACTCCGATTTTTCCATTGTTCATCACTTATACCCGACAATACCCTAGGAATGTTCGACGAATTGTTTCCAGCGGGTAGAACTAGGATGTATTCCTACGTTGTCGTAATTTTGAGATTGATTGCATATCATTATTGTGTTAGGATCAGACTTGTGAAGATTATTCGGGCCAAAACCTTTTCGTTCACCATTTTTCCTCACGTCGTGTTAACCAAGGCAAGTACATGTATTACATTCCGTTATATATGTTACATTTTCGAAATGAATGATAAATTGTGGCTTTCGGGTGCGTGAGTTGTGTTCCTTCCACCCGGAGCGTTCGACGGGATGTCTGGGGGTCTATATTAAGGAGTACGGCCGTGGAAGTGGACTTCGGTGCGTGTGTGATTGAACTTCCACCCGGAGCGTTCGACGGGATGTCTGGGGGTCGATACTAAGGGGTACGGCCACGGAAGTGGTATCCCACCCGGAGCATTCGACGGGATGTCTGGGGTCGATACTAAGGGGTACGGCCACGGGATACCAGTTGTGATCTTGTGATATCGTGATGAATTGATGACTGATTTGATTGCCAATGTAGTATTCCGGAATATTTATGGCAAATGATTTCTGATTGAGATGATTGTGTAAAAATAGTATTTGTATATAATGTTGTTTAGTTGTGTACTTGCACTAGCTATTCGAATGTTAACCCCTTAAATGGGGGAAATGCGTCTTATGCATTTCAGGTACCGGGAGAGCTGGGGAGCAGGCACGGGACATGCACGCAAAGGATGGGTTGGCATGATTATGAGGCTCGAGTCTTTAATTATGTTGGGTCATTTATATTGTTTGAGTATTGCAATTTGAATGGTTTTATTGTATTCGCTTAAAGTCCCCTGCGTGGGCAATGACATGGTACCGACTTATACTTTCACGTACTTCTATTAAAATGTTTTGGCCGAGGCCGCGGCACATTTTTACATTAATGATTGTGTCTTTGGGATTTTTCTTATACTGAATATGTGTCATGTGTTAGCCTGGTAGACCTCACGAGGGTTCTACGGCGTGTAATGTCCCATTTGAGAATTGTGGTGTTACAAAATACACGGACTAGTTTCTATATATATATATTTACGAGTTAGGAATGCCAGTAACTACCAGTAAATAAAGAAACATCCATTGCCTTATATTGATGATTTACATAATAACAAGTACAATGCCCTCACTCAACATCCTCTGAGTGGCATTCGAGGGCATACTCCTAACAATCTCCCACTTGCACTCAATGCCACACACTATGGTATCTAATACCCATGTTCTCCAGATGACGCTCCAAGCTAGTCTGAGAAAGTGGCTTGGTCAGTGGATCGGCGACGTTGTCGGCCGAGTCTACTCTGCGCAGCACAATGTATCCCTTGCGAACAAATTCTCTTACGAGATGATATTTCCTCTCAATATGTTTGGTGCTGTTGTGAAACCTCGGCTCCTTGGCCTACGCTACAGCTCCGTCGTTGTCGCAGTACAGCGGAACAGGTAGCTCAGCACATGGTATTGCTTGAAGTTCTCCCAGAAACTTCTTAATCCAGAACACTTCCTTGGAAGCCTCCAAGGCTGCTTGATACTCAGCCTGACAGGTGGAATCAGCAGTCGCGCTTTGCTTGCCGCTACGCCAAGATACTGCTCCTCCATTAAGAGTAAATATGTAGCCAGAAGTAGACATCGAGTCGTCCTTCAGTCCTTGGAAGTCCGAATCAGTGAATCCCACCACATCCAATTCTCCACCGCCATACATCAGAACCATATCTCTAGTCCTTCTCAAGTACTTGAGAACGTTCTTTATGGAAGTCTAATGTTCCCTACCTGGGTTTGCCTGAAACCTACTCACCATGCTTACAGCAAGCGCAATGTCAGGTCTCGTACACAACATAGCATACATACGGCTACCCACGACCGAAGCATATGGTATGTTACTCATTTCCTTTCGTTGTTCCTCACTTTGAGGACACATCTTCAAGGAGAGTTTTATTCCATGTCGCATCGGTAGGAACCCTCTTTTAGAATCATCCATCTTAAATCGCTTTAAGATTTTATCTATATGGAGGGCTTGGGAAAGACCTATTGTTCTCTTCGTTCTATCCCGATAGATCCGAATACCAAGAATATAGATAGCTTCTCCTAAGTCTTTCATGGAGAAATTACTCGAAAGCCAAGCTTTCACAGAACTGAGCATTCCCACATCATTTCCTATTAGTAGAATGTCATCCACATATAGTACTAAGAATGCGATCTTGCTCCCACTAACCCTCTTGTATACACAAGGTTCCTCTTCATTTTCCAAGAAGTCAAACTCTTTGACCGCCTCGTCAAAACAAATGTTCCAACTACGCGACGCTTGCTTCAGTCAATAAATGGAATGCTGAAGCTTGCACACTTTCTGAATATCGACTTCGGACACAAAGCCTTTAGGCTGCTCCATATAGATTTCCTCCTCGAGGAATCCATTAAGGAAAGCCATCTTTACGTCCATTTTCCATATCTCATAATCGTGGTAGGCAGCTATAGCAAGCATCATGCGAATAGACTTGATCATGGCTACGGGTGAGAAGGTATCGTGGTAATCAATCCCTTCAATCTGGGTATAACCCTTTGCCAGAAGCCTAGCCTTATAGGAGTCAACCTTTCCATCACCATCAGTCTTTCTCTTGTAGATCCACTTATTCCCAATAGGCACTATGCCCTTGGGGCGGTCTACTAGAGTCCAGACCTGATTGACATGCATCGAGTCTATCTCAGCTTCCATAGCTTCACGCCATTTTGCAGAGTCTACATCCACCATCGCTTGGTCATAGGTCGTCGGGTCAGTCTCTTGGCTATCACTTGGAACCTCATGGAGACCCAGCTCCTCCAAGTGCACAATCCCATACCTCTCAGGTAAATGAGACACCCTACTAGACCTACAAGGTGGTTGTACTTGTGTTTCAGAAGGTTCGGTTCTAGTTTCTTGCACAGGTGTCTCCCGAGGAGTTTCATTGTATTCTTCTAAAGAAATACTTCTACCTGCTCTGCCTTCCTGAATGAACTCATCTTCCAGGAAGTGTGCTTGTAAATCAACAACGATCTTTCGATCTTCGAGTATGTAGAATAGATATCACATCGTCCCAGATGGGAATCCAATGAAACGTCCCTTCGCGGACCTAGCTTTCAACTTCTCCACCTTAGTCTTCTTGACATAGGCGAGACATCCCCAAATCCTAATGTGATTAAGACTTGGTTTCCTGCCCTCTCACATCTCATGTGGAGTTTTAGGAACGGATTTGGAAGGACATATGTTCAAGATGTAAGCAGCAGTCAGGAGTGCATACCCCCACAGGTAAATCGGTAAGTCAGTATAGCCCAGCATGGAACGGACCATGTTCAACAAGGTCCGGTTCCTTCTTTCTGACACACCATTTAACTGAGGAGTACCTGGAGGTGTTAGTTGTGAAACTATTCCATATTCCTTAAGGAACTCGTCAAACTCCGTACTCATATATTCGCCACCTCGGTCCGACCGAAGTGCTTTGATATGATTACTAGTTTGTTTCTCGACTAGGGCCTTGAATTCCTGGAATTTCTCAAAGGCCTCGGATTTATGTTTCATTAAGTATACATAACCATACCTAGTATGATCATCTGTAAATGTAATGAAATATTGATATCCGTCATGTGCTGCTTCCAAAGCACCACATACGTCGGTATGGATTAATCCCAGTTTATCAGCGGCTCTTTCAAAAGTCCCTGTGAAGGGGGACTTAGTCATTTTGCCTTTAAGGCAAGATTCACAAGTAGGAAAGGGATCCGATCCCAATGGACCCATAAGTCCATCTTTTTCCATCTTGTAAACCTTGGTCTGACCAACATGACCAAGTCTAAGATGCCATTTCAAAACTTGATTGGTTTCATCCCTACCATGTTTTCTAGTCATAGTATTCACAACTACTTTGTTGTTGGGATTTAGATGATACAATCCATTTAACAATGTAGCAGTACCCACTAGTTTATTTCTGAAATAAATTTTGCAGGAACCATCATCAATGAAAAATGAAAAGCCTTTTCGGTCCATGACCGGAATGGATACAATGTTTTTATGCCCCTTGGGCAAAACAAGTACATCTTCTAAAGTCAAAACAAAGCCGGATTCTAAACCCAAAAGAAGTTATCCTATGTCGGTCGCCTCGACACTATGCCCGCTTCCGACTGTGATCATAACTTCTCCAGCTCCAATCTTCCTACTTTGTTCCAGATCCTGATTCACGGTACAAATATGAGAACTAGCACCAGAATCCAGTATCCAGGAAGTAGAAAATACAGTATCAGAACAATTTGTTTCCAAAACTAAAAGTTCTGTACCTGAAGTGCCATGAAGAATCGGACAGTCTCTAGCCCAGTGGCCCAGCTCACCACACTTGAGATAAGCATCCTTCTTCTTTTTGTTCTTCGGAACCATCGGGGCCTTGCCCTTTCCCTTAAGGTTCTTAACTTGTGGTCCTGTTTGCTTCTTGGTCTTTTTCTTCTTATTCTTAGACCTCAGGAGTCGGAAGAAATCACAAGAGCAGACTCCTTCATCCACGGAGTCTTCATCTAAGACTGAGCGATCACAAGTTTGTTCATTAGCCCAGCTAAATTACATGCAATCTCATTGCAGTTGAAGTTCATAACAAACTGTGAGAAGGATTCAGGGAGAGACTGTAGGATAAGGTCGGTTTGGAGAGAAGTATCCATTTTAAAATCAAGAGCCTCCAATCTCTCGATCATGGATATCATTTTGAGGACGTGTTCCCCAACTTTCTCACCTTCCTTCATCCTTGCACCGAACAGTTGCTTGGATATCTCATATCTAGCAGTTCTGCTGTGCTCACCATAAAGCTCGGTTAAGTGAGATAGAATCTGCCTAGCAGAAGTCATTTTCTTATGAGCTCTCTGAAGCTCATTAGACATGGAAGCCATCATATAAGCACGGACTTTCACGTCATCCTTAACCCATTTTTCGTGGTTTTCAATATGTTCCTGATTGGCTCGGGTCCGCACAGGAGGCTGTTGGAAAGTAAAACGCAGCAGAAGCGAAGTTTGATAAAGTTGATGATAGCGTTTTACACATCTACGAGCATTAGATCTATTTAGGCATGCTAATTAATTAATTACTAAGACTAATAAGCAATTTAAATATTATTTATTATTTATTAATTAAATATGTTGATTAATCAAAATATCCTAATCTAGATCCAAGATCATAGGATATTACCTTTTGAAGCGTGTTGGTTACTTCCGTCTTGATCGCCTTGTATTTCTACCTTTACATCTTCTAGAGTATGATCCGCCTTGAACCGGACGTTGTGTGGGCAACGAGCTACCGGATCTTGCTTGGACACCTATGGGATCGGCCGAAACAATATGCCTCACAATTCTCGATTTTTTTTCTTCAAGTAATTCCGATATGTAGCAAGAATTAAAGTGTTCTCTCAATTGTGGAATCAAAGACACAAGTCAAGATCCACAATTAAACACTTAGAAGAAAAATCAAAATTTCTTGTGTATATTAATTATAAAATCGGCCAACCGCCCCATTGTCCTATTTATAGGCTCTTGGACTACTACTAGGGATCTAAAGGAGGATTATGGAAGGACTCCCAATTAATTCATCTTACCTTATTAGGACTCTTCCTAATATATGATGAATCTATTAATATCAACTTAGTCCACTAAAAAGTTGATATTGCACTTCCTACCAAAATCCCAAATTACGAAATTGGGCTTCTTATTAAATATATTATTTCCTGTATTTAAGATATCGAATGTTCATTAATTAATTATAAGCTACTGACAGCTTTAATTAATTAATATCTTATCCAAGAGTAGTACCACTCGAACCTTATTATTATATCGGAATTAAATCCACCTGTATGGTTTAATATAATAATCATTATCGAGCTCCTCAAGGGGACATCATCAACCCGCACGAGTCGGGACACGATTTCTAGTAATAATAATAATTGTCGTATAAACAATATTATTACCCAAGATACGAGGCTTATTGAGTCGATCATTTTGACTCTCACCTATGGTAAATCAAAGCAATAAGTATTATAAATACACAATTGAATATTATATACTTAGAATTAAGAAATAATAATTATCCGAGATTTACGTTCTTCTTACGGTCGATCAGAAGACACTATCTCACCTCGATCCTGTTCAACGTATGCAAATACGCTAATGCATGCTAATAGTCAAGACCAACTATTCTCAAGCATACACTACAACCCTTTATATAATTTGTCTAATAATTATATAGGTTGTGAACTATTATATTATTTTATAAGGCACCGATAATATGATCTTCCGTGTGACACCAACACACCACATTATCTACAATATAAAATAATTAGACATTTCATTTGCATAATCATAACGTGAATTAATATGCAAAACATGTGATTAAATGTAATTAATATCCTCATAGGTAGTAACAGGGAATTTAGGTAATACAAGCATAAAGTATGCTTTGCAGTATACAATCCTAACAATCTCCCACTTATATTCAAAGCATGCATTTAAGTATACTACTCTATTACATAGTCTCTCATTTCTCCCACTTATACTCAAAGCAATGCTGCCATACACCGTAATCCCATTCCTTCCACATGCCTTTCAAAAACTTTTAAAGGTAGGCCTTTCGTGAAAGGGTCAGCAAGATTATCTTCCGATGCAACCCTGGCTACAACTATGTCTCCTTCCTTTACGAAGTGTCGTATGATGTGGTACTTACGGTTGATATGTTTACTTGCCTGATGGGCTCGTGGTTCCCTTGAATTTGCAACTGCACCAGTATTATCACAATAAAGTGTAATACCCTCTGGCAAATCGGGAATCACATCTAAGTCCTGCTGGAAGTACTTGAGCCACACTGCCTCCTTGGCTGCCTCAGAGGCTGCCACGTACTCGGCTTCCATTGTAGAGTCCGAGATGCATTTATGCTTCACACTCCTCCAACTAATGGCTCCACCTCCCAGGCTGAACACATAACCCGAAGTAGACTTGGACTTTTCTTTGTAAGATGAAAAATCTGAGTCAATGTAACCCACCGGAAATAGGTCGTCTGATTGATATACAAGCATGTACTCCCTAGTCCTTCTCAGGTACTTGAGTATGTGCTTGTGACAATCCAGTGTCACAGTCACAGGTTTGGTCGATATCTAGCAGCCATGCCCACGGCATGACAGATATCTCGTCTAGTGCAAAGCATAGCATACATGAGACTTCCCACAGCAAATGCATAAGGGACCATCTTCATGACATCTATCTCCTTTTGTGTCTTAGGACACATGTTTTTAGATAGTTGAATTCCATGTCTGTAAGGTAGAAAACCTTTCTTGGAATTCTCCATGCTAAACCGCTTCAGCACTGTATCGATATAGGATGCCTGGGATAAGCACAACATCCTTTTCTTCCGATCACGAAAGATCCTGATTCCAAGGATGTGTCCTGCTTCTCCTAGATCCTTCATATCGAACTGCTCATATAGCCATACCCGTACGTCCGACAATTCCTTCACGTTGTTTCCAATCAGAAGAATATCGTCTACATACAGTATAAGAAACACCAACACGTTTCCATCGCATTTCTTATACACGCAACTCTCACTCGGACATTGGACGAATCCATATGACTGGACAAATTCGCCAAAACGAGTGTTCCAAGATCTAGATGCTTGCTTAAGTCCATAAATGGATTTCTTAAGTTTGTACACCAAGTGATTTTCTCCTTCGGCAATGAATCCCTCTGCTTGGCGCATATAGATTTCCTTGTCTAGACTCCCATTCAAGAATGCAGTCTTGACATCCATCTGCCAAATCTCCATATCCAAATGCGCAGCTATAGCTAAAAGAATCCGGATTGACTTAAGCATGGCTACCGGCGAAAAGGTTTCATCATAATCGATACCCTCTTTCTGAGTGTAACCTTTTGCAACAAGCCTCTCTTTGAAGGTTTCAACCTTCCCATCACGTCCTTTCTTTCGCTTGTAGACCCATTTACTCCCAATGGCTTGTACACCATCAGGTAGCTCTACTAGCTCCCACACTTGATTGGAATCCATAGATCCCATTTCTGATTCCATTGCTTCTTGCCAGGAGTCAGCATCTTTATCTTCGATTGCCTCCTTATAGGTCCAGGGAACTAATTCATCTTCGTCTGGGATTGAGTCTGAAGACTTTCCCACGCCTATGAATCATTCGGGCTGACGAACAACCCTCCCACTATGATGAGGCAAATCCTGAGTTGGTGTAAAAGTTTCAGAATCGATATGTGGTGCAGTGTCAGTTGGCGCTTGTACGATTGGTATAAAAGGAGTCTCGCCCCTCGGCTCTTCCAAAATAATCTCGCTCATGGGCTTGTGACTAATCATATAATCCTCTTCCAGAAATCGGGCATTAGTGCTAACAATGACCTTCTGATCCTGGGGACTATAGAACAAGCCACCCTTCGTTCCCTTAGGGTATCCTACAAACACTCGCACTTCTGTACGAGATGCCAACTTATCAGCTTCCTTATTCAGAACATGTGCTGGAGTACCCCAAATCCGAACATGTCCTAGACTGGGCTTACGCCCACTCCACAGTTCTGTGGGTGTTTTTGGAACTCATTTCGAAGGCACCAGGTTTAAAATGTACGCTGCTGTTTCTAAGGCGTATCCCCAAAACGAAATAGGTAAATCTGAATAACTCATCATTGATCTAACCATTTCTAAAAGAGTCCTATTCCTTCTTTCAGCTACACCATTTTGTTGTGGAGTTCCCGGCGTGATGAGCTGGGACAAAATCCCCTCATTCGCCAAGAAATCCAAAAACTCTCCACTAAGGTATTCGTCACCATGATCAGATCGTAGCGACTTGATACTCTTCCCATGACGCTTCTCTGTTTCAGCCTTGAAGTCTCTGAACTTGTCAAAGGCTTCAGACTTACGTCGCATCAAATAGATGTATCCATATCTCGAATAATCATCTATAAACGTGATGAAGTATTCGAGACGACCCCTAGCCTGGATATTCATTGGACCACATACATCCATATGAACCAATTCTAACACATTCTGAGCACGGTTTTCCTTGGCTTTAAAAACCCTTTTGGTCATCTTACCTTCCAGACAGGATTCACAAATTGGAAATGACTCAACTTGGAGATCATCCAATGGGCCATCATCTACCAATCTTTGAATCCTTCCAAGGTTTATATGTCGCAACCGTAAATGCCACAGATATGTTTGGTTTATGTTTGAAGGTTCTTTTCTCTTTTTAGGTTTAGACAAAGAGTTAAGTGATTTATGCATAGGAGTTTGTGCAGTATTAACGACATATAGTCCATCATTAAAAGTACCTTTGCAAATATATTCGCCGCTTCTTTTCTTAATAATGGCATCATCATCAAAAGAAACTGAATAACCATCGCTTTTTAATTTAGAAACCGAATTTAAATTCATTCTAAAATCCGGTACTAATAATACATTATTGAGAACTAATAATTTATCATTAATCTTCAAGCCACGACTCCCCTTGCAATGACCATAAGCACGGAATAATCGCCCCAATTGATGGTAATCTCGCCCGCACTAAGCTGCTTGGTTACCTGAAAACCATGCGAGTCAAAGCAAACATGATCAGTGGAGCCTGAATCAACTATCCACGAAGTGGAAGAACAAGCTGCCAAACATGTTTTGACTACTAATGCACGAGAGATACCTTTCTTAAGAGCAGGGCAGTCCGCTTTAAAATGTCCCTTCTAACCGCACTTGTAGCACTTTCCCTTTGGCTTTTTGTTCGCCTCGGGGTGAGGAGCCTTTCTTTTCACCTTGAAGGTTGCCACTTGCTTTTGGACAACCTGCTTCTTCTTCTTTCCCCATTTGGGTTTGGAAGAAGTAGCACCGGTTGCCGCAAGAATCTGATGATAACCTTGTTTGAAGAGACCTTAGCAGACTGAAGCTCTGTCAGAAGTTCCGCCAAACTATATGTCCTACGGTTCATATTGTAGTTAAGGCGGAACTGCTCAAAGCTTCTAGGTAAGCTGCCTAAGATAATATCGACCTGCGTTTCCGCATCGATAGTAGCCCCCAGTATGCTCAGTTCGTTCAAATGAGACATCATTTTCAGAACATGATCCCTTACTGGAGTCCCTTCAGACATTTGGGTTGTCATCAATACCCTTAGCATTTTGTCTAGCCGCTTGGTTCTGATGACCAAACATCTTGGTGAGACTTTTCATCATTTCCGCAGCCAAACCCATCGTCTGATGCTGATGCTGCAATACTTTTGTCAGTGAAGCCAAAATGTAACAGCGAGCCATCTCATCAGACTTTTTCCATTTTCAGAATTCAGCCAACTCTTCGGGAGTGGCATCCGGTTCTGGTTCTAGAGGGCTCTCCTCGATTAAGACAAATTTATGCCCCTCAGCAGTCAGGACAATGTCAAGATTTCTTTTCCAATCGGCAAAGTTAGTGCCATCTAGTTTATTTTCTTTGAGAATAACAGCTAGTGGATTCAAAGACATCTGAGAATAAAAATTAAAACATCCATCACATAATGCAGAGCAAAATATATCTAAAAATCTCAAAACACAATATATATATGCTAGCAACCAACACCTCGAAAAATCCGCACATGCAAGCCACGATCGTGTGGACGTTTACACACACATTTTCCAAGTAGAGTTTTACGTCTTTAATTTTACTATCTAGTCAAATTACGTTATGACAAGTAAAATTAATAGTTGGTTCCTCTTGACCATGTATTAATTAACATAGACTCCGATGGGGAGCTTACTAATTAATACACCTAAGTGAACACCATAATTTAACATCCTTAAAATATTATCTTTTAAATAATAGTCATACAGATGGAGAGGTCCTATCATAAAAAGTAATATTTACCTTATGTTATCATTTTGAAATTTAAAACTAGTGAACCTATAATTAGCACATCTGATATGGAGGAAGACTCTAATGTCAACGCGCATGCTAATTACTTCACAATTTAAATTAATTATGGAGGCCAATTTGATTTTGTTTTAAAAAAAAATCAATTTAATCACTTAGTTATTTTAGCCTTAAGGTTTTCAATTTTCTCGTCCTAACATGCAAGGAAACATATCACGCATACATCCATACATACCATACATCAAAATAATAAAAAACCAAAATAAAGCATGGATAATTAAATTTATCCAATTATCATGGTCTTCTTCCTTGAGTTGAATCCGAGAAAATCTTCGACTCGATCTCTCCCACTGAATCAAGTATCTCGTCGCTCCTCCCCGGCCGGGCCGTGGATTTTCAAAATAAAAATTTCACTTTTATGCAAAATTAATTACATAAAAAAAATTTAATTTTAAATTCCGACTTCCCAATGGGCCATGAGCTAACGGCAGCAGACCGGACCAAAAGCTGGGCGGCCGGCCCGAACAATGCCGGCCGGACAGTGCCGCGGCATGGCATCCGCTTCGGCCTTTCAGCGGCGGCCGTGTCTTTGCTCGCGGTCATTCTTTATCGGCCATGATCCGGCGATCCGGTTCTGCTCTATTTCTTCGTGATCCCGTCTTTTCCGAATTCGATTACAATTTTATACGAAATAAAATACATCGAAATTACATCAAGATTACACGAAAAATAAAACCACCTAGAACTACCCGCGGATTTTCTCACGGGAAAAATCATTACATGCCTCAAAAAATGGGCCAAACCAACAATTGCATAATTAATAAAAAAAATACACCATTCATATAAACCATGATAATTGGATCATATCACCTGCAAGAACACATCTAGCAAAATATTCCAACATCAAAATATATGAATATTTAAATTGCTATCAATTAATCACTAAAATTAATTAAAATAGTAAAAGCCTAAAAATCCGTTTCTGATACCAATTGTTGGAAAGTAACGCAGCGGAAGCGGAGTTTGATAAAGTTGATGATAGCGTTTTACACATCTACGAGCATTAGATCTATTTAGGCATGCTAATTAATTAATTACTAAGACTAATAAGCAATTTAAATATTATTTATTATTTATTAATTAAATATGTTGATTAATCAAAATATCCTAATCTAGATCCAAGATCATAGGATATTACCTTTTGAAGCGTGTTGGTTACTTCCGTCTTGATCGCCTTGTATTTCTACCTTTAGATCTTCTAGAGTATGATCCGCCTTGAACCGGACGTTGTGTGGGCAACGAGCTACCGGATCTTGCTTGGACACCTATGGGATCGGCCGAAACAATATGCCTCACAATTCTCGATTTTTTTTTCTTCAAGTAATTCCGATGTGTAGCAAGAATTAAAGTGTTCTCCCAATTGTGGAATCAAAGACACAAGTCAAGATCCACAATTAAACACTTAGAAGAAAAATCGAAATTTCTTGTGTATATTAATTATAAAATCGGCCAACCTCCCCATTGTCCTATTTATAGGCTCTTGGACTACTACTAGGGATCTAAAGGAGGATTATGGAAGGACTCCCAATTAATTCATCTTACCTTATTAGGACTCTTCCTAATATATGATGAATCTATTAATATCAACTTAGTCCACTAAAAAGTTGATATTGCACTTCCTAACAAAATCCCAAATTACGAAATTGGGCTCCTTATTAAATATATTATTTCCTGTGTTTAAGATATCGAATGTCCATTAATTAATTATAAGCTACTGACAGCTTTAATTAATTAATATCTTATCCAAGAGTAGTACCACTCGAACCTTATTATTATATCGGAATTAAATCAACCTGCAGGGTTTAATATAATAATCATTATCGAGCTCCTCAAGGGGACATCATCAACCAGCACGAGTCGGGACACGATTTCTAGTAATAATAATAATTGTCGTATAAACAATATTATTACCCAAGATACGAGGCTTATTGAGTCGATCATTTTGACTCGCACCTATGGTAAATCAAAGCAATAAGTATTATAAATACACAATTGAATATTATATACTTAGAATTAAGAAATAATAATTATCCGAGAAATATGTTCTTCTTACAGTCAGTACAGAAGACACTATCTCACCTCGATCCTGTTCAACGCATGCAAATACGCTAATGTATGCTAATAGTCAAGACCAACTATTCTCAAGCATACACTACAACCCTTTATATAATTTGTCTAATAATTATATAGGTTGTGAACTATTATATTATTTTATAAGGCACCGATAATGTGATCTTCCGTGTGACACCAACACACCACATTATCTACAATATAAAATAATTAGACATTTCATTTGCATAACCATAACGTGAATTAATATGCAAAACATGTGATTAAATGTAATTAATATCCTCATAGGTAGTAACAGGGAATTTAGGTAATACAAGCATAAAGTATGCTTTGCAGTATACAATCCTAACAGAGGCGCCGGAATTTCCATCTCCAAGACGTATCCCAGTGCCTCTATACTGAGGACAATTATCAGATTGCGTAGCCAATCCACAAAGTTAGGTCCCATTAAGGTGTTCTTTTCGAGTAGAATTGCGAGTGGATTCATTGTTATATTGAGATTTGAGTTTGCATTAAGTACGATAGATTAATTAGTGACTCATTCAATTATGTTCTGAGTATAGAATTAAGGTTTTTTTATTCTTGTTACCCAGCTCCCACTATTTTTATCGGAATAACACACTCCCATGTGAAATCCGGAAGTATCGTCGCTCTACTTCATAGTCGTGATCGAGTTCTTTATAAATCTTAATAGAGGGCAACCGAACAGGTTTTTAGTCTATTAATTTTCATAAAGTGGTGTCCAACACCAACCCATCTAATGGATGATTCGATCTTCTTTTTTCCCTTGTTCACTCCCCTCAACCTATACGGTTTCTATGATTCGTGAACAAGTTAAGTTTATACCATCGACGCAAATCAGTTACACAATTGAATCTTATCCGGCAACCTATCAGGTTTATAGGGATAAAATTTGCTCCAACCGAAGGCATCCAATGCGCTCCCGGTAATTTATCCGTCCTCCCAGAACGACTACCCCGATAACTCGGAAGCATAGCACATCCGGTTTGGATTTCAATTTCCCGAAAGCTCGATGGAGGGAAGAAAAACCTTGAAACCTTATAAACTTAATAATTTGTTGTGGGAGAATTTTCACGATTAATGTTACACTTTGCACATTAATTCATTTAAACGCGTTTGTAGCATTCATACAATATGAACAACCATTCACAACCTAGTTGCTACCAGCATGTGGTTCATGGACCTTTCCTAGAAAACAAAAACTTCGTAATCTAATTACAAGTCTTCGTCTTGAATCTTCATCTTCTCGAAATGGATCTTCATCAGGTCTTCGTCATTACATATAAATTTTACATTGAAAATTGCATCCTAGATACAAATATTTCTAGTAAAATAAATAGGCTCAAAACGGCCTTTACAACCCAATCGAATAAAACGAACGATTCAAAACTAAGTCCACGAACCACATCCCCATTCAAAAGCATTCATCCAATAAATACTATATAGATGGAAAGCGTAGAGATACATTGATCCAATCAACAATACGAACCGATCCAATCGATTCAAAACCAATTAATCCAATTAATTCAAACAACCGTCAATTTTAACTTGTTTCGGACGAGAAAATATTTCATTAAATTAATTCCCCTAAGATTAAAATTACCATAATTAAATCTTAGTCAAATTAAATCCAATTTAATTTGTGGGAAATTAATTATCGAACGAAATATAAAACCGGAGTCGAAAAACACGGCCGAACCTTTGCTAGCAAAGGCGCCCGGTGCCGTCGGGGCCGGCGAGGAGCGGCGAGGACCGATAGGTTGCCGAGCATGCTCGGCACAGTGCCGACCATGGCGATCACGGGTCAGATCGCAATCTGCGCCTCGGACGCGGCGATGCCGGCAAGCCCAGTGCCGGGTCCGATTATGTTTTCGGCTCGTTTTTTGCCCCGATTCCAAAAATAACATTTTTCTAATCTTTATATTACACTTTAAATCAGTTTTTCAAAAGAAAAATAGATTAACATTGTAACATAAAATCATGAAAAAATAATTTTTGGATGAACAATAGAGCGGGATTGGCTTATGGAGCGGGAGCCGAGGCGATCGTGTACCGATCTCCTGACTCCGCTGCTGCCGACCTCGGCTATTTGGCGAGGGGGAGCCAGACGGCTGGGCTGCCTTCTGGGAGTCGGATAGGCCAAGCTCTTGGTGACGGACTCGAGCTCCGTCGCCTCGTGGCTGGGGTCGGACTGCCCCGGTCGCCAAGATGGGTCGCTGCCGAGGCGATCGAAAACAGAGGTGCCCCGGCTGGCGAGCGCCTCCTCTTGCGAATGGGAGCCTCCTGGCGATCGCCTGGTCAGCAATGCCTTGAACTTACGTTTGGTCATCCGGCGGATGGCCGATGGGGTGAAAGCGGGAGGCGCGTCGAGAGCACTCCGTCGCTCCTGTAGCGCGGCCATGGCCTCCTCGATCTGTTCTGCGGTTCGGAACTGATCGAGTGAGAGACTTGCGACGTCCCCCAGGGGCGGGATCGAGCATCTCGGACCGCGGCGGCTACCCTCCGCCATCGGCTGTGGCTCGGACTGAGACGGAACGAGGCATCTGGCGGGCTGGCCAGCGGCTTTCTTCGACGCGGAGGCGGAAGACATGATTCTGAAAGCTTTCTCTAAAGAACAGTGAGTGTTTCTTCAGGTATATGCCCCGGAGAACAGTGAGTGTTCTTCGAGACGGTAGGAATAAAATTGAGGGTTAGATTGCCCTCCTTCTAGCGCCAATTGTTGTTGCCCGAAATATTTATCCGAAGATGAAATACTGCTGGAATGGACGGACAACAAACAAGGTTGCGGGAGCACTTCCGAGAGAAGATAAATAACACAAGATTTGCCGGGTTTGTTAGGCCCGGGCTTGAATGCACTCGCGAGATGTTATTAATACAAATATTCGTGGATACAAGTATTAACGTGAGACAATGAGTGTAAAAAGATCCTATTAATCCAGCTCTTGAGCGAAGCTTTGGTGTTCTTGCTCTCGGCCGATCGTCTTCTGTGTGAGAGAGGCTGAGGGAGAAGAATGAACCGAGAGATAGCTGTTGCCAAGAGTAGGAAAGCCAAGTTGTGTGTATTGCTTCTGTATTGTGCGCGAATCGCGAGAATGCCAGAGAGATTGGACCAGTGCGGGGAGCCTTCTATTTATATGGGCTGAGAGGCCTTGTTTCCTAGCGGGCGATCGCCTTTCGGCCAATATAATAATGGGGCGATCGTCTTTAAGTCACATGGGATGTCTGCCTAAAGTCCAAGGCTGCTGCTGGTAGCCAGCTGTGCGCTCCAATGAGGAGCCAGCACGCGTCGGAGATTCTTTATCACGGGCGGTCCCTCCGACACCTTTCGGCGAGCACTGCTTTGGTGGAAAGATGCTGACAGGCTGTGGTCAACGATCCGTGATATGCGGATCTTGTCTTGGCACTGCACGTGGGCTCTGTCCTGAGATTCGGCCATTGCCGACTGGGTGACCATCGGCTTCGAGCGGCATGAGGCGGTCGGCATTGGTCGGTCACCAAGGGTCGATCGGCAAGTCACTGTAATATCCGCAATTTCAGATTTTCGGTAATTTTCTTTTTTCGGTGGAGGTCCGTTTTGACGACTAACTTGGGACCATTTCATCATTCTGAGAATGATTAATTCTGCACTTTTTGTCACCCGAGTTCGTTTCGGTATTGTTTTGTGGAGTCCCGTGTTTTCTTAACGACTTTTCCGCACTCGAGTTCGATTCTTGTGAATCTCGTCCGAAATTAATGTTTCGAGTTTCCCATAAGTCCGTTTAACTTTTTTAGATGTGTTGTGAATTTCGGTTTGGTTATTCGATCACGTATCGTGATTTTCGGACGTTTTGGGCCATTTTCGTAATTTCCCAAAGTTTGGGGTAATTACCTTCCGTTGTCGAATTTTGAGACTTTGGGTGGTCGGAATCGTGTGTTCTCTTAGCTCTTAGATTCGTCTTTGCGAGTACTTCGTGACCGTATCTTCGATTCGTATTCAGGTTCGGGTTTCGGTGTCGTTTTCTTGAGTTCAGTGTTATTAAACGACTTTTCCAAGTATGAGTCGACTTTGTAAAATCACCATAAATTTTTGGAAACTCCAAAGATTTTGAATCTTTTCAATATTATATATCATAAAGTTAGCTTTCCAATGGTTCAAACGGTGAGTCAATCAGAGTCCGTACGAGAGAGTTATGGTCGAAATAGCTCAGACACTCATTTTCGATTTTGGCGAGCGGCTGTACCTGTGCCGCGGCACACGTAAGGCGGGCCGCGGCACTGATCCAGATTAGCCTATTTCTGCGGATTTTGTGAGATGAATGCTCATTTCATCTCTTCCTTCATTCCTCCTCCTCTTGGGCGATCTTGTGGGCGATTTTTGGGCGTTTTGCATCATCAATCCCAGAGAACTTCATATTCTTCAAGTTCTTGGTGTGGATTAACAACTCCAACAATTGTTCTTCATCATTAATCCAAGGTAAATTCTTGAAACCCTACTTTTGGGGATTTTGGGTATTTTTGTTCGATTTCGTCCGTTTAATCCGATTTAACTTAGGATTGTGATGGATTGATGATTATTTAGATGTATTATACCATTTCCCTTGTTATTACATGATTGGATCGTATCGATTCGTTTTTTTGGTCGAGTTCTTGATCGACGCCTTGAAGGTGTCCGGTAAAATGTCATAGAGGGGTTTTCGGGCGTTCTACGATTATTCTTCCTCGTATGATCGATGATTTATTGATTATATATTGTTAGGGTCGAATTCTTGTGAAGAACTCGAGTCGGAACCCTTCCGTTCGTTGTCTTCTTCGGGGTCCGAGCTTCCCGGTCGAATCGTGTTCTTCGGAGTATTCGGTATCGATTATTAAGGCAAGTATCTTATTATACAACATGTATCTTGCGACTAGTAATTACGTATGAGATGTATGATGATTTTACTTGCCTTCGTAAATATGTTCCGTTTGAATTGGTTGTGTATTCCGCAATTTGAAGGCTTTGTGATAATAGCGTTATATTGGTATACGTGTTAGGTGTTACGCCATTTGTGCAGGATTGCGATGTACATATGGGATGGTTGTACACTTGATTGTATAATGTATTGTGTACCGATCGTGTGTTATGTTGGTTGTGTGTTGTGATTGATGATAGTTGTTGCGAGTGTTGAGATTGTGCTATGTGCATGTGATGTACGATTTTGTGGTGATCAATGTGATTGATTAAGTGTGCTCATTGTCATATGTAATGTGAATGTGAATGTTGTGTGCTGGAACGCTAAGTTCACTCGTGTGGGTTCGATGGGGCCTACGAGGATTCATGGCACAGGTCCATGGGATCAGAACTTAGTGTGTGGTGCTGAGGTCCAATCGTGCGGGTCTGACGAGGCCTACGATGATTCATGGCACAGGTCCATTGAATCAGGACACAGTACGTCTAACCGTGCGGGTTCGACAGAACCTACGGTGACACGTGACACAGGTTCACGGGGTCGGGACTGGTTGTTGTGATTGTTGTGTTTGCTCAATCCGTGTGGGTTGTTGAACCTACGGAGACTCATGGCAAGTGATCACGGAGTCATGAGCATGATTGATTGTTGTGATGGTTGTGATTGGTTAAGTCCGTGCGGGTTGTTGAACCTACGGAGACACGTGACAGGGGATCACGGTGTCACGAATCAGGTTTTGTAAATTAAACTTTTTGTAAGAAAGTTTTAAGAAAAGAATGTTGGGACGAGCCACATGAGATTTATGGAAATGTTTTAGTACTGTAAATTGTTGAAATACAATTTTGAGATTTGGATTAAGAACCAAAGATTTTCGAAAGGTTTTGAAATTCAAAAAAAGTCCCGAGATGATAATCTTATTTTGGAATGCTTCATAGCTTATGTTTCCTTGTGAAAACCACCCAGGGATATTTTGATACATGATTGTTATATTTGATTCACGATTATTACTTGCTTGTTATATTTCGTATGATTTGATACTTGCACTAGTAAAACAGTGGAGTTTTACTAACCCCCGAGTAATCGGGGGGTGGATGTCTATTTTGCGTCCAGGTACATGCAAATTTAGGGGAGCAGTCACAGGATTGGCACAAGAGGATGACGAGCTGCGATACTAATCATGGGTCGAGAGTTGTTTGATTTTTGTTGTATTGTCAGAGTTGATTTCAGTCTTCCGTTGTATTGTATTTCGACCCCTGTGTGGGTAATGTCGTTTAGGTCAGTTTTGTTGATTGGGTTGTGTGACCTCATCGGTCTGTGTATTCACGTGTAAGTGACCATATTGGTCTGTATCATTTTATCCTTTGACCCTGGCTGGGCAAGCATTTGGTTGTTTATGGATGTTTAGCCTGGTAGATCCTTGTGGAAACGGTCTATGGCGTGTAATATTCCGATATGGTTTTGGGGGTGTTACATTTATGGTATCGGAGCATAGGTTGCGGAAACCTAGGCTGTCGGGTCGAGTCGAGTCGTGGTTTGTCGAGTAATGTGTTGTCTTGTCGTTCGAGTCGTCAGATGACAAGTTGAGTTGTGCGTAGTCACAACGTGTCGGATATGTTGTCAGATGAGATTAGTATCGTGGGCGACCGTCATCTCCGTGCGGCCTGTGGACGTAAGTCTCCTCTTTTATGCGAAGTACCTGTGTATCGTGATTTTATCTAAATGAGTTAATTGCGGTGTATAATTTTATATGCACGGTATTGTGAATATAGTTGTATTTAATATGTGTGACATATAATATACGTATAAAACGGGGCCTATTGTTGTTTTACCTTTGAACCACTGTGAGGGGTGGTATGGTGTGAAAATTGAGAACCTTGTTGGGTTTCGAATAAGGTATCGACGATTGAGTTCGTGAGAAACTCCGAGGAATGGTTTTGTTGTATGTTTAAACTAGATGCTGTGAGATGTATTCAATTGGATTGTGCGTATTGGACTGTATTCCTTTTTCCGCTGCGTGAGTTCTTTTGTAATGGCTTTCGGTATTTTACCGGCTGAGTTTTATTTCGAAAACCGATTCACGTAACCGAGTTTTTGGCATTATGGCCTTGATCGTTTTGGCGAAATTCTTATGACGGTATTTAGTATTTTGTAAATGGCTTTTGTGAGTTTTTGAAATATTACCGTCATCGACCTTTTTGGCATTTTGTAAATAGTTTTTAGCCTGGTGGGTTCCGGCGCGGGACCCACGGCGCTATAATGTTCCATGTAATTATCTGAAATTTTTGGGCATTCTAGCCCATTGAATTATCTTTGAAAACTTTGAGTACCTTAGAAAATAAATTTCGAGACGTACTTTTAAAATAAATTATTTTCTCGTGGTACATCCAAGGTGCCACAATATGTTTCAAGATTCTTCTACCTCGAGGACCAAAATGTTTTGAGATATTTCCAATATTTTAGAAACACTTTTACTTAGACCCGAGGGTCGAATATTTTCGAAAGTTTTTCACGAAAAGAAAGTGTCCTCATTTTTATCGAATGCGAAATAGTTTTCCAAAGTCTCGATAACGATGATTCACGATTGTACTTTTTTTTCTGAAGGGTGATACTCAAGATCAATCGGTGTTTCCAAAATTGTTTTCAAAAGGAGGTTTTCGTTTTTAAAACCTATCCATTCCCGTTTGAGGGTTGGGTATGTATGTGTGATGTTCGCATTGTCGTTATGATGTTTGCTCCCGAGTATGATCGAATTGGTGGCATGAACGTCGAGGCGTTGCCACGCATTTGTTGTACTAGCCCTCTGTGAGAGATGTGAATTGGTGTTTACTGTTTATCGCCTCGTGGTGATTTGCGTGTTGTCGCACGAGTGTGAGCTATTGAAGCTTGGGTTTGTACGTTTGTGTACGTTTGTGTACATGTGTGATTGTTTCATAATGTTTGTAGTTATGTGCTGGTTATCGTTCGGGTCGTTGAGGTCGCCGAACGATACCATCGTTGTTGTAGTGTTTGTGTGTGTATTAGTTTACGATGGAAATCGTTGTATATGATATGTGTTATGATTCTTTGTTGTGCTGAGTTGGCATCTCCGCTATATTGTTTTGCGACGTTATGCCCCATTGTATCTAGCATTTGTATTTTCGGTATGCCGAGCCGAGGTGTTTCAACCGTGATGTGCCGGGGCATGGACGTGTAAATTGTCCTTCTCGTCAGTAACGCGTTTCAAGTGCGGACTCGAGGACACGAATTGATTTTGTGAATTAGCTCGAGACTTTCGGAGTTCGCGCCCGGCCTGAGATATCGAGGATCGGCTCGAGAGACCCATGGGAGATTTTCTGTCGGATGCTTTTGTGTTGTTACCTTGTTTCCGTTGTTGTGAATTGCGGGGATGACAATTCTTTTATAAGAGGTCGGATGTAATACCGTACTATATTTGACTTCTGCAGTTTCTCCTTCTAAATTCTATCGACTTGCACGTGTTCGTCTATACTTTTGAACTTGTTTGATGTCTCGGTTGTCATCGTTCGACTAGTTTGTGACCTTGTTTGAATCGACTGTTTATCAACGTGACCTTCCCAAGAACGGATCGATTCTTGTGAACCTTGTTTGGAAGTAATATATATCACTTTCTACGAGTTCTTTTAATGCAGGTTGAAGTGGGGACTTGAGTCATTGTTATTTGTTGTAATTCGATCATTGTTATTTGATCATTATTGTTCGATCATTGTTATTTGATCATTGTTGTTCGATCATTGTTATTTGATTGTTGTTGTTCGATCATTGTTGTTCGAACAGGGTTGTCTGACTGTTGTTGCTTGATCTCGTACTGCGAAGAATTGTCATTCACCGTTAGTCAATTGTTTCGAGTGTGGCCAAGTGGGTCACCGAGCGGTGCATTGTGAGACCGTTGCCAAGATGTTTGGGAATTGGGTTTTCGTTCCTACTCGGGGAGTGCCTGGTGGTGTCCCGTGATGTACTGTGTATCGTACTTCGTGCTCTAATTCGTGTAGAAATTGATATTTGTTGCGTGAACTTTTTGGTTTTGTTTGTATTCTACCATGATGTTTTATTTTAAGTTTCGAATGAAACTTATCTTGAATTGTTTGTGTCTTGACGTCGGACATTTTCTTGTTGTGAGAATCGGAGTGAATTCTATCATAATACTATATTTGTTTCTACCGCATAGTCGTTGTGGTGGTGCGACTTGTTGTCGCGTGCGTTTCTTTGATTAAATGTGTGCATGTGATGCGTCGTTAATTGCTCGTTATTGTTTTGAATCATTGTCGGTGGCGTTGTTATGGTCGTCGTGGGCGTGTTTTCACTGTTGTATGTTCTTTCGCGTTGCTTGTAACGTTTCGCAATTAGGCGCGATTTTTCGGTTCTTGTGTATCTCGTTGAGTTTTACGGTGGGATATTGCTTCTCCTACTTGATTTAAGTTTCGGACGAAACTTCTTTTAAGGAGGGTAGAATGTAATATCCGCAATTCAATTTCCGGTAATTTTCTTTTTTCGGTGGAGGTCCGTTTTGACGACTCGCTTGGGACCATTTCGTCATTCTGAGAATGATTAATTCTGCACTTTTTGTCACCCGAGTTCGTTTCGGTATTGTTTTGTTGAGTCCCGTGTTTTCTTAACGACTTTTCCGCACTCGAGTTCGATTCTTGTGAATCTCGTCCGAAATTAATGTTTCGAGTTTTCCGTAAGTCCGTTTAACTTTGTTAGACGTGTTGTGAACTTCGGTTTGGTTATTCGATCACGTATCGTGATTTTCGGACGTTTTGGGCCATTTTCGTAATTTCCCAAAGTTTGGGGTAATTACCTTCCGTTGTCGAATTTCGAGCCTTCGGGTGGTCGGAATCGTGTGTTCTCTTAGCTCTTAGATTCGTCTCTGCGAGTACTTCGTGACCGTATCTTCGATTCGTATTCAGGTTCGGGTTTCGGTGTTGTTTTCTTGAGTTCAGTGTTATTAAACGACTTTTCCAAGTATGAGTCGACTTTGTAAAATCACCATAAATTCTTGGAAACTCCAAAGATTTTGATTCTTTTCAATATTATAAAGCATAAAGTTAGCTTTACAATGGTTCAAACGGTGAGTAAATCGGAGTCCGTACGAGAGAGTTATGGTCGAAATAGCTCAGACACTCATTTTCCAGTTTTGGCGAGCGGCTGTACCACTGTGCGCGGCACACTTAAGTGAGCCACGGCACACAGTCCAGATTAGCCTATTTCTGCGGATTTTGTGAGATGAATGCTCATTTCATCTCTTTCTTCATTCCTCCTCCTCTTAGGCGATCTTGTGGGCGAATTTTGGGCGTTTTGCATCATCAATCCCAGAGAACTTCATATTCTCCAAGTTCTTGGTGTGGATTAACAACTCCAACAATTGTTCTTCATCATTAATCCAAGGTAAATTCTTGAAACCCTACTTTTGGGGATTTTGGGTATTTTTGTTCGATTTCGTCCGTTTAATCCGATTTAACTTAGGATTGTGATGGATTGATGATTATTTAGATGTATTATACCATTTCCCTTGTTATTACATTATTGGATCGTATCGATTCGTTGTTTTGGTCGAGTTCTTGATCGACGCCTTGAAGGTGTCCGGTAAAATGTCATAGAGGGGTTTTCGGGCGTTCTACGATTATTCTTCCTCGTATGATCGATGATTTATTAATTATATGTTGTTAGGGTCGAATTCTTGTGAAGAACTCGAGTCGGAACCCTTCCGTTCGTTGTCTTCTTCGGGGTCCGAGCTTCCCGGTCGAATCGTGTTCTTCGGAGTATTCGGTATCGGTTAGTAAGGCAAGTATCTTATTATACGACTTGTATCTTGCGACTAGTAATTACGCATGAGATGTATGATGATTTTACTTGCCTTCGTAAATATGTTCCGTTTGAATTGGTTGTGTATTCCGCAATTTGAAGGCTTTGTGATAATAGCGTTATATTGGTATACGTGTTAGGTGTTACGCCATTTGTGCAGGATTGCGATGTACATATGGGATGGTTGTACACTTGATTGTGCAATGTATTGTGTACCGATCGTGTGTTATGTTGGTTGTGTGTTGTGATTGATGATAGTTGTTGCGAGTGTTGAGATTGCGCTATGTGCGTGTGATGTACGATTTTGTGGTGATCAATGTGATTGATTAACTGTGCTCATTGTCATATGTAATGTGAATGTGAATGTGAATATTGTGTTCTGGAACGCTAAGTTCACTCGTGTGGGTTCGATGGGGCCTACGAGGATTCATGGCACAGGTCCATGGGATCAGAACTTAGTGTGTGGTGTTGAGGTCCAATCGTGCGGGTCTGACGAGGCCTACGATGATTCATGGCACAGGTCCATTGAATCAGGACACAGTACGTCCAACCATGCGGGTTCGACAGAACCTACGGTGACATGTGACATAGGTTCACGGGGTCGGGACTGGTTGTTGTGATTGTTATGTTTGCTCAATCCGTGTGGGTTGTTGAACCTACGGAGACTCATGGCAAGCGATCACGGAGTCATGAGCATGATTGATTGTTGTGATGGTTGTGATTGGTTAAGTCCGTGCGGGTTGTTGAACCTACGGAGACACATGACAGGGGATCACGGTGTCACGAATCAGGTTTTGTAAATTAAACTTTTTGTAAGAAAGTTTTAAGAAAAGAATGTTGGGCCGAGCCCCATGAGATTTATGGAAATGTTTTAGTACTGTAAATTGTTGAAATACAATTTTGAGATTTGGATTAAGACCTAAGATTTTGAAAGGTTTTGTAATTCAAAAAATTCCCGATATTATAATGTTATTTTCGAATGCTTCATAGCTTATCTTTCCTTGTGAAAACCACCCGGGGATATTTTGATACATGATTGTTATATTTGATTCACGATTATTACTTGCTTGTTATATTTCGTATGATTTGATACTTGCACTAGTAAAACAGTGGAGTTTTACTAACCCCAGTGTCGGGGGTGGATGTCTGTTTGCGTCGGTACATGCATATTTAGGGAGGCGATCACGGGATTGGCACAAGAGGATGACGAGCTGCGATACTAATCATGGGTCGAGAGTTGTTTGATTTTTGTTGTATTGTCAGAGTTGGTTTCAGTCTTCCGTTGTATTGTATTTCGACCCCTGTGTGGGTAATGTCATTTAGGTCAGTTTTGTTGATTGGGTTGTTTGACCTCATCGGTCTGTGTATTCACGTGTAAGTGACCATATTGGTCTGTATCATTTTATCCTTTGACCCTGGCTGGGCAAGCATTTGGTTGTTTATGGATGTTTAGCCTGGTAGATCCTTGTGGAAACGGTCTACGGCGTGTAATATTCCTATATGGTTTTGGGGGTGTTACATTTATGGTATCGGAGCATAGGTTGCGGAAACCTGAAATTTGTCGGGTCGAGTCGAGTCGTGGTTTGTCGAGTAATGTGTTGTCTTGTCGTTCGAGTCGTCAGATGACAAGTTGAGTTGTGCGTAGTCACAACGTGTCGGATATGTTGTCGGATGAGATTAGTATCGTGGGCGACCGTCATCTCCGTGCGGCCTGTGGACGTAAGTCTCCTCTTTTATGAGAAGTACCTGTGTATCATGATTTTATCTAAATGAGTTAATTGTGGTGTATAATTTTATTTGCACGGTATTGTGAATATAGTTGTATTTAATACGTGTGACATATAATATACGTATAAAACGGGGCCTATTGTTGTTTTACCTTTGAACCACTGTGAGGGGTGGTATGGTGTTAAAATTGAGAACCTTGTTGGGTTTCGAATAAGGTATCGACGATTGAGTTCGTGAGAAACTCCGAGGAATGGTTTTGTTGTATGTTTAAACTAGATGCTGTGAGATGTATTCAATTGGATTGTGCGTATTGGACTGTATTCCTTTTTCCGCTGCGTGAGTTCTTTTGTAATGGCTTTCGGTATTTTACCGGCTGAGTTTTATTTCGAAAACCGATTCCCGTAACCGAGTTTTTGGCATTATGGCCTTGATCGTTTTGGCGAAATTCTTATGACGGTATTTAGTATTTTGTAAATGGCTTTTGTGAGTTTTTGAAATATTACCGTCATCGACCTTTTTGGCATTTTGTAAATAGTTTTTAGCACAGTGGGTTCGTGCGGGACCCACGGCGCTATAATGTTCCATGTAATTATCTGAAATTTTTGGGCATTCTAGCCCATTGAATTATCTTTGAAAACTTTGAGTACCTTAGAAAATAAATTTCGAGACGTACTTTTAAAATAAATTATTTTCTCGTGGTACATCCAAGGTGCCACAATATGTTTCAAGATTCTTCTACCTCGAGGACCAAAATGTTTTGAGATATTTCCAATATTTTAGAAACACTTTTACTTAGACCCGAGGGTCGAATATTTTCGAAAGTTTTTCACGAAAAGAAAGTGTCCTCATTTTTATCGAATGCGAAATAGTTTTCCTAAGTCTCGATAACGATGTTTCACGATTGTACTTTTTTTTCTGAAGGGTGATACTCAAGATCAATCGGTGTTTCCAAAATTGTTTTCAAAAGGAGGTTTTCGTTTTTAAAACCTATCCATTCCCGTTTGAGGGTTGGGTATGTATGTGTGATGTTCGCATTGTTGTTATGATGTTTGCTCCCGAGTATGATCGAATTGGTGGCATGAACGTCGAGGCGTTGCCACGCATTTGTTGTACTAGCCCTCTGTGAGAGATGTGAATTGGTGTTTACTGTTTATCGCCTCGTGGTGATTTGCGTGTTGTCGCACGAGTGTGAGCTATTGAAGCTTGGGTTTGTACGTTTGTGTACGTTTGTGTACATGTGTGATTGTTTCATAATGTTTGTAGTTATGTGCTGGTTATCATTCGGGCCGTTGAGGTCGCCGAACGATACCGTCGTTGTTGTAGTGTTTGTGTGTGTATTAGTTTACGATGGAAATCGTTGTATATGATATGTGTTATGATTCTTTGTTGTGCTGAGTTGGCATCTCCGCTATATTGTTTTGCGACGTTATGCCCCATTGTATCTAGCATTTGTATTTTCGGTATGCCGAGCCGAGGTGTTTCAACCGTGATGTGCCGGGGCATGGACGTGTAAATTGTCCTTCTCGTCAGTAACGCGTTTCAAGTGCGGACTCGAGGGACACCGAATTCAGTTTTGTGAATTGGCTACTGAGACTTTCGGAGTTCGCGCTTCAGCACAGATATCAGGATCGGCTCTGAGAGACCCATGGGAGATTTTCCTGTCGGATGCTTTTTGTGTTGTTACCTTGTTTCCGTTGTTGTGAATTGCGGGGATGACAATTCTTTTATAAGAGGTCGGATGTAATACCCGTACTATATTTGACTTCTGCAGTTTCTCCTTCTAAATTCTATCGACTTGCACGTGTTCGTCTATACTTTGTGAACTTGTTTGATGTCTCAGTTGTCATCGTTCGACCGGTTGTGACCTTGTTTCAGATCGACACATTTATCATCGTGACCTTCCCAAGTTCGGTTCGATTCTTGTGAACCTTGTTTGGAAGTAATATCTTTCACTTTCTACGAGTTCTTTTAATGCCTGGAGTTGAAGTGGGGACTTCGGAGTCATTGTTCGACTGTTGTAATTCGATCATTGTTATTTGATCATTATTGTTCGATCATTGTTATTTGATCATTGTTGTTCGATCATTGTTATTTGATTGTTGTTGTTCGATCATTGTTGTTCGAACAGGGTTGTCTGACTGTTGTTGCTTGATCTCGTACTGCGAAGAATTGTCATTCACCGTTAGTCAATTGTTTCGAGTGTGGCCAAGTGGGTCACCGAGCGGTGCATTGTGAGACCGTTGCCAAGATGTTCGGGAATTGGGTTTTCGTTCCTACTCGGGGAGTGCCTGGTGGTGTCCCGTGATGTACTGTGTATCGTACTTCGTGCTCTAATTCGTGTAGAAATTGATATTTGTTGCGTGAACTTTTTGGTTTTGTTTGTATTCTACCATGATGTTTTATTTTAAGTTTCAGGACGAAACTTATCTTGAATTGTTTGTGTCTTGACGTCGGACATTTTCTTGTTGACGAGAATCGGAGTGAATTCTATCATAATACTATATTTGTTTCTACCGCATAGTCGTTGTGGTCGGGTGCGACTTGTTGTCGCGTGCGTTTCTTTGATTAAATGTGTGCATGTGATGCGTCGTTAATTGCTCGTTATTGTTTTGAATCATTGTCGGTGGCGTTGTTATGGTCGTCGTGGGGCGTGTTTTCACGCTGTATGTTCTTTCGCGTTGCTTGTAACGTTTCGCAATTGGGCGCGATTTTTTCGGTTCTTGTGTATCTCGTTGAGTTTTTCTGGTGGGATATTGCTTCTCCCTACTTGATTTAAGTTTCGGGACGAAACTTCTTTTAAGGAGGGTAGAATGTAATATCCGCAATTTCAGATTTCCGGTAATTTTCTTTTTTCGGTGGAGGTCCGTTTTGACGACTCGCTTGGGACCATTTCGTCATTCTGAGAATGATTAATTCTGCACTTTTTGTCACCCGAGTTCGTTTCGGTATTGTTTTGTTGAGTCCCGTGTTTTCTTAACGACTTTTCCACACTCGAGTTCGATTCTTGTGAATCTCGTCCGAAATTAATGTTTCGAGTTTTCCGTAAGTCCGTTTAACTTTGTTAGACGTGTTGTGAACTTCGGTTTGGTTATTCGATCACGTATCGTGATTTTCGGATGTTTTGGGCCATTTTCGTAATTTCCCAAAGTTTGGGGTAATTACCTTCCGTTGTCGAATTTCGAGCCTTCGGGTGGTCGGAATCGTGTGTTCTCTTAGCTCTTAGATTCGTCTCTGCGAGTACTTCGTGACCGTATCTTCGATTCGTATTCAGGTTCGGGTTTCGGTGTCGTTTTCTTGAGTTCAGTGTTATTAAACGACTTTTCCAAGTATGAGTCGACTTTGTAAAATCACCATAAATTCTTGGAAACTCCAAAGATTTTGATTCTTTTCAATATTATAAAGCATAAAGTTAGCTTTCCAATGGTTCAAACGGTGAGTAAATCGGAGTCCGTACGAGAGAGTTATGGTCGAAATAGCTCAGACACTCATTTTCCAGTTTTGGCCGAGCAGCCTGTACCCTGTGCCGCGGCACACTTAAGCTGCGCCACGGCATCCAGATTAGCCTATTTCAATATCGGATTCCGTACGAGAGAGTTATGGTCGAAATAGCTGGGCCACGGCACACAGTCCAGATTAGCCTATTCCAGATGAGTCGACTTTGTAAAATCACCATAAATTCTTGGAAACTCCAAAGATTTTGATTCTTTTCAATATTATAAAGCATAAAGTTAGCTTTCCAATGGTTCAAACGGTGAGTAAATCGGAGTCCGTACGAGAGAGTTATGGTCGAAATAGCTCAGACACTCATTTTCCAGTTTTGGCCGAGCAGCCTGTACCCTGTGCCGCGGCACACTTTAGCTGGGCCACGGCACACAGTCCAGATTAGCCTATTTCTGCGGATTTTGTGAGATGAATGCTCATTTCATCTCTTTCTTCATTCCTCCTCCTCTTAGGCGATCTTGTGGGCGAATTTTGGGCGTTTTGCATCATCAATCCCAGAGAACTTCATATTCTCCAAGTTCTTGGTGTGGATTAACAACTCCAACAATTGTTCTTCATCATTAATCCAAGGTAAATTCTTGAAACCCTACTTTTGGGGATTTTGGGTATTTTTGTTCGATTTCGTCCGTTTAATCCGATTTAACTTAGGATTGTGATGGATTGATGATTATTTAGATGTATTATACCATTTCCCTTGTTATTACATTATTGGATCGTATCGATTCGTTGTTTTGGTCGAGTTCTTGATCGACGCCTTGAAGGTGTCCCGTAAAATGTCATAGAGGGGTTTTTGGGCGTTCTACGATTATTCTTCCTCGTATGATCGATGATTTATTAATTATATGTTGTTAGGGTCGAATTCTTGTGAAGAACTCGAGTCGGAACCCTTCCGTTCATTGTCTTCTTCGGGGTCCGAGCTTCGGTCGAATCGTGTTCTTCGGAGTATTCGGTATCGGTTATTAAGGCAAGTATCTTATTATACGACTTGTATCTTGCGACTAGTAATTACGCATGAGATGTATGATGATTTTACTTGCCTTCGTAAATATGTTCCGTTTGAATTGGTTGTGTATTCCGCAATTTGAAGGCTTTGTGATAATAGCGTTATATTGGTATACGTGTTAGGTGTTACGCCATTTGTGCAGGATTGCGATGTACATATGGGATGGTTGTACACTTGATTGTGCAATGTATTGTGTACCGATCGTGTGTTATGTTGGTTGTGTGTTGTGATTGATGATAGTTGTTGCGAGTGTTGAGATTGTGCTATGTGCGTGTGATGTACGATTTTGTGGTGATCAATGTGATTGATTAACTGTGCTCATTGTCATATGTAATGTGAATGTGAATGTGAATGTTGTGTTCTGGAACGCTAAGTTCACTCGTGTGGGTTCGATGGGGCCTACGAGGATTCATGGCACAGGTCCATGGGATCAGAACTTAGTGTGTGGTGCTGAGGTCCAATCGTGCGGGTCTGACGAGGCCTACGATGATTCATGGCACAGGTCCAAAGAATCAGGACACAGTACGTCCAACCATCCGGGTACGACAGAACCTACGGAGACATCTAACATAGGTTCACGGGGTGGGTTTGGTTGTTGTGATTGTTATGTTTGCTCAATCCGTGTGGGTTGTTGAACCTACGGAGACTCATGGCAAGCGATCACGGAGTCATGAGCATGATTGATTGTTGTGATGGTTGTGATTGGTTAAGTCCGTGCGGGTTGTTGAACCTACGGAGACACGTGACAGGGGATCACGGTGTCACGAATCAGGTTTTGTAAATTAAACTTTTTGTAAGAAAGTTTTAAGAAAAGAATGTTGGGCCGAGCCCCATGAGATTTATGGAAATGTTTTAGTACTGTAAATTGTTGAAATACAATTTTGAGATTTGGATTAAGACCCTAAGATTTTGAAAGGTTTTGAAATTCAAAAAAATTCCCGAGATGATAATCTTATTTTCGAATGCTTCATAGCTTATCTTTCCTTGTGAAAACCACCCGGGGATATTTTGATACATGATTGTTATATTTGATTCACGATTATTACTTGCTTGTTATATTTCGTATGATTTGATACTTGCACTAGTAAAGCAGGTGGAGTTTTACTAACCCCCGAGTAATCGGGGGGTGGATGTCTGTTTTGCGTCCAGGTACATGCATATTTAGGGGAGCAGTCACAGGATTGGCACAAGAGGATGACGAGCTGCGATACTAATCATGGGTCGAGAGTTGTTTGATTTTTGTTGTATTGTCAGAGTTGGTTTCAGTCTTCCGTTGTATTGTATTTCGACCCCTGTGTGGGTAATGTCATTTAGGTCAGTTTTGTTGATTGGGTTGTGTGACCTCATCGGTCTGTGTATTCACGTGTAAGTGACCATATTGGTCTGTATCATTTTATCCTTTGACCCTGGCTGGGCAAGCATTTGGTTGTTTATGGATGCTTAGCCTGGTAGATCCTTGTGGAAACGGTCTACGGCGTGTAATATTCCTATATGGTTTTGGGGGTGTTACATTTATGGTATCGGAGCATAGGTTGCGGAAACCTAGGCTGTCGGGTCGAGTCGAGTCGTGGTTTGTCGAGTAATGTGTTGTCTTGTCGTTCGAGTCGTCAGATGACAAGTTGAGTTGTGCGTAGTCACAACGTGTCGGATATGTTGTCGGATGAGATTAGTATCGTGGGCGACCGTCATCTCCGTGCGGCCTGTGGACGTAAGTCTCCTCTTTTATGAGAAGTACCTGTGTATCATGATTTTATCTAAATGAGTTAATTGTGGTGTATAATTTTATTTGCAGGTATTGTGAATATAGTTGTATTTAATACGTGTGACATATAATATACGTATAAAACGGGGCCTATTGTTGTTTTACCTTTGAACCACCGTGAGGGGTGGTATGGTGTTAAAATTGAGAACCTTGTTGGGTTTGAATAAGGTATCGACGATTGAGTTCGTGAGAAACTCCGAGGAATGGTTTTGTTGTATGTTTAAACTAGATCTTTGTGAGATGTATTCAATTGGATTGTGCGTATTGGGTGTATTCCTTTTTCATTGCGTGAGTTCTTTTGTAATGGCTTTCGGTATTTTACTGGTGAGTTTTATTTGAAAACCGATTCCGTAACCGAGTTTTTGGCATTATGGCCTTGATCGTTTTGGCGAAATTCTTATGACGGTATTTAGTATTTTGTAAATGGCTTTTGTGAGTTTTGAAATATTACCGTCATCGACCTTTTTGGCATTTTGTAAATAGTTTTTAGCACAGGTGGGTTCGTAGCAGGACCCACGGCGCTATAATGTTCCATGTAATTATCTGAAATTTTGGGCATTCTAGCCCATTGAATTATCTTTGAAAACTTTGAGTACCTTAGAAAATAAATTTGAGACGTACTTTTAAAATAAATTATTTTCTCGTGGTACATCCAAGGTGCCACAATATGTTTCAAGATTCTTCTACCTCGAGGACCAAAATGTTTTGAGATATTTCCAATATTTTAGAAACACTTTTACTTAGACCCGAGGGTCGAATATTTTCGAAAGTTTTTCACGAAAAGAAAGTGTCCTCATTTTTATCGAATGCGAAATAGTTTTCCAAAGTCTCGATAACGATGTTTCACGATTGTACTTTTTTACGAAGGGTGATACTCAAGATCAATCGGTGTTTCCAAAATTGTTTTCAAAAGGAGGTTTTCGTTTTAAAACCTATCCATTCCGTTTGAGGGTTGGGTATGTATGTGTGATGTTCGCATTGTTGTTATGATGTTTGCTCCAGTATGATCGAATTGGTGGCATGAACGTCGGCGTTGCCACGCATTTGTTGTACTAGCCCTCTGTGAGAGATGTGAATTGGTGTTTCTGTTTATCGCCTCGTGGTGATTTGCGTGTTGTCGCACGAGTGTGAGCTATTGAAGCTTGGGTTTGTACGTTTGTGTACGTTTGTGTACATGTGTGATTGTTTCATAATGTTTGTAGTTATGTCTTTGGTTATCATTCGGGCCGTTGAGGTCGCCGAACGATACCGTCGTTGTTGTAGTGTTTGTGTGTGTATTAGTTTACGATGGAAATCGTTGTATATGATATGTGTTATGATTCTTTGTTGTGCTGAGTTGGCATCTCCGCTATATTGTTTTGCGACGTTATGCCCCATTGTATCTAGCATTTGTATTTTCGGTATGCCGAGCCGAGGTGTTTCAACCGTGATGTGCCGGGGCATGGACGTGTAAATTGTCCTTCTCGTCAGTAACGCGTTTCAAGTGCGGACTCGAGGGACACCGAATTCAGTTTTGTGAATTGGCTACTGAGACTTTCGGAGTTCGCGCTTCAGCACAGATATCAGGATCGGCTCTGAGAGACCCATGGGAGATTTTCCTGTCGGATGCTTTTTGTGTTGTTACCTTGTTTCCGTTGTTGTGAATTGCGGGGATGACAATTCTTTTATAAGAGGTCGGATGTAATACCCGTACTATATTTGACTTCTGCAGTTTCTCCTTCTAAATTCTATCGACTTGCACGTGTTCGTCTATACTTTTTGAACTTGTTTGATGTCTCAGTTGTCATCGTTCGAACTGGTTGTGACCTTGTTTCAGATCGACCTGTTTATCATCGTGACCTTCCCAAGTTCGGTTCGATTCTTGTGAACCTTGTTTGGAAGTAATATCTTTCACTTTCTACGAGTTCTTTTAATGCCTGGAGTTGAAGTGGGGACTTCGGAGTCATTGTTCGACTGTTGTAATTCGATCATTGTTATTTGATCATTATTGTTCGATCATTGTTATTTGATCATTGTTGTTCGATCATTGTTATTTGATTGTTGTTGTTCGATCATTGTTGTTCGAACAGGGTTGTCTGACTGTTGTTGCTTGATCTCGTACTGCGAAGAATTGTCATTCACCGTTAGTCAATTGTTTCGAGTGTGGCCAAGTGGGTCACCGAGCGGTGCATTGTGAGACCGTTGCCAAGATGTTCGGGAATTGGGTTTTCGTTCCTACTCGGGGAGTGCTGGTGGTGTCCGTGATGTACTGTGTATCGTACTTCGTGCTCTAATTCGTGTAGAAATTGATATTTGTTGCGTGAACTTTTTGGTTTTGTTTGTATTCTACCATGATGTTTTATTTTAAGTTTCAGGACGAAACTTATCTTGAATTGTTTGTGTCTTGACGTCGGACATTTTCTTGTTGACGAGAATCGGAGTGAATTCTATCATAATACTATATTTGTTTCTACCGCATAGTCGTTGTGGTCGGGTGCGACTTGTTGTCGCGTGCGTTTCTTTGATTAAATGTGTGCATGTGATGCGTCGTTAATTGCTCGTTATTGTTTTGAATCATTGTCGGTGGCGTTGTTATGGTCGTCGTGGGGCGTGTTTTCACGCTGTATGTTCTTTCGCGTTGCTTGTAACGTTTCGCAATTGGGCGCGATTTTTTCGGTTCTTGTGTATCTCGTTGAGTTTTTCTGGTGGGATATTGCTTCTCCCTACTTGATTTAAGTTTCGGGACGAAACTTCTTTTAAGGAGGGTAGAATGTAATATCCGCAATTTCAGATTTCCGGTAATTTTCTTTTTTCGGTGGAGGTCCGTTTTGACGACTCGCTTGGGACCATTTCGTCATTCTGAGAATGATTAATTCTGCACTTTTTGTCACCCGAGTTCGTTTCGGTATTGTTTTGTTGAGTCCCGTGTTTTCTTAACGACTTTTCCACACTCGAGTTCGATTCTTGTGAATCTCGTCCGAAATTAATGTTTCGAGTTTTCCGTAAGTCCGTTTAACTTTGTTAGACGTGTTGTGAACTTCGGTTTGGTTATTCAATCACGTATCGTGATTTTCGGATGTTTTGGGCCATTTTCGTAATTTCCCAAAGTTTGGGGTAATTACCTTCCGTTGTCGAATTTCGAGCCTTCGGGTGGTCGGAATCGTGTGTTCTCTTAGCTCTTAGATTCGTCTCTGCGAGTACTTCGTGACCGTATCTTCGATTCGTATTCAGGTTCGGGTTTCGGTGTCGTTTTCTTGAGTTCAGTGTTATTAAACGACTTTTCCAAGTATGAGTCGACTTTGTAAAATCACCATAAATTCTTGGAAACTCCAAAGATTTTGATTCTTTTCAATATTATAAAGCATAAAGTTAGCTTTCCAATGGTTCAAACGGTGAGTAAATCGGAGTCCGTACGAGAGAGTTATGGTCGAAATAGCTCGAGACACTCATTTTCCGATTTTGGCGGCGGCTGTACCTGTGCGCGGCACACTTAAAATGCGCCACGGCACCTGCCCGCATTAGCCTATTTCAATATCGGATTCCGTACGAGAGAGTTATGGTCGAAATAGTGGGCCACGGCACACTGATCCAGATTAGCCTATTCCAGATGAGTCGACTTTGTAAAATCACCATAAATTCTTGGAAACTCCAAAGATTTTGATTCTTTTCAATATTATAAAGCATAAAGTTAGCTTTCCAATGGTTCAAACGGTGAGTAAATCGGAGTCCGTACGAGAGAGTTATGGTCGAAATAGCTCAGACACTCATTTTCCAGTTTTGGCCGAGCGGCTGTGTACCACGTGCGCGGCACACTTTAGTCATTGAGCCACGGCACACAGTCCAGATTAGCCTATTTCTGCGGATTTTGTGAGATGAATGCTCATTTCATCTCTTTCTTCATTCCTCCTCCTCTTAGGCGATCTTGTGGGCGAATTTTGGGCGTTTTGCATCATCAATCCCAGAGAACTTCATATTCTCCAAGTTCTTGGTGTGGATTAACAACTCCAACAATTGTTCTTCATCATTAATCCAAGGTAAATTCTTGAAACCCTACTTTTGGGGATTTTGGGTATTTTTGTTCGATTTCGTCCGTTTAATCCGATTTAACTTAGGATTGTGATGGATTGATGATTATTTAGATGTATTATACCATTTCCCTTGTTATTACATTATTGGATCGTATCGATTCGTTGTTTTGGTCGAGTTCTTGATCGACGCCTTGAAGGTGTCCCGTAAAATGTCATAGAGGGGTTTTTGGGCGTTCTACGATTATTCTTCCTCGTATGATCGATGATTTATTAATTATATGTTGTTAGGGTCGAATTCTTTTGAAGAACTCGAGTCGGAACCCTTCCGTTCATTGTCTTCTTCGGGGTCCGAGCTTCCCGGTCGAATCGTGTTCTTCGGAGTATTCGGTATCGGTTATTAAGGCAAGTATCTTATTATACGACTTGTATCTTGCGACTAGTAATTACGCATGAGATGTATGATGATTTTACTTGCCTTCGTAAATATGTTCCGTTTGAATTGGTTGTGTATTCCGCAATTTGAAGGCTTTGTGATAATAGCGTTATATTGGTATACGTGTTAGGTGTTACGCCATTTGTGCAGGATTGCGATGTACATATGGGATGGTTGTACACTTGATTGTGCAATGTATTGTGTACCGATCGTGTGTTATGTTGGTTGTGTGTTGTGATTGATGATAGTTGTTGCGAGTGTTGAGATTGTGCTATGTGCGTGTGATGTACGATTTTGTGGTGATCAATGTGATTGATTAACTGTGCTCATTGTCATATGTAATGTGAATGTGAATGTGAATGTTGTGTGCTGGAACGCTAAGTTCACTCGTGTGGGTTCGACGGGGCCTACGAGGATTCATGGCACAGCTCCATGGGATCAGAACTTAGTGTGTGGTGCTGAGGTCCAATCGTGCGGGTCTGACGAGGCCTACGATGATTCATGGCACAGGTCCATTGAATCAGGACACGATCGTCCAACCATGCGGGTTCGACAGAACCTACGGTGACATGTGACATAGGTTCACGGGGTCGGGACTGGTTGTTGTGATTGTTATGTTTGCTCAATCCGTGTGGGTTGTTGAACCTACGGAGACTCATGGCAAGCGATCACGGAGTCATGAGCATGATTGATTGTTGTGATGGTTGTGATTGGTTAAGTCCGTGCGGGTTGTTGAACCTACGGAGACACGTGACAGGGGATCACGGTGTCACGAATCAGGTTTTGTAAATTAAACTTTTTGTAAGAAAGTTTTAAGAAAAGAATGTTGGGCCGAGCCCCATGAGATTTATGGAAATGTTTTAGTACTGTAAATTGTTGAAATACAATTTTGAGATTTGGATTAAGACCCTAAGATTTTCGAAAGGTTTTGAAATTCAAAAAAATTCCCGAGATGATAATCTTATTTTCGAATGCTTCATAGCTTATCTTTCCTTGTGAAAACCACCCGGGGATATTTTGATACATGATTGTTATATTTGATTCACGATTATTACTTGCTTGTTATATTTCGTATGATTTGATACTTGCACTAGTAAAACAGTGGAGTTTTACTAACCCCCGAGTAATCGGGGGGTGGATGTCTGTTTTGCGTCCAGGTACATGCATATTTAGGGGAGCAGTCACAGGATTGGCACAAGAGGATGACGAGCTGCGATACTAATCATGGGTCGAGAGTTGTTTGATTTTTGTTGTATTGTCAGAGTTGGTTTCAGTCTTCCGTTGTATTGTATTTCGACCCCTGTGTGGGTAATGTCATTTAGGTCAGTTTTGTTGATTGGGTTGTGTGACCTCATCGGTCTGTGTATTCACGTGTAAGTGACCATATTGGTCTGTATCATTTTATCCTTTGACCCTGGCTGGGCAAGCATTTGGTTGTTTATGGATGCTTAGCCTGGTAGATCCTTGTGGAAACGGTCTACGGCGTGTAATATTCCTATATGGTTTTGGGGGTGTTACATTTATGGTATCGGAGCATAGGTTGCGGAAACCTAGGCTGTCGGGTCGAGTCGAGTCGTGGTTTGTCGAGTAATGTGTTGTCTTGTCGTTCGAGTCGTCAGATGACAAGTTGAGTTGTGCGTAGTCACAACGTGTCGGATATGTTGTCGGATGAGATTAGTATCGTGGGCGACCGTCATCTCCGTGCGGCCTGTGGACGTAAGTCTCCTCTTTTATGAGAAGTACCTGTGTATCATGATTTTATCTAAATGAGTTAATTGTGGTGTATAATTTTATTTGCACGGTATTGTGAATATAGTTGTATTTAATACGTGTGACATATAATATACGTATAAAACGGGGCCTATTGTTGTTTTACCTTTGAACCACTGTGAGGGGTGGTATGGTGTTAAAATTGAGAACCTTGTTGGGTTTCGAATAAGGTATCGACGATTGAGTTCGTGAGAAACTCCGAGGAATGGTTTTGTTGTATGTTTAAACTAGATCTTTGTGAGATGTATTCAATTGGATTGTGCGTATTAGATTGTATTCCTTTTTCCATTGCGTGAGTTCTTTTGTAATGGCTTTCGGTATTTTACTGGTGAGTTTTATTTCGAAAACCGATTCCCGTAACCGAGTTTTTGGCATTATGGCCTTGATCGTTTTGGCGAAATTCTTATGACGGTATTTAGTATTTTGTAAATGGCTTTTGTGAGTTTTTGAAATATTACCGTCATCGACCTTTTTGGCATTTTGTAAATAGTTTTTAGCCTGGTGGGTTCCGGCGCGGGACCCACGGCGCTATAATGTTCCATGTAATTATCTGAAATTTTTGGGCATTCTAGCCCATTGAATTATCTTTGAAAACTTTGAGTACCTTAGAAAATAAATTTCGAGACGTACTTTTAAAATAAATTATTTTCTCGTGGTACATCCAAGGTGCCACAATATGTTTCAAGATTCTTCTACCTCGAGGACCAAAATGTTTTGAGATATTTCCAATATTTTAGAAACACTTTTACTTAGACCCGAGGGTCGAATTGTTTTCAAAAGGAGGTTTTCGTTTTTAAAACCTATCCATTCCCGTTTGAGGGTTGGGTATGTATGTGTGATGTTCGCATTGTTGTTATGATGTTTGCTCCCGAGTATGATCGAATTGGTGGCATGAACGTCGAGGCGTTGCCACGCATTTGTTGTACTAGCCCTCTGTGAGAGATGTGAATTGGTGTTTACTGTTTATCGCCTCGTGGTGATTTGCGTGTTGTCGCACGAGTGTGAGCTATTGAAGCTTGGGTTTGTACGTTTGTGTACGTTTGTGTACATGTGTGATTGTTTCATAATGTTTGTAGTTATGTGCTGGTTATCATTCGGGCCGTTGAGGTCGCCGAACGATACCGTCGTTGTTGTAGTGTTTGTGTGTGTATTAGTTTACGATGGAAATCGTTGTATATGATATGTGTTATGATTCTTTGTTGTGCTGAGTTGGCATCTCCGCTATATTGTTTTGCGACGTTATGCCCCATTGTATCTAGCATTTGTATTTTCGGTATGCCGAGCCGAGGTGTTTCAACCGTGATGTGCCGGGGCATGGACGTGTAAATTGTCCTTCTCGTCAGTAACGCGTTTCAAGTGCGGACTCGAGGGACACCGAATTCAGTTTTGTGAATTGGCTACTGAGACTTTCCGAGTTCGCGCTTGGCCACGAGATATCGAGATCGGCTCTGAGAGACCCATGGGAGATTTTCCTGTCGGATGCTTTTTGTGTTGTTACCTTGTTTCCGTTGTTGTGAATTGCGGGGATGACAATTCTTTTATAAGAGGTCGGATGTAATACCCGTACTATATTTGACTTCTGCAGTTTCTCCTTCTAAATTCTATCGACTTGCACGTGTTCGTCTATACTTTTTGAACTTGTTTGATGTCTCATTTGTCATCGTTCGAACTGGTTGTGACCTTGTTTCAGATCGACCTGTTTATCATCGTGACCTTCCCAAGTTCGGTTCGATTCTTGTGAACCTTGTTTGGAAGTAATATCTTTCACTTTCTACGAGTTCTTTTAATGCCTGGAGTTGAAGTGGGGACTTCGGAGTCATTGTTCGACTGTTGTAATTCGATCATTGTTATTTGATCATTATTGTTCGATCATTGTTATTTGATCATTGTTGTTCGATCATTGTTATTTGATTGTTGTTGTTCGATCATTGTTGTTCGAACAGGGTTGTCTGACTGTTGTTGCTTGATCTCGTACTGCGAAGAATTGTCATTCACCGTTAGTCAATTGTTTCGAGTATGGCCAAGTGGGTCACCGAGCGGTGCATTGTGAGACCGTTGCCAAGATGTTCGGGAATTGGGTTTTCGTTCCTACTCGGGGAGTGCCTGGTGGTGTCCCGTGATGTACTGTGTATCGTACTTCGTGCTCTAATTCGTGTAGAAATTGATATTTGTTGCGTGAACTTTTTGGTTTTGTTTGTATTCTACCATGATGTTTTATTTTAAGTTTCAGGACGAAACTTATCTTGAATTGTTTGTGTCTTGACGTCGGACATTTTCTTGTTGACGAGAATCGGAGTGAATTCTATCATAATACTATATTTGTTTCTACCGCATAGTCGTTGTGGTCGGGTGCGACTTGTTGTCGCGTGCGTTTCTTTGATTAAATGTGTGCATGTGATGCATCGTTAATTGCTCGTTATTGTTTTGAATCATTGTCGGTGGCGTTGTTATGGTCGTCGTGGGGCGTGTTTTCACGCTGTATGTTCTTTCGCGTTGCTTGTAACGTTTCGCAATTGGGCGCGATTTTTTCGGTTCTTGTGTATCTCGTTGAGTTTTTCTGGTGGGATATTGCTTCTCCCTACTTGATTTAAGTTTCGGGACGAAACTTCTTTTAAGGAGGGTAGAATGTAATATCCGCAATTTCAGATTTCCGGTAATTTTCTTTTTTCGGTGGAGGTCCGTTTTGACGACTCGCTTGGGACCATTTCGTCATTCTGAGAATGATTAATTCTGCACTTTTTGTCACCCGAGTTCGTTTCGGTATTGTTTTGTTGAGTCCCGTGTTTTCTTAACGACTTTTCCGCACTCGAGTTCGATTCTTGTGAATCTCTTCCGAAATTAATGTTTCGAGTTTTCCGTAAGTCCGTTTAACTTTGTTAGACGTGTTGTGAACTTCGGTTTGGTTATTCGATCACGTATCGTGATTTTCGAACGTTTTGGGCCATTTTCGTAATTTCCCAAAGTTTGGGGTAATTACCTTCCGTTGTCGAATTTTGAGCCTTCGGGTGGTCGGAATCGTGTGTTCTCTTAGCTCTTAGATTCGTCTCTGCGAGTACTTCGTGACCGTATCTTCGATTCGTATTCAGGTTCGGGTTTCGGTGTCGTTTTCTTGAGTTTAGTGTTATTAAACGACTTTTCCAAGTATGAGTCGACTTTGTAAAATCACCATAAATTCTTGGAAACTCCAAAGATTTTGATTCTTTTCAATATTATAAAGCATAAAGTTAGCTTTCCAATGGTTCAAACGGTGAGTAAATCGGAGTCCGTACGAGAGAGTTATGGTCGAAATAGCTCAGACACTCATTTTCCAGTTTTGGCCGAGCAGCCTGTACCCTGTGCCGCGGCACACTTAAGCTGGGCCACGGCACACAGTCCAGATTAGCCTATTTCAATATCGGAGTCCGTACGAGAGAGTTATGGTCGAAATAGCTGGGCCACGGCACACAGTCCAGATTAGCCTATTCCAGATGAGTTGACTTTGTAAAATCACCATAAATTCTTGGAAACTCCAAAGATTTTGATTCTTTTCAATATTATAAAGCATAAAGTTAGCTTTCCAATGGTTCAAACGGTGAGTAAATCGGAGTCCGTACGAGAGAGTTATGGTCGAAATAGCTCAGACACTCATTTTCCAGTTTTGGCGAAGCGGCTGTACCACTGCCGCGGCACACTTAAGCTGGGCCACGGCACACAGTCCAGATTAGCCTATTTCTGCGGATTTTGTGAGATGAATGCTCATTTCATCTCTTTCTTCATTCCTCCTCCTCTTAGGCGATCTTGTGGGCGAATTTTGGGCGTTTTGCATCATCAATCCCAGAGAACTTCATATTCTCCAAGTTCTTGGTGTGGATTAACAACTCCAACAATTGTTCTTCATCATTAATCCAAGGTAAATTCTTGAAACCCTACTTTTGGGGATTTTGGGTATTTTTGTTCGATTTCGTCCGTTTAATCCGATTTAACTTAGGATTGTGATGGATTGATGATTATTTAGATGTATTATACCATTTCCCTTGTTATTACATTATTGGATCGTATCGATTCGTTGTTTTGGTCGAGTTCTTGATCGACGCCTTGAAGGTGTCCGGTAAAATGTCATAGAGGTGTTTTCGGGCGTTCTACGATTATTCTTCCTCGTATGATCGATGATTTATTAATTATATGTTGTTAGGGTCGAATTCTTGTGAAGAACTCGAGTCGGAACCCTTCCGTTCGTTGTCTTCTTCGGGGTCCGAGCTTCCCGGTCGAATCGTGTTCTTCGGAGTATTCGGTATCGGTTATTAAGGCAAGTATCTTATTATACGACTTGTATCTTGCGACTAGTAATTACGCATGAGATGTATGATGATTTTACTTGCCTTCGTAAATATGTTCCGTTTGAATTGGTTGTGTATTCCGCAATTTGAAGGCTTTGTGATAATAGCGTTATATTGGTATAGGTGTTAGGTGTTACGCCATTTGTGCAGGATTGCGATGTACATATGGGATGGTTGTACACTTGATTGTGCAATGTATTGTGTACCGATCGTGTGTTATGTTGGTTGTGTGTTGTGATTGATGATAGTTGTTGCGAGTGTTGAGATTGTGCTATGTGCGTGTGATGTACGATTTTGTGGTGATCAATGTGATTGATTAACTGTGCTCATTGTCATATGTAATGTGAATGTGAATGTGAATGTTGTGTTCTGGAACGCTAAGTTCACTCGTGTGGGTTCGATGGGGCCTACGAGGATTCATGGCACAGGTCCATGGGATCAGAACTTAGTGTGTGGTGCTGAGGTCCAATCGTGCGGGTCTGACGAGGCCTACGATGATTCATGGCACAGGTCCATTGAATCAGGACACAGTACGTCCAACCATGCGGGTTCGACAGAACCTACGGTGACATGTGACATAGGTTCACGGGGTCGGGACTGGTTGTTGTGATTGTTATGTTTGCTCAATCCGTGTGGGTTGTTGAACCTACGGAGACTCATGGCAAGCGATCACGGAGTCATGAGCATGATTGATTGTTGTGATGGTTGTGATTGGTTAAGTCCGTGCGGGTTGTTGAACCTACGGAGACACGTGACAGGGGATCACGGTGTCACGAATCAGGTTTTGTAAATTAAACTTTTTGTAAGAAAGTTTTAAGAAAAGAATGTTGGGCCGAGCCCCATGAGATTTATGGAAATGTTTTAGTACTGTAAATTGTTGAAATACAATTTTGAGATTTGGATTAAGACCCTAAGATTTTCGAAAGGTTTTGAAATTCAAAAAAATTCCCGAGATGATAATCTTATTTTCGAATGCTTCATAGCTTATCTTTCCTTGTGAAAACCACCCGGGGATATTTTGATACATGATTGTTATATTTGATTCACGATTATTACTTGCTTGTTATATTTCGTATGATTTGATACTTGCACTAGTAAAACAGTGGAGTTTTACTAACCCCCGAGTAATCGGGGGGTGGATGTCTGTTTTGCGTCCAGGTACATGCATATTTAGGGGAGCAGTCACAGGATTGGCACAAGAGGATGACGAGCTGCGATACTAATCATGGGTCGAGAGTTGTTTGATTTTTGTTGTATTGTCAGAGTTGGTTTCAGTCTTCCGTTGTATTGTATTTCGACCCCTGTGTGGGTAATGTCATTTAGGTCAGTTTTGTTGATTGGGTTGTGTGACCTCATCGGTCTGTGTATTCACGTGTAAGTGACCATATTGGTCTGTATCATTTTATCCTTTGACCCTGGCTGGGCAAGCATTTGGTTGTTTATGGATGTTTAGCCTGGTAGATCCTTGTGGAAACGGTCTACGGCGTGTAATATTCCTATATGGTTTTGGGGGTGTTACATTTATGGTATCGGAGCATAGGTTGCGGAAACCAAGGCTGTCGGGTCGAGTCGAGTCGTGGTTTGTCGAGTAATGTGTTGTCTTGTCGTTCGAGTCGTCAGATGACAAGTTGAGTTGTGCGTAGTCACAACGTGTTGGATATGTTGTCGGATGAGATTAGTATCGTGGGCGACCGTCATCTCCGTGCGGCCTGTGGACGTAAGTCTCCTCTTTTATGAGAAGTACCTGTGTATCATGATTTTATCTAAATGAGTTAATTGTGGTGTATAATTTTATTTGCACGGTATTGTGAATATAGTTGTATTTAATACGTGTGACATATAATATACGTATAAAACGGGGCCTATTGTTGTTTTACCTTTGAACCACTGTGAGGGGTGGTATGGTGTTAAAATTGAGAACCTTGTTGGGTTTCGAATAAGGTATCGACGATTGAGTTCGTGAGAAACTCCGAGGAATGGTTTTGTTGTATGTTTAAACTAGATGCTGTGAGATGTATTCAATTGGATTGTGCGTATTGGGTGTATTCCTTTTCATTGCGTGAGTTCTTTTGTAATGGCTTTCGGTATTTTACTGGTGAGTTTTATTTAAACCGATTCAGTAACCAAGTTTTTGGCATTATGGCCTTGATCGTTTTGGCGAAATTCTTATGACGGTATTTAGTATTTTGTAAATGGCTTTTGTGAGTTTTGAAATATTACCGTCATCGACCTTTTTGGCATTTTGTAAATAGTTTTTAGCACAGTGGGTTCGGCGCGGGACCCACGGCGCTATAATGTTCCATGTAATTATCTGAAATTTTTGGGCATTCTAGCCCATTGAATTATCTTTGAAAACTTTGAGTACCTTAGAAAATAAATTTCGAGACGTACTTTTAAAATAAATTATTTTCTCGTGGTACATCCAAGGTGCCACAATATGTTTCAAGATTCTTCTACCTCGAGGACCAAAATGTTTTGAGATATTTCCAATATTTTAGAAACACTTTTACTTAGACCAGGTCGAATATTTTCGAAAGTTTTTCACGAAAAGAAAGTGTCCTCATTTTTATCGAATGCGAAATAGTTTTCCAAAGTCTCGATAACGATGTTTCACGATTGTACTTTTTTTTCTGAAGGGTGATACTCAAGATCAATCGGTGTTTCCAAAATTGTTTTCAAAAGGAGGTTTTCGTTTTTAAAACCTATCCATTCCCGTTTGAGGGTTGGGTATGTATGTGTGATGTTCGCATTGTTGTTATGATGTTTGCTCCCGAGTATGATCGAATTGGTGGCATGAACGTCGAGGCGTTGCCACGCATTTGTTGTACTAGCCCTCTGTGAGAGATGTGAATTGGTGTTTACTGTTTATCGCCTCGTGGTGATTTGCGTGTTGTCGCACGAGTGTGAGCTATTGAAGCTTGGGTTTGTACGTTTGTGTACGTTTGTGTACATGTGTGATTGTTTCATAATGTTTGTAGTTATGTGCTGGTTATCGTTCGGGCCGTTGAGGTCGCCGAACGATACCGTCGTTGTTGTAGTGTTTGTGTGTGTATTACTTTACGATGGAAATCATTGTATATGATATGTGTTATGATTCTTTGTTGTGCTGAGTTGGCATCTCCGCTATATTGTTTTGCGACGTTATGCCCCATTGTATCTAGCATTTGTATTTTCGGTATGCCGAGCCGAGTAGTTTCAACCGTGATGTGCCGGGGCATGGACGTGTAAATTGTCCTTCTCGTCAGTAACGCATTTCAAGTGCGGACTCGAGGGACACCGAATTCAGTTTGCGGGTGGCTCCGAGACTTTCGGAGTTCGCGCTTCAGCACAGATATCAGGATCGGCTCTGAGAGACCCATGGGAGATTTTCCTGTCGGATGCTTTTTGTGTTGTTACCTTGTTTCCGTTGTTGTGAATTGCGGGGATGACAATTCTTTTATAAGAGGTCGGATGTAATACCCGTACTATATTTGACTTCTGCAGTTTCTCCTTCTAAATTCTATCGACTTGCACGTGTTCGTCTATACTTTTTGAACTTGTTTGATGTCTCAGTTGTCATCGTTCGAACTGGTTGTGACCTTGTTTCAGATCGACCTGTTTATCATCGTGACCTTCCCGAGTTCGGTTCGATTCTTGTGAACCTTGTTTGGAAGTAATATCTTTCACTTTCTACGAGTTCTTTTAATGCCTGGAGTTGAAGTGGGGACTTCGGAGTCATTGTTCGACTGTTGTAATTCGATCATTGTTATTTGATCATTATTGTTCGATCATTGTTATTTGATCATTGTTGTTCGATCATTGTTATTTGATCGTTGTTGTTCGATCATTGTTGTTCGAACGGGGTTGTCTGACTGTTGTTGCCTGATCTCGTACTGCGAAGAATTGTCATTCACCGTTAGTCAACTGTTTCGAGTGTGGCCAAGTGGGTCACCGAGCGGTGCATTGTGAGACCGTTGCCAAGATGTTCGGGAATTGGGTTTTCGTTCCTACTCGGGGAGTGCCTGGTGGTGTCCCGTGATGTACTGTGTATCGTACTTCGTGCTCTAATTCGTGTAGAAATTGATATTTGTTGCGTGAACTTTTTGGTTTTGTTTGTATTCTACCATGATGTTTTATTTTAAGTTTCAGGATGAAACTTATTTTTAATAGGATAGAATGTAATGTCCGGTATTCTCGTTTTCTGTTATCTTGAATTGTTTGTGTCTTGACGTCGGACATTTTCTTGTTGACGAGAATCGGAGTGAATTCTATCATAATACTATATTTGTTTCTACCGCATAGTCGTTGTGGTCGGGTGCGACTTGTTGTCGCGTGCGTTTCTTTGATTAAATGTGTGCATGTGATGCGTCGTTAATTGCTCGTTATTGTTTTGAATCATTGCCGGTGGCGTTGTTATGGTCGTCGTGGGGCGTGTTTTCACGCTGTATGTTCTTTCGCGTTGCTTGTAACGTTTCGCCATTGGGCGCGATTTTTTCGGTTCTTGTGTATCTCGTTGAGTTTTTCTGGTGGGATATTGCTTCTCCCTACTTGATTTAAGTTTCGGGACGAAACTTCTTTTAAGGAGGGTAGAATGTAATATCCGCAATTTCAGATTTCCGGTAATTTTCTTTTTTTGGTGGAGGTCCATTTTGACGACTCGCTTGGGACTATTTCATCATTCTGAGAATGATTAATTCTGCACTTTTTGTCACCCGAGTTCGTTTCGGTATTGTTTTGTTGAGTCCCGTGTTTTCTTAACGACTTTTCCGCACTCGAGTTCGATTCTTGTGAATCTCGTCCGAAATTAATGTTTCGAGTTTCCCGTAAGTCCGTTTAACTTTGTTAGACGTGTTGTGAACTTCGGTTTGGTTATTCGATCACGTATCGTGATTTTCGGACGTTTTGGGCCATTTTCGTAATTTCCCAAAGTTTGGGGTAATTACCTACCGTTGTCGAATTTCGAGCCTTCGGGCGGTCGGAATCGTGTGTTCTCTTAGCTCTTAGATTCGTCTTTGCGAGTACTTCGTGACCGTATCTTCGATTCGTATTCAGGTTCGGGTTTCGGTGTCGTTCTTGAGTTCAGTGTTATTAAACGACTTTTCCAAGTATGAGTCGACTTTGTAAAATCACCATAAATTCTTGGAAACTCCAAAGATTTTGATTCTTTTCAATATTATAAAGCATAAAGTTAGCTTTCCAATGGTTCAAACGGTGAGTCAATCGGAGTCCGTACGAGAGAGTTATGGTCGAAATAGCTCAGACACTCATTTTCCAGTTTTGGCCGAGCATCCTGTACCCTGTGCCGCGGCACACTTAAGCTGGGCCACGGCACACAGTCCAGATTAGCCTATTTCTGCGGATTTTGTGAGATGAATGCTCATTTCATCTCTTTCTTCATTCCTCCTCCTCTTGGGCGATCTTGTGGGCGATTTTTGGGCGTTTTGCATCATCAATCCCAGAGAACTTCATATTCTCCAAGTTCTTAGTGTGGATTAACAACTCCAACAATTGTTCTTCATCATTAATCCAAGGTAAATTCTTGAAACCCTACTTTTGCGGATTTTGGGTATTTTTGTTCGATTTCGTCCGTTTAATCCGATTTAACTTAGGATTGTGATGGATTGATGATTATTTAGATGTATTATATCATTTCCCTTGTTATTACATTATTGGATCGTATCGATTCGTTGTTTTGGTCGAGTTCTTGATCGACGCCTTGAAGGTGTCCGGTAAAATGTCATAGAGGGGTTTTCGGGCGTTCTACGATTATTCTTCCTCGTATGATCGATGATTTATTAATTATATGTTGTTAGGGTCGAATTCTTGTGAAGAACTCGAGTCGGAACCCTTCCGTTCGTTGTCTTCTTCGGGGTCCGAGCTTCCCGGTCGAATCGTGTTCTTCGGAGTATTCGGTATCGGTTATTAAGGCAAGTATCTTATTATACGACTTGTATCTTGCGACTAGTAATTACGCATGAGATGTATGATGATTTTACTTGCCTTCGTAAATATGTTCCGTTTGAATTGGTTGTGTATTCCGCAATTTGAAGGCTTTGTGATAATAGCGTTATATTGGTATACGTGTTAGGTGTTACGCCATTTGTGCAGGATTGCGATGTACATATGGGATGGTTGTACACTTGATTGTGCAATGTATTGTGTACCGATCGTGTGTTATGTTGGTTGTGTGTTGTGATTGATGATAGTTGTTGCGAGTGTTGAGATTGTGCTATGTGCGTGTGATGTACGATTTTGTGGTGATCAATGTGATTGATTAACCGTGCTCATTGTCATATGTAATGTGAATGTGAATGTGAATGTTGTGTCTTTGAACGCTAAGTTCACTCGTGTGGGTTCGACGGGGCCTACGAGGATTCATGGCACGACTCCATGGGATCGAGAACTTAGTGTGTGGTCTTTGAGGTCCATCGTGCGGGTGCAGCGAGGCCTACGATGATTCATGGCACAGGTCCATTGAATCAGGACACGGACGTCCAACCGCTCGGGTTCGGCGGAACCTACGGTGACACGTGACACGGAGTTCACGGGGTCGGGACTGGTTGTTGTGATTGTTGTGTTTGCTCAATCCGTGTGGGTTGTTGAACCTACGGAGACTCGTGGCAAGCGATCACGGAGTCATGAGCATGATTGATTGTTGTGATGGTTGTGATTGGTTAAGTCCGTGCGGGTTGTTGAACCTACGGAGACACGTGACAGGGGATCACGGTGTCACGAATCAGGTTTTGTAAATTAAACTTTTTGTAAGAAAGTTTTAAGAAAAGAATGTTGGGCCGAGCCCCATGAGATTTATGGAAATGTTTTTGTACTATAAATTGTTGAAATACAATTTTGAGATTTGGGTTAAGACCCTAAGATTTTCGAAAGGTTTTGAAATTCAAAAAAATTCCCGAGATGATAATCTTATTTTCGAATGCTTCATAGCTTATCTTTCCTTGTGAAAACCACCCGGGGATATTTTGATACATGATTGTTATATTTGATTCACGATTATTACTTGCTTGTTATATTTCGTATGATTTGATACTTGCACTAGTAAAACAGTGGAGTTTTACTAACCCCCGAGTAATCGGGGGGTGGATGTCTGTTTTGCGTCCAGGTACATGCAGATTTAGGGGAGCAGTCACAGGATTGGCACAAGAGGATGACGAGCTGCGATACTAATCATGGGTCGAGAGTTGTTTGATTTTTGTTGTATTGTCAGAGTTGATTTCAGTCTTCCGTTGTATTGTATTTCGACCCCTGTGTGGGTAATGTCGTTTAGGTCAGTTTTGTTGATTGGGTTGTGTGACCTCATCGGTCTGTGTATTCACGTGTAAGTGACCATATTGGTCTGTATCATTTTATCGTTTGACCCTGGCTGGGCAAGCATTTGGTTGTTTATGGATGTTTAGCCTGGTAGATCCTTGTGGAAACGGTCTACGGCGTGTAATATTCCCATATGGTTTTGGGGGTGTTACAGTCACCAGGGGTCGGCATCGGTCGGTCACCAAGGTTCGATCGTCAAGTACCGAGAGACGATCGTCTGCTAGTCGGACACCAAGAGTCGATCACCAAGTATCGAGAGACGATCGTCTTAGATGTCGATCGCTCGGTACCGGGACTTGTCCTGGGGCCTTCGGTCGACCGATCTATCTCGAATGCTCGGCTATAGCTAGGTCGCCTAGTCACTGGTCGGCAGTTCTGCCTCGGCTGCTCGGCAATGGCTAGGTCGCCCGATCCCTGAGGCGATCGCCGGTCGGAGAGTATAATTCTCGACACAACAATTGCCCCCCAGCTTGCTCCGATGTTGAAGACATGGGGCGAGGTGGTTCTTGCTGGCGATCGTGTAAGATGAGGACGGGCAACCCGTTGAGAGGACTCTGGTTTCGGACTTGGACGATCTGGTCGATTGGCTAGCTATTTTTCGGTCTTGTACATGCAAAAAACAACATGGGCCAATCCCTCGTAGAAACTTGATTGTTTTGTCGCTGAGGAACCGTGCACAGTCGCGGAGTTCGATGGACCGACTCCATGACCGTGTCTTGTGCGTGAACGACATTGACTGTCTCGTGACTCATTTTATCGTGAGGGTCCTCTGTTAGGCTGCACCTCGCCTCGTAATTAAACGAAGGGCGTGCGGTCTTGGTCTAGAGGAGTCCTTGCGCGGGGCGTCATCGGATTAATCAACTCCACATCCGCGGCTTATTAGCTATGCTTCCACCTCGGCCCACCATGGAGATGGCGAACCTCGATGGTGTACGTTGAGACGGGGGTAGTGACGCGTCGCATTGTCCGGGTTCACCATATTTGATGATGAACCTTTGAGGGCGGGCGATCATGTCCACTGATTAGTTTTGGAGGGCCCTTAGACTACGCCGGCCTCGTATTTAAACGAAGGGCGGGCGATCTTGGCCCAAAGGGACCTTGCATGGCCGAAGCAGCCGGTTCCATCGACTACCAGGACCATGGCTTTATGATGTGCGGTGGAGGCGATCTCGTGCCTTAGCCCATCATGTTAGATGGTGAATTGTCGATGGCGAACAAGTCCTCCGGGTTTGCTGATGTAGCTTGATGATGGGGATCGGGCTGGAAGACTGGCAGCCGATCGCATTATAAGTTGATATCGGCTATCGGGCTGGCGGGCTGGAGATCGTCACTCGGGCGCCGATCGCGCTGCTCATAGGCTAAGAAGAAACCTTTGCCTGGCCAGAAAGTCTGCGGCTTTAGCCCGGAAGATCGCGTAGGTCGAGGGTTAGTCTTTCGTAAGATGCCTGAACATAGGCGAAAGACCATGGAATCCTCCTAGGACCGTGTAGAGGGCGATCTCATCGCTTATGGGTTCGCCGTTGAGGTTGATCTCGTCTACCCAGTCGATGTAGTCCGAGTCGGACTCTTCTTCCCCTTGCTTGATTCGCATCATGCGATGGGGACCTTCTGGACGAGCGACCTTGGTGGCGAAGTACGCTGTGAAGTCGTTCGCCAGCTGGTTAAAGGAGCCGATGGACCGAGGCGGCAATGAGGCGTACCACCTGTGGGAAAGGTCGTCCAGCGTCAGAGGGAACATTCGACACATGGTCGCGTCAGATGCCCCACACCCGGTCATGTAGATGTTGAATTTGCTTAGGTGTGATTCGGGGTCTGATCTCCCCTCGTACAGAGGTGTTTGCGGGGGAGCGATCTTGTGCTGCACGGGGGCGAGCTCGATGTGGACCTCGAGCGGCTCGCTTGGCCCGACAATCTTTTTCTTGGCGCCTGCCCCGGATTCCATGAGCGCCTTCATGTCGTCAAGCTGGCGCTGCATTGCGGCCATCGCTATAGCATGGTCGCTCGCGGATCGGCTTTTGGAGCGGGAGCCGAGGCGATCGTGTACCGATCTCCTGACTCTGCTGCTGCCGACCTCGGCTATTTGGCGAGGAGCGGAGCAGGCTGGTGCCATGCAGGATTCGGATAGGCCGAGCTCCTGGTGACGGACTCGAGCTCCGTCGCCTCGTGGTTTGGGCCGGACTGCCCTGGTCGCCAAGATGGGTCCCTGCCGAGGCGATCGAAAATAGAGGTACCCCGGCTGGCGAGCGCCTCCTCTTGCGAATGGGAGCCTCCTGGCGATCGCCTGGTCAGCAATGCCTTGAACTTACGTTTGGTCATCCGGCGGATGGCCGATGGGGTGAAAGCGGGAGGCACGTCGAGAGCACTTCGTCGCTCCTGTAGGACGGCCATGGCCTCCTCGATCATTCGCGGTTGGGCCCGATCGAGTGAGAGACTTGGGCCGTCCCGAGCGAGATCGAGCATCTCAAACCGCGGCGGCTACCCTCCGCCATCGGCGTGGCTCGGGCGAGACGGAGCAGGCGTCGGCGGGGCGGCGGCGGCTTTCTTCGACGCGGAGGCGGAAGACATTATTCTGAAAGCTTTCTCTGAAGAACAGTGATTCAGGTATATGCCCCGGAGAACAGTGAGTGTTCTTCGAAATGGTAGGAATAAAATTGAGGGTTAGATTGCCCTCCTTCTAGCACCAATTGTTGTTGCCCGAAATATTTATCCGAAGATGAAATACTGCTGGAATGGACGGACAACAAACAAGGTTGCGGGAGCACTTCTGAGAGAAGATAAATAACACAAGATTTGCCGGGTTTGTTAGGCCCAGGCTTGAATGCTCTCGCGAGATGTTATTAATACAAATATTCGTGGATACAAGTATTAACGTGAGAATCTAAGTACAATGAGTGTAAAAAGATCCTATTAATCCAGCTCTTGAGCGAAGCTTTGTTGTTCTTGCTCTCGGCCGATCATCTTCTGTGTGAGATAGGCTGAGGGAGAAGAATGAACCCAGAGATAGTTGTTGCCAAGAGTAGGAAAGCCAAGTTGTGTGTATTGCTTCTGTATTGTGCGTGAATCGCGAGAATGCTAAAGAGATTGGACCAGTGCGGGGAGCCTTCTATTTATATGGGCTGAGATGCCTTGTTTCCTAGCGGGCGATCGCCTTTCGGCCAATATAATAATGGGGCGATCGTCTTTAAGTCACATGGGTTGTCTGCTTAAAGTCCAAGGCTGCTGCTGGCAGCCAATTGTCTTGATCAATGAGGAGCGGCACGCGTCGAGATTCTTTGTCATAGGCGGTCCTACCGACACCTTTCGGCGGGCTGTCAGTGGTGGAAAGATCTTGTGGTGTGGTCAATGATCCGTGATATGCGGATCTTGTCTTAACCGCACGTGGGATCATCACGAGCTTGGCCATTGCGGCCGGGTGACCATCGGCTTCGAGCGGCATGAGGCGGTCGGCATTGGTCGGTCACCAAGGGTCGATCGGCAAGTCACCAGGGGTCGACATCAGTCAGTCACCAAGGGTCGATCGTCAAGTACCGAGAGACGATCATCTTCGATGTCGATCGCTCGGCACCGGGACTTGTCCTGGGGCCTTCGGTCGACCAATCTATCTCGGCTGCTCGGCTATGGCTAGGTCGCCTGGTCGCTGGTCGGCAGTTCTGCCTTGGCTGCTCGGCAATGGCTAGGTCGCCCGATCCCTGAGGCGATCGCCGGTCGGAGAGTATAATTCTCGACACAACACAAGAGTTGTAAGAAACTAACCCTTGAAGTCCGTTGATTAAATAGTAACCTTCTATTGAGCTTGTTGCTACCTAAAATATTATCTGGAGATAGATATTGCTGGAATGATCGAGTAGCAAACAAGGTGCGAGAGCACTTCCGTGGGAAAAGTAAATAACACAAGATTTGCCGGGGTTGTTAGTCCCGGGCTTGAATGCTCTCGCGAGATATTATTAATACGAATACTTTGGAGTACAAATATTAATGTTAGAGTACAATTACAATGAGTGTAAAGACCCTAGTTATCTTAGCTATTGAGCGTGAAGATTGCCGGAAGAACCAGGTATGATGCTCTGTGAGTTCTTGTAACAACGATGGGGTGTTGTGACGACTGTGAGAAATCGACGGTCTCTCACAGTGTGTATTAGCTGTATGTCTAAGCTCCTGGACTTGTGAGTCTCTTTGAATCTATACTGTATGGAGTTCTTGCCTATGCCGACCGTCTTCTGGTTGAGAGGTGCTGAGAGAGAAATCCTGAGATAGATGTTGTTACCCAAAATATTATCCGGAGATGATATTGCTGGAATGGTCGAGTAACAAACAAATGCGAGAACAATTCCGTGGGAAAATAAATAACACAAGATTTGCCGGGATTATTAGTCTCGGGCTTGAATGCTCTCGCGAGATGTTATTAATATGAATACTTCGAAGTACAAATACTAATGTTAGAATCTATTACAATGTGTGTAAAGATTCTAGTTATCTTAGCTATAGAGCGTGAAGATTGCCGGAAGAACCAGATATGATGCTCTGTGAGTTCTTACTTTTGGTGTTCTGTATAGATGAATGAATATCATTGTGTATGTGTAAGTATTCGTCAGACGAGTATTTTGTTCTCTCTGTACGTTTTTCACTGTCCCTAGACCACTGTTGGAGGCCTGCTATTTATAGGAGACAAGGTTGTTGGGTCCTCTCCAGCGATCGCGGGCGACCGCCGTATTCTATATTAGAATAATATGGGCGATCGTCCTATCACGTGGGGCTATTTCCTTAAAGTCTGAGGCCACTGCTGGAAGCCAGCTGTGCGAGCCAATGGGAAGCATGCACGCGTCCTGAGTCGCTGTCTGGGGAGGACCCACCTTGTACCTTTCGGCGGGCTTGTCGGTAGGTGTGAGGTTGGTGACAGGCTGGGGTCAAAGGCTTTATTCTGCGGCACCTTTGTGGATCTGAACGTGGGTCTACGTCCGAGATTCGGTCTTCGAAGACTTTGATGGGTGTCAGATTCACATGCAGTATGGGACGATCGTCCACAGTTAGGTATCATCGGCGATCGCCAAATGCCTAGAGACGATCGCCTTGGACGCCGATCATTAGGTGCTTATCCAGCGTCCGTCTTATTTGACTGGTTTCTGACCATCGTGCCGATCGCCATCGAGGCGTATAAATCGCCGCACAACAATTGCCCCCCAGCTCGCTCCGATGTTAAAAACATGGGGTGAGGTGGCACTGTTGGCGATCGCCTGTTTTGGACGATTGGCTCGTCTACTTATGATAAGGACAATCGTTGCCTGGACAATCTGATTTTGAACCCGGACGATCTCTTTATGCGCTGGAAATAGCGGGAAATGGAGATGGGATCTTGAAACGTTGCGGGGACACGCATCGCGCTATCGTTGGGGGAGTCCGACGGTTTTGTCAGACTTGTCGTCTGGCGTGTCCTCGAAACGACGCGTACGTGGGTTTCGAGGGTTGCATTTAATGTGTCCCCCCCCCCCCCGACGGTTGCACTCCAGCCCTCGGGATTTCGCCTATTTGCACAAAGGTCCATGCACTCATCTATAAAAGGGCTAAGGCCATTATACTTCCACTCTTTATGCGCCTCTGCTTTTCAGTCGAGATTTTGCTGAATTTTTTCGAAGATTCTTGTGCCGACCGACTTTCCTTTTAGGTAAGAACACAAATTTTCTCTTCCCCTTTACTTTTGAGATCATGTCTGGGGGAGGATCTAAAATATTCGAGGCCGGTAGCTCCTCTGCCGTCGCGGCTTCGCCTGACCGGGAGGAAACCCCCGTGGGTCTTCATATGGAAACAGCCGTCGAGGCCATTCGTGTGGGAATTGCACCCGCGGAGATTGAAAAGCTTTTCAATGAAGCTGGCGTGGCGAGATCGGCGGCGGCGGAGAGGCAGAGGGATCCGCCGGTGGATGAGGATGACGCGGCAAGGCTGTACTGGGAGCAGAATAGCGTTTTCGGCTGTGCCTTTTTGGACTTCGCCGGTCTTATGGAGGGGATTGCCGGACCGTGTCCCGAGTTTGATTTCGAGGCATATTCCGCCGCTCACCCCTATGAACCTGTGAAACGGACGGCGTTTCGGGCCGCTGACCCTTCTCTGTGGACTCTTGGTCAGATTTGGAGCTCGGCGACCAAGAAAGACTTGAGTCGCTGGAGGGAGAAATTCCATATTCCCTCTGATGTCTCGCTGCACGTGCCCTCGGAGAACGAACGTGCCGACCAACCTCCTGAGGGTCTGGTCGCCGTTAACGAGATGATTCTGGAGGCCAGCCTACGGTTCCCCTTGCCGTTCGCCGTGTCATATTTGCTGGTCGCCTGGAATTTGGTGCCGCTCCAGCTGACGCCGAACTCCTGGCTGCAGATCATTAGCACCTTGACAATTTTTGGCGGTCACCGATTGTTTCGTCTGCCTTCTGCGCTGGAAATGAACTATCTTTTCAAGCTGACCGCGCAGAAGGGATCGGTCGGAGGCTATCATATCCAGGGTCGCATGGGATGAGTGGTCCTCGGGGTGCCGAACAAGACTCGGGGCGACCTGGCAAAGTGGTGCTGGGTCGGCGGAGCGTGGAGGTCGGCGTCGAGTCATAGGCCGGAGGAAGAGTTGGAGATCCCCACCAATTTTCGGTAGAGGAATCCGAGTAAGGGTTTTAACTCTCCCTTTGATCGGATGCGTCTCGGACTGATCTAATTTCATTTCTTTTTTGCAGGCTCCCTTGTTCCAGCGATCGGCGACCTTCCTTTCAACTTTCTGATCATCTGGGAGTGAATTCGCAGTTTGCCGGACTCTTTCATTGACGTTCGCACAGTCAACCACGAACTTCATCGGTTGGGAGCTCGATTGTTTCGCTACCCCCGCCACCTGAAGGTTCCAGGTATAAATTCCTACTTCCTTTTCCCTGTACAACGATCGTCCGATTGAAGTAGATGTCTAACTTGTTTGAATTTCTTCTTTGATAGAGATCCATTTTCCTTGTTACGCCAAGCCACCGCAAGAGATCTCAATGTCGAATCCTGGTCTCTTGGGCCGTCTTCACCACGGCAAGAAGACGGGTCGTGCCCCTGCGACGACGTCTCGTCCCATCCCTACGGTGAGGCCTGCTACGGTGCCGGTCGTCGAGCCGGAAGTTCAGGAGGAAGAACAACTCCAGCGCAACCGCAAGAGGCGGAGACCGGAGGAGTCCCTACCGACTGCTGAGGCGGACGTATCCATTTTGGAGCCGCCGGTTGCCGCGGCACCTATCTCTGCTGTTCCGATGGCGGAGGGTCGGCCCTGTGCCCTCGACCGGCTTCACGAAGCTGCGGCGGTCGCTGAAGCCGAAACTCCTCGGGGCAAGCCCTTTTTTGGCCGCGACCCCGAGTTGGTCAATAGGTAAGACCGGTTTGATCTTTCTGAGTTAGGCTATTTATGTAAGGCATATACTAACTCCTTTGTTTCTATTTGTTTGTGTTGCAGGGTCCGTCTTGCCGACCCGGATGTCTCGCCGATGGTGTTTGATTTCTTGGCGAGCTAGTCTCCGCGCCAGTCCCTCGAGGTTCCTTCTTATGTCTCCCGGGCCATCAACTCTATTCCTAAGGCCTGGACGACCGACCTCGATGCGATCTCTCGTAGGCGGTCTGGAGATGCCATGCAGGCGACGCTCGCCCTGACTCTCCAGGTGGCGACGATGGCCGCCCAAGCCGTTAAGGATTATGAGGGACGACCCTCTAATGCTCGCCTTCATCAAGATCTCGAGATCACTCGAAGCCAGAATGCCGAGTTTGCTAACCGGATCAAGGCCATGGAGAAGGAACAAATCGAGACGGTCAAACGGGCCAAACAAGACCTCGACCGGATGAAGCAAGAGCTTGACCGGTCCAAGGAAGTAGCCGATCGGTTCCGCGACCAGATGACGGATTCTCGTCGGTTGCACGCGGCCTCGTAGGAAGAGGCGACTGGGCTGAAGGCGACAGTGGATCGTATCAACAACGAGCTGGAGAAGGCGAAAGGTGAACTGGGCACCAAGGTAGCCGAGCTTGAGGATGCTAGGAAGACGACTGCGGGGTTGAAGGAGCAGTTAAGGGAGCTCGAGACCGATCGCTACCTTAATGTGGGATACGTCGGCAAGTTCACCTATTATATGGCCTATGTCGACGCTATCCGTGCCGCCAAGAAGGTAGGGATCGAGGTCGGCCCTATGATGGAAACCTTCAGGGCCTACGTACTCGAGCATCCCCTGCATCCGGACTTCTCCCTATCGATCCTCGACCTCACCGACTTAGGGATCGACTTGAGTTGGTATCCTTCTCCGGATAAACTTACTTATCCTGAAGTCGATGAGAGGGTGCGTGCTGATCCGCCTGTTGGGGGAGATGGCCAGTCGGGGGTGACCTGAGTGATTTTTGTTTTTCTTCGCTTGTATTGCCTTCGGGCTTGAATGTACCAATTTTTTCGAATGGAATAAAATACTCCTTTTCCGTATCTGATTCTTTACATGTACGATCGTCTCTTTCTGAATATTTGCATATGCAATTATACAAGTGTTTATATAATTGCATTTGATGCCTTGTTCGCCTGATTGACTATTTGAATGTTGAATGGATCCGAATGTATTGATACACTTGAAAATTCTTACTTGTAAATTTCTTGAGCAAAAACTGGTCGTCATGTATGTATCTGAACGAAGCCGATCGTGTATGGTTCCTTCCTCCTGATCGCGTTTTAGGAATAGCTCCACTTTGCCCCTTGTTTTTGTTTACTTAGTGCAAGTAAGGGAACAAAAATAGTATGTTTGGTGAGCTATCCTTCATTTTGCCGATTCTTTGAGGGAGGACGACTGTGTGCACGGTCGCTGAGTTCGATGGACCGACCTCTATAACCGTGTCTTTATGTGCGAGGGACATTCCATTCGTAGGTATGTCCCGCGACTCACTTTATTGTTAGGGTCCTCCGTTAGGCTGTGCCCACCTTATATTTAAATGAAAGGCAAGCGGTCTTGGTCTAGAGGAGTCCTTGCACGGGTCGTTTGTCGGTTTATTCGACTCTACGTCCGTGGCTTGTTTGCACTTTTCTACCTCGGGTCGTCATGTTAGATGGCGACCCTCGACGGTATACGTTGTGACGAGGTATGGACGCGTCGCCTTGTCCAGGTTCATCATGTTAGATGATGTACTTTGAGGGCGTGCGATCGTGTCCACAGATTTATTTGTAGGGCCCTTCGGCTACGCCCGCCTCGTATTTAAACGAAGGGCGAGCGATCGCAGCCCAAGGGAACCTTGCATGGACGAAGCTGTCGGTTCCATCGACCTCCAGGACCATGGCTGCACTTTTTCTACCTCGGATCGCCATATTGAATGACGACCCTCGACGGTATACGTTGTGCTCGGAGGGGCGATCGCTTGTATAGGTCTGTCAAGTTTAGACGATGACCTCTTGTAAGGCGAGCGAGTCATCCCCTTTTTAGTTGCTCGTTTTCGTCAAGGTGAATCATATAGATGGGACATGAAAATCTCATTATACTCTTTGTACGTTGGGTAACTAATATTGAATACAAAGTTTTCACTGGTACTATTTCTTCAAATGTACGGCGTTCCAGGGATATTGGTCCGGAGTACCGTCAGGGTGTTCAAGTTCGTAGGCTCCCCTAGTTAGCCACTTAGATATCCTGAAGGGGCCTTCCCAATTCGGGCCAAAAACTCCTGTGTGAGTCTGGACCTTTTTGAGGACTAGGTCGCCCATTTAGAACCGTCTTTCTTTGACCTTCGAATTGAAGAACTTCTCGGATCTCCTTTTGCAGATTGTGTTCTTCATTTCCGAGCTCAGTCGCCGTTCTTCGAGCATGTCCAAGTCGATCCGCCGAGACACATCATTGTCCGTCGTCATCTCTTGTTCAGTTCGGTGGCTGAGGATGGCGATCTCCGAAGGGATCACCGCTTCTGTTCCGAAGGCGAGGGCGAATGGGGTTTCACCGGTTGAGTTTCGGGTCGTCATTCGATATGACCACAAAACATCTAGAAGCTCGCTCGCCCACCGTCCTTGTCTGGATTCGAGTCGTGCTTTGATTGTATGTTTGAGGATCTTGTTTACAGCCTCTACCTGCCCGTTCGTCTGAGGGTGGAAGGGGGCCGAGAACAACTTTTTGATTCCCCACTTCTCGTAGAATTGCATGACTTCCAAACCATCGAACTGCTTCCCGTTGTCGGAGATTATATCCTGGGGTAGCCCGAATCGGCATATGATGTTCTTCCATAGGAACTTAATTACTTGTTCTTGGCCGATCTTGTTAAGTGGCTCAGCCTCAGCCCATTTTGTGAAGTAATTGACCCCTACAATGGCAAATTTACATCCTCCTGGCGCCGTTGGCAAGGGACCGATGAGGTCGATGCCCCATTGGGCGAACGGCCATGGGCTGTACATAGAAGTAAGCTGCTCGGGGGAGAGTTTGATGTTTGGGCCCATCACTTGACACCTGTGACACGATCTGGCATAGGCGATTGCATCTTTCTGAAGCGAAGGCCAGAAAAAACCTTGTCTGGTTGTTTTGTGGATGAGAGCTCGCCCGCCAGCATGGTTCCCATAGATCCCATCATGGATCTCGGCTAAAACGAGTCGGACTTCCTCCGGCATAATGCACTTGAGGAGGGGAAGGCTGAAAGATCGCTTGTAAAGCCGGTCGTCCAGTAGGGTGCATCTGGTTGCACGGAGTTGAAGCTGGCGAACTTTGATACGGTCGTCAGGGACTGTTCCGTCCTTTAAGTATTTAATGAACAGAGTCATCCAGATCTCTTCAGCGATGGCAACTGTGGTAATCAGGCTTCTGTCGATCGTCGACTTTGCTGATTTTGGGATTTGGATGTTAGAGAAATCGGCTGCCCCATCTCATGATGCTAGTTTGGATAGGGCATCGGCCTGGGAGTTGTGCTCTCTCGGGAGTTGTTCGATCAGAACTTCTTCAAACTTCGTGCACATTTTGGCGACCAACTCTTGGTATTTGATCATTTGTTCGTCGCGCGCCTCATATTCTCTCTTGACTTGGTTCACGACCAAGAGGGAGTCCATGAAGATGTGGAGACGGCGAACATCCAAGCCAAGGGCTAGGTCGAGCCCGCCTACCAAGGCTTCGTATTCGGCCTCATTGTTGGTCGCCCGAAACTCGAAACGCACAGGGTTTCTGAAACTTTGGCCGTCGGGGCTGATGAGGACAATCTCTGCCCATGCTCGTGTGTTGGTTGCCGAGCCATCCACATATAACTTCCACGCGGGGCGACCGATCTGGGTTGGACAAGGTGGGAATGTTAATTCCACCACGAAGTCTGCCAGGGCTTGGCCTTTGATCGTCGTGCGAGAAGCGTACGTGATACCGTATTGGGCAATCTCCAATGACCACTTGAGGAGTCGCCCGCTGGTGTCTGGCCGGTGGAGAACTTGTCTTAAGGGGAGAGTCGTCAGAACCTCCACTTGATGTTCGAAGAAGTAGGCCCTCAGCTTTCGAACACTCATGACTAAGGCGTATGCGGTCTTCTCCAGAGGCGTGTATCGCGTTTCCGCGTCATGGAGCGCTTGGCTAACAAAGTAGATCGGCAAGTGAGCTTGCCCCTCTGCTCGCACTAAAACAGCACTCAGCGCGACCTCCGAGGCCGCCAGGTAAAGGAATAACTTTTCGCCGGGGATCGGTTTTGCTAAGATCTGAGGGTTAGATAGATATTCCTTGATTTTGGCGAACGTTATTTGACTCTCCTTTGTCCATGCGAACTTCTTGTTCTTTATGGTCGCGAAGAATGGTTTGCTTCTGTCTCCGAGCCGAGATATGAACCGGTTGAGAGCAGCCAGACAACCAGTGAGGCGTTGCACCTGTTTGACATTCCGAGGCTCCTACATGTCGAGGATCGCCTGGATCTTGGTGGGGTTTGCCTCGATCCCTCTCTGACTCACGATGTGCCCCAGGAATTTTCCGGAGCTCACCCCGAAGTTGCATTTCTTGGGGTTAAGCTTCATATTGAACTTTTCGAGGATGGCGAACGTCTCGGCTAGGTCATTGAGGTGATCTTACTTTTTGAGGATTTTGACCACGATGTCGTCAATACAGACCTCCATGGTCTTGCCGATCTGATTGGCGAACATCCCGTTGACTAGTCGCTGGTAGGTCACCCCTACATTCTTCAAGATGAACGGCATTCGGACTCAAAAGTATATGTCTTTTTCCGTGTGGAACGATGTGTGTTTTATGTATTTCTCCGCCATTGGGATTTGATGGTATCCGGCGAAGGCATCCATGAACGACATCATCTCGTAGCCTGCAGTGCTATCGACCAAGTGGTCGATATGAGGCATCGAAAAGTGGTCTTTTGGGCATGCCGTGTTGAGGTCGGTGAAGTCGATGCATAACCTCCAGGAGCTGTTCGGCTTTTTGACGAGAACCGCGTTGGCAAACCACTATGGTTCGTCTGTAGCTACTCCGATTAGTTTGTTATCGAGTAGCTTTTTGACTTCTATGTCGAGTGCTGCGTACTTCTCAGGACCGAATTTCCTACGTTTCTGGTGAACAGGCTTCCTTGTCGGGTCGATCTTTAGATAGTGGCAAGCGTATTCAGGACTTATGCCAACCATATCTTGATGCGACCATGCAAAGACTACGATGTTCTTACGTAGTAAATTGATCAGATCCTCCTTTAATTCGAGGTCGACACTTGTGCCTATCTGTACTTCCCGCTCCGGGCGAGCCGGTTCTATCGTTACACTTTCTAACTCTTCAATGGGGACGGTCGCTTCTCGTTTGGAACTATTTCCGGACTCGATCCTTGGATCGATGTCGAGGCTTGGCTCGACACCGGTCATTGGCTCAATGTCGTCCGTTAATCGGTGTGAGATGGCTTCCTCTTAGTTGGGTTGGTACGATGTGCTTGGCTTGTCGATTTCCATCGGTTGATGGTCGATCGTCTCGATGTTACAAATAGCACGGGAAGTATTGAAAGAAGTTGCGACACAGGAGTAATTCAAACATTTCTTAGCCATTAGTTGGTCTCCTTTTACAGTACTGACCGTCCCATCGACAGTGGGGAATTTGATACAGTAAAAGAAAGAGAAGGCGACCGCCTCGAAGGTTTCTAGAAATGGACGACCTAGGAACCCATTATTGATGCTGGGCCTATCTATGATTACAAATTTTAGGTTCCTAGTAATCCTAACCTTGGGATCGTAGTAACATGTTAGCTCGGCAGAGAGCTTGATCCTTCCTTAGGCTTGGACTGTGCTGTCGCTGAACCCTTGGAGCACGGTGTCGAATGGCTTGATGAACTTGGTCAGGTTGCCGAGCTGGTCAAGAGCAGATTTGAATATGATATTACAAAAGCTCCCGTTGTCAACCAGCACGCGATCGACCATTTTCCCAAGGATACATGCAGAGATCACCAATGCATCATCTTTGGGGCATTGCACTTCCTCCCTATCCTTGTTGGAGAAAGTGATGAGCGCGTCTTTGGAGATGGTCGGCTCTGGGGGTACTATGACGTGGACCCCGGCGAACGCCCTCAGCTCGGCCTTCCGCTTTCTGTTCGACATAATGGAGACCAGGGAAAGTCCTCCGAGATTTCCACCTCCTGCCTGAAGCATGTTGATCCGACCGCCAGGGTTGATCGGAGGAATTGATTCGTCTGAATACTCCGGCTCATTTTGCTCGATTCTGGCAACCGGATTGGGAGAGATTCTGTCGTTCTGGTGGCGATCACGCCCCCTGGTTCTTTATGTCCGGGGTTCTGGCTTGGTCACCAAGTTATCCAACTTGCCATCCTCAAACAATTTCCAGAGTTGTCGGAGGAGGTCGCGGCATTGGCTGGTATTGTGGTCGGGACTCTTGTGGTAAGCACAAAATTTGTTGCGGTCTAGATGACCATTGTCCCTTATTGCCTTTGGCTTGTTAAGCCATTCGCGCCCTTTGATGGCGTTAAAGATGTGGGCCGGAGATAGATTGAGGTTGCGGAGGAGGTGAACCTCCACATCCTCGAAGGCTTTGAATTCACCAGGCGGCTTTGCGACTGCCTTTATGGGCTTGGCGACCGCCTTCTTCTGGATGTGGGATGGCGCCTTCTCTTCTCCGGCAGATCCCTCGCCTAAGTGGAGGGTGAGCATCCTCTGCCTGGCCAGGAAATCAGCAGCCCTGACGCGAAAGATCGCGTAGGTCGGGGGGATGTCCTTTGTAAGGTGCCTGAACATGGGCGAGTGGCCGTAGAATCCCCCTAGGACTGAGTAGATAGCGAGCTCGTCGCTGATGGGCTCGCCGGTGAGGACTATTTCATCCACCCGGTCGATGTAATCTTCATCAGGCTCGTCCTTCACCTGCCTGATTTTCATCATGCGGTGGGGACCTTCTGGCCAAGCTACTTTGGCGGCGAAGTACGACATGAAGTCATTCGCCAGCTTCTCAAAACAATTGATCGAGCGAGGTGGTAGTGAGATGTACCACCTGTGGGCGAGGTCGCCCAATGTCAATGGGAATATCCGACATTTCATCACGTCTGATGCTCCGCATCCGGTCATGTAAATACGGAATTTGCTCAAATGGGTCTCAGGATCTGATCTCCCCTCATATAGAGGTCTTAGAGGGGGAGCGATCTTCGGTTGAACTGGGGCGAGCTCGATCTGGACCGCGAGTGGCTCATTCGGTCCCGCGATCAATCTCCTAGCGCCTGCCCCAGTTTCTAGGAGCACCTTCATTTTGTCGAGCTGGTGCTGCATGGCGGCCATCGCCGTAGCCTGACTGCTCGCTGATTAGCTCCCGGAGCATGATCCAAGGCGATCATGTACTGATCCCCTGGCCCCAGGGTAGATGATGAGTTCTCCGCCACCGGGCTCAGTTCTTGGGCGAGCGGGGGGCCGTTGGCCGGCTTGTCTTCTGGGAGTCGGATATGCCGAACTCCTGGTGACGGATTCGGACTCCGATGCCTCCCAGCTGGGGCCTGAACGCCCAGGTCGCCACGAGGGATCACTCCTTAGGCGGCTGAAGACGGAGTCGTCCCGCCTTACGAGAGCCTTTTTCTGCGGCTCGGGGCTTTCTATCGATTTCTCAACATATATCTCCTTGAGCTTCCGCTTGCCTGCTCGGAGCTTACGAGTCGCATGCCCTCCGTCGCTCCCTGAGGATGGCTATAGCCTCCTCAATCTGTTCTGCGGTCTGTAACTGATCGAGTGAGAGGCTGGGACCGTCCCTCGGGGGCGGGAGTGAGAGTCTAGCGTCGCCGCGGTCACCTTCCGCTGTAGGCTGGGATTCGGTCTGGTCCGGAATGAGATGTCCGGCAGATTGCAGGGTGGCTCTTTTGGAGGTCGTTGCGGACGTCATGTTTCTGAAAGTTTTCTTTGAAGAGCAGTGAGTGTCTCTTCAAGTATATGCCCCGGAGAACAGTGAGTGTGCTTCGAGACGGTAGGAATAAAAATGAAGGTTAAGATGGCCCTCCTTCTAGCGCCAATTGTTGTTACCCAAAATAATATCCGGAGATGATATTGCTGGAATGGTCGAGTAACAAACAAATGCGAGAACACTTCCGTGGGAAAATAAATAACACAAGATTTGCCGGGGTTTTTAGTCCCGGACTTGAATGCTCTCGCAAGATGTTATTAATATAAATACTTCGAAGTACAAATACTAATGTTAGAATCTATTACAATGTATGTAAAGATTCTAGTTATCTTAGCTATAGAGCGTGAAGATTGCCGGAAGAACCAGATATGATACTCTGTGAGTTCTTGCTTTTGGTGTTCTGTATAGATGAATGAATATCACTGTGTATGTGTAAGTATTCGTGAGATGAGTGTTTTGTTCTCTCTGTACGTTTTTCACTGTCCCTAGACCACTGTTGGAGGCCTGCTATTTATAGGAGACAAGGTTGCTGGGTCCTCTCCGGCGATCGCGGGCGACCGCCGTATTCTATATTAGAATAATGTGGGCGATCGTCCTATCACGTGGGGCTGTTTCCTTAAAGTCCGAGACCACTGCTGGCAGCCAGCTGTGCGAGCCAATGGGAAGCATGCACGCGTCCTGAGTCGTTGTCTGGGGAGGACCCACCTTGTACCTTTCGGCGGGCTTGTCGGTAGGTGTGAGGTTGGTGACAGGCTGGGGTCAAAGGCCTTATTCTGCGGCGCCTTTTGTGGATCTGCACATGGGTCTACGTCCGAGATTCGGTCTTCGAAGACTTTGACGGGTGTCGGATTCACATGCAGTATGGGACGATCGTCCATAGTCAGGTATCATCGGCGATCGCCAGATGCCTAGAGACGATCACCTTGGACGCTGATCATTAGGTGCTTATCCAGCGTCCATCTTCTTTGACTAGTTTCTGACCATCGTGCCGATCGCCATCGAGGCATATAAATCACCGCACAACAATAGATTCAAGAGAGGAAGCCAAGAGTCTGAGAGTGTGTATGTTTTCTGAATGTGGTTGCCAACTGAATTGCGAACTGAGACCGGAATGCAAGGTTTGAACTCAGAGGAGAGAACCTTTTTCCAATTGCTGAAGGTTCTCTATTTATAGCACTGGGGGTTGCTGGGCGATCGCCTCGGCTGTATTATAATAAGCGGGCGATCGTCTTTAGCACATGGGCTGGTCTACTTAAAGTCTGCAGGAGTTGCTGGCAGCCAACTGTGCGGTCCAATGAGAAGTCTGCACGCGTCTGAGTCACTGTCACGGGCGGTCCCACCTTGTACCTTTCGGCGGGTTTGTCGGTAGGTGAGAAGGTGGTGATAGGCTGTGGTCAATGATCCATGTTCTGCGGCGCCTTTCGTGGATCTGCACATGGGCGCTGCTTTGAGATCCAGTCTTCGTAGACTTTGACGGACGAAGGTCTTGTTCGTGGCACAGGTCGTTCGTCCTCGGTCGGGCACTAGAGCCGATCGCTAGGTGTCAAAAGGCGATCGCCTTGAGATTCGATCGCTAGATACTCGAAGGTGGACTGTTATCTTCGTTTAGGCGAGTTCACCATAGCTTGATTGGTTGTGGACTCGGTCGCTCGGCCTTGTAGTCGATCGCCTGTCGAGGTGTATAAATCTCGACACAACAATTGCCCCCCAGCTCGCTCCGATGTTGGAAACATGGGGTGATGTGGTTCAACTGGCGATCGCTTAACTTTGACGAGCGACTTAGCATTTTGCGGAACTGGCGATCGTCTACGAGCGGAATGACTTTGAATTTGGACGACCTGGTCGGTCGCTGAAACGAGCGGGAGATGACAGCGGACGTGGAAAAGTCCCCGGGGCACGTGTCGGGCTTCTGTTGGGGGAGACCGACGGTTATTAATGACTCCTCGTCTGGCGTGTCCTTGAAACGACGCGTACGCGGGTTTCAAGGGAGCATTGATTGCGACGGTTGCACTCCGACCCCTGAGATTCTCCATATTTGCATGGAAGTCCCTGCCATCTCCTATAAAAAGGCGCCGGGTTGCAGTGTTTAAGAACCTTTATGCGCTTTTATCGGAGAAGAAGAATTTCGCCAAAGAATTTTCTGAAGATTTGACTACCGATCGTCGATCGATTCAATCCTTGGTAAGAAAACATTTCCTTTCTCCTCTTCTTTTCGAAAATGTCTGGAATGTCTTCATCGCACGGAATGGGCACCACCTCCGCCGTTGGGGCTTCGACTGCCCGGGGAGGATCCTCCGCAAAATTCCATTTGGAGACGGCCGCCGAGGCTATTCGGGCCGGTATTGACCCCGCGGAAGTCGAGGCGCTGTTTAATGAAGCCAACGTTGCCAGGGAGGCGGCGGTTGAGTAAAGACGCTCGCAGATGGAGAGAGATTCGGCGGTGAGGGCCTACTGGGAGCAGCATAGTGCCTTTGGACAGGCCTATTTGGCCTTTGCTGAAATCATGGAGAGGTTGGCCGGTCCGTCTCCTAAATTCGATTATCGGGAGTACTCGATCGCTCATCCTTATCAACCTGCTAAGCGATCGTTGTTTCAGGCTGCGCAGCGATCTCCATGGTCCCTTGGCCAGATAAGGAGCTCGGCGACCAGGAAGGACCTAGCCGTCTGAAGGATGAGGTATCATGTTGACACATTCTTAGTGTAACTATCGTAAGTGCACGATATCGTATCAAGTAGTAAGTGGACTTTTTGAGTCCGGTTTATTGATCCCAAGAGGAAGTTTGGTTATAATTTGAATTATACACTATTAATCTATTTTTATAGATACTAAGATGAGTGAAACACACAATTAAATAGTTTGGTTTAATAATTGCAAAGAAAATGCAATAATAGTTATAATATTCAAGGAAATGAAAGATTACACTAATAATAGATTAATAGAAGATAAAATGAAATAGTTGGGATTATAAACTTAGTTCATCATTAGTTATAGAAGATGTATAGGAGATCATAAGATGAATTTACTTATTATGTTGTGTAGATTTGATTTTCCTTAAAAAGAAGGTTTCTCTTTCGAACTATAAAACTCCCCTTATATATTGAATCAATCCACTATATTTCTATGTTGATTGGCTTCAATACATAGCATTAGTATTTATGAAAATAACTCAAAGAACCATCCAAGGTCTAGAGGTATATTTCTATCCCCTAGAACAACTTAGAGTGAAGATCATTTGATCTAATCAAACATATTTTCTTTCGAAACATATGAAGACCATAAATATCGTCATTTATTGACCAAATAAATAAAGATTGTTAAAACAATGAAAATCACACACAATAATAAGTCATTCACAATAGATCTTTATACAAACTTAAATAACATGACTAACCTTGTTTATAATCCCAACTAAGGTAACTTAGCCCGTGAAGGGTTTAATATACATAATACAAGCTTGAGTGGTCATTATTAGTTGAACAAGAAAAAGAATTGATCCTAACTCCCTTAGTAGATAAATGAGAAAGAAGCAATAAACTCTCTGAACAACATATGCTATACCACTATTACACAAATCACTCAAGAACACAAGTGTGTTCTTCACACAAAAAGAAAATATTACAAAAAGTGGAAAAATTATAAGATGAATGATGATTGATGAAGGATCTAAGGGGTCTATTTATACACCTAAAGTCATCTAATAGCTCCAAAACTCCAGCATTATTATAATAGATCGGATCAATGCCAGCCATCCCCTCAATAATACACAAAAAGTATAAAAAATTAGACAAATGATCACAATCTGTCAAGAGTTACGGCCGTAACATTCAGTAGTCACGGCCGTAACTTGGATGGCTTACGTCCGTAACATTTAGTAGATACGGCCGTAACATGGATTCGTATATTTGCTCACTGGTTGCGTTGTGAGTTACGTTTTCAGCACAGAATTTCTCAGACTTTGCGTTTTTGCCCCAAATCTTCTTCGGATGATAACTTTTGATATATAAATCTGATTTTGAATCCGGAAAGACAGCCGAACTCGTCTCGGAAAGCCCCACAACATGAATACATAAAAATTCAACAAAGAGAATATTTTATAAACATGTTATTTCTTGAGTAAATCAGTAATTCAATCCGATTAAGACTAGATTTACATCATCATCCGATAAAAATAAAATTATTAAAAACTAATTAATTAAAAGCAAAAAACGAGTAGACTTGCTCAATTATGGGTGAAATTTATCGATAAAAACCATGGATAAGTGTATAAGACTGACACTTATCACATGTCCCTTCAGATGTGGATCTTTTTGCGCCGGCCGAGAATGAACGAGCCGATCAACCTTCGGAGGGCATGGTCGCCGTGAACGAAGCAATCATGGAGGCTGGGCTGTGGTTCCCTCTGTCTTTTTCTGTCTCCCATTTGCTAGCGGCTTAAAACATGGCGCCGCTCCAGTTGACACCGAATGCCTGGCTCTAGATCATTTGTGCTCTCACCTTGTTCGACGGTCACCGACTGTACCACCTTCCTTCGCCATTGGAGATGAACCACCTGTTCAAGCTGACGGCTCAGAAAGGGTCAGTCGGAGGCTATAACATTCAAGGCCGATCCGGTCGGGTGATCCTCGGAGTCCCGAACAAGGTATGGGGCGACCCGGTGAAGTGGTTCTGGGTCGTCGGTTCATGGAAGGCATTGGCGAGCAACAATCCCACGGACGAGCTGAATATTCCCACTAGCTTTCGGGAGAGGAATCCGGGTAAGGGTTCTGGCTCTCCCTCTGTTCGGATATGTTCTGAACTGATCTAATTTGGTTTTCCTTTTGCAGGTTTTCATATTCCGACGGTCGAAGAGCTTCCTTTCGATTTTCTGGTCATTTGGGAGCGGATACGAAGCCTGCCGGATGACGACTTAGATGCTCGCCGGATTAACAAAGAGATCCGTTGGCTGTCTGCTCGGCTATTCTGTTCCTCAGGACATCTCTCGGTCCCAGGTATGAGTTTCTACGATCTCCAATTGCTTGGCGATCGTCCTGCTTGGAGAGAGTGTCTGACTGTTGTTTGATTTTATTGCAGAAGTCCGCTTTCCTCGTTTCTTGGAGCCTCCAGCGGAGATAGCCATGTCGAACCCTGGAGTTCTGAGCCGTCTTCGCCAGAAGAAGTCATCTCGGGTTCCTCCAGTGGCGTTACCTTTTATTCCGGAGGTGGGGCCTCGCATAGAGCCGATCATAGCGGAAGAGGAAGCTCGGGAGGAGGGGCTCCGGACGAACCGCAAGCGGCAGAGGTCGGGAGAATCTCCAGTTTCTGCCCCTGCTGGTGAGGTGCCATTCGCCGCACCTCCGATCACCGTGGTCCCACCGGTGGATAAGCCTATGCCCTTTGCGGCTTTCTTGCGAGAGATGGCGATCACCGAGGCTGAGACCCCTCGCGGGAAACCATAATTTGGTCGCGACCCCGAGAAAGCCGAGAGGTAAACTTTTTTTGTTTGTAGGGTTTCGTTACTTGCGTGGGAGATGTGCTAACTCTTTATTGATTGATGCAGGATCCGTAGCACTAACCCAGCTTGCTCGCCGCTGGTATTGGATTTCCTGGCGAGCCGATCTCCTCGCCAGGCCTGTGATATCCCGTTATACATCAACCGGGCCATTTTTGCTTTTCCGAAGGCCTGGACGACTGACTTAGATGCAATTGCTCGCCAGGGATTCGGGAATACAATGCAGGCTGCTTTCGCTCTCTCTCCAGGCGGCGACGATGGCTGCCGAGGCTGTGAAAGAATTCGAGGGACGTCCTTCTACTACTCGTCTGCAGGTGGACCTCGAGGCTGCTCGGAAAGAGAATGCTGAGTTTGCCGACAGGATTGTGGCTATAGATAAGGACTCCTTGGATGCAGCTAAACGGGCGAGTCATGATCTTGAGCTGGTGAGAGAATTATGAGCGAGCCCAGGCGGCGGTTGACCGATTTCGGGACCAGATGACAGATGCCCGTCGGTCGCATGAGGCCGCTCAGAAGGAGGCCGATCAGCTGAAGGTGACTGTCGCTCGACTGACTAGCGAGCTAGCATCGTCGAGGAGAGAGACGGCCGCTAAGGAGACCGAGCTTCAAGGTGCGCAACAGGCGGTCGCGGAGCTGAAAGGAAAGTTGGAGACGACCGAGGCCGATCCCTTTCTCAACTTGGAGTTCGTCAGCGAGTTTGCCTATTACCTGGCGTTCGTTGACTCGCTCGGTGCTTCTAAGAAGGGACGGCTGGAGGTCGGCCCTCTAGCCGAAAGCTTCAAGGCATATGCGTTGGAGCATCCTCTCCATCCTGCTTTCTCCGTGCCGATCTTGGATCTCGCGGAAATCGGCGTGGACCTGAGCTGGTACCCAACTCCGGCAAACCTTGTTCATCTAAACGCTCCGGAGGACGGGGAGGCGGCTCCAGAGGCTGGTGAAGGGTCGCGGGCCGATCCAGTGGTTGAAGGCGAAGGCCAGGCAGGGGCCTGAGGCTCTACGTCCTTATTTTGTTTTATCTTTTGCCTTGTAATTTTATAGATTTCCTTGTAGTACTTCAGGCCTTCGAGCGACGTGTATGTACTTTGATACTCCAAGTAATGAAATGAATGTTTGTTTGTTTTGATTTATTACTCGAATGATTGCTTTTCTGAGTCTTTGTATGACTTTTTACAAATGTGTGAGGAGAGATTGTTGCGTGTATAGCTCCAAGTGAATTGATAAACTCATATAGATAACTTTTACAATAAATTCGATCGCTGCACATACATCTGAAAAATACCGATCTCCGTATGTAATTGAATAGGGACGATAGTCGTATAAATAGCTCCGCACTCTTCCCCCTTGTTTTTGTTCACTTAGTGAAATTAAGGGGGCGGAAATAAATCGTTGAGTGAGCGGTCTTCAATTTTGTCAATTCCCCGAGGAAGGCCGTCCATCTCGATCTTGAGGAAGCGTGCACGATCACGGAGTTCGATGGACCGATCTCCATGACCGTGTCTTGTGCGCGAACGACATTCCGTCTGATGTCTAAGTTCTCGCGACTCACTTAATTGGTAGGGTCCTCCGTAGGTTACGCCTCGCCTCGTATTTAAACGAAGGGCGTGCGGTCTTGGTCTGGAGGATTCCTGGCGTAGGGCGTCGTCGGATTAATCGACTCCACGTCCGCGGCTTGTTAGCTCTTTTCTACCTCGGGCCGCCATTAAGATGGTGACCCTCGACGGTATACGGTGAGACGGGGGGAGGGATGCGTCACATTGTCCGGGAAGGACCCATCACGTTAAGTGATAGACCTTTGAGGGTGGGCGAACGTGTCCACAGATCTGTTTTGGAGAGCCCTCAGACTATGCCGGCCTCATATTTAAACAGAGGGCGGGCAATCGTGGCCCAAAGGGACCTTGCACGGGCACAGAGAACGGTTCCATCGTCCTCCACAACCATGTCGACACTCTTCTACCTCGGACCATCAAGTCAGATGACGATCCTTGACGGTATATGTTGTGTAAGGGGAGGAGATCGCCTGCCTAGGTTCTTCATGTTGATGACGAACTTTAGAGGGCGAGCGAGTAATCCTCTGATTTGTTTTTGGAGAGTCCTTAGGCTACGCCCGCCTCGTATTTAAACGAAGGGCGAGCGATCGAGGTCCAAAGGAACCTTGCATTGATGGATCGTCGGTTTTATCGATTTTCGCGACCATGGCGGCACTCTTCTACCTCGGACCATCATGTCAGATGACGATCCTCGACGGTATACGTTGTGCTAGGGGAGGCGATCGCTGCCTAGGTCTATCATGCTGATGACGAACTTTAGAGGGCGAGCGAGTCATCCTCTTTTTCGAGGTGTTTGCTCAGGCGGTAGCCTTTGGTTTGATGAGGTGGGAAATCGGGGAGAGACTTCCGAAGTTCCCTTCTCTTGATTAAAGCATGTAGATACGGTCACCGAGGTTGATCGAGGGGTTGGCTCATATGAGCTCTCCGGCCTGTTCGAGTTCGACTCGGGCGACCGTGTTGGAGGATCGAAGGGGATCCGGCTAAGCCAATAAACTGTCCAACTTGCCCTCCTCTAACAATCTCCAGAGTTGTCTGAGGAGGTCGCGGCATTGGTTGGTGCTGTGGCCGGGACTCTTATGGTAGGCACAATATTGATTGTGGTACAGATGACCGTGGTCCCTTATAGCCTTTGGCTTGTTTAGCGGTTCGTGCCCCTTGATGGCATAAAAAATGTGGGCCGGAGTTCGGTTGAACTTGTGGAGGAGATGGGCTTCCACATCCTCGAAGGCCTTGAGATCGTCGGGTGGCTTGGAGACTGCCTTTTTGGTTTTGACGATAGCCGTCTTCTGGACAGGGGGTGGCGTTCCCTCGCCTAGGCGGAGGGTGAGTAGTCTTTGCCTGTCCAGAAAGTCGACAGCCTTAGCGCGGAAGATCGCGTAGGTCGGGGGGATGTCCTTAGTCAGATGTCTAAACATGGGCGAATGACCGTAGAATTCCCCCAGGACCGAGTAGAGAGCGATCTCGTTGCTGATGGGCTTGCCGGTGAGAACTATTTTGTCCACCCGGTCGATGTAATTTGCATCGGATTCGTCTTCCCTCTGCCTGATTTTCATCATGCGGTGGGGGCCTTCTGGTTTGGCGACCTTGGCGGCGAAGTATGACGTGAAGTCATTTGCCAGTTTCTCAAAGGAGATGATCGATCGCGGTGGTAGTTAGGCGTACCACCTATGGTCTAGCTCGCCTAATGTTAACGGGAAAATTCGGCACTTGATCGCATCTGATGCCCCACACCCGGTCATGTAGATCCAGAATTTGCTTATATGGGTCTCGGGGTCCGATCTCCCTTCATATAGAGGTGTTTTGGGAGGAGCGATCATTGGTTGCACCGGGACAAGCTCGATGTGGACCGCGAGTGGCTCGGTCGGTCCGATGATCTTTCTACTGGTGCTTGCCCCAGTATCCAAGAGCGCTTTCATCTCGTCGAGCTGGCGTTGCATAGAGGCCATCGCCGCGGCCTGGCTGCTCGCGGCTAGACGCTCAGAGCGGGAGCCGAGGCGATCAAGTACTGACCCTCTGGCGTTCGGAGTGGGAGCCAGACGGCTGACTTGTATTCGGCTGGAAGTTGGGTAGGCCGAACTCCTGGTGACGGAGTCGGATTTCGTCGTCTCGAGGTTGGCGCTAGAATGCCCCGGTCCCCATGATGGATCGCTTCCCAGGTGACTGAATACAGAGCCGTCCGGCCTTACGAGAGTCTCTTCTCGCGAATTGGGGCTTTCTGGCGATCGCTCGCCCAGTAACCCCTTGAACTTTCGTTTGCCCACGCAGCGGATGGCCGAGGGAGTTATAGCGGGCGTCGCACATGCTCTCTGCCGCTCTTTTTGAATGGCCATAGCCTCCTCGATCTGTTCCGCGATTTGGAACTGGTCGAGCGAAAGGCAGGGGCCGCCCCTCAGGTGCGGGATCGAGAGTCTCGTGTCGCCGCTGCTTCCCTCTGCCGCAGGCTGGGGCTCGGATCGAGCCGAGATATGATGTCCCGCGGTTCGGAGAGTGGCTCTCTTCGATGTAGTTGTGGACGTCATGATTCTGAAGGCTTTCTTTGAAGAGCAGTGAGTGTCACTTCAAGTATATGCCCCGAGAACAGTGAGTGTTCTTCGGGAGGGTAGGAATAAAAATGAAGGTTAAGAGGCAATGCCCTTCCTCTAGCGCCAATTGTTTCTACCCAAAATATTATCCGGAGATAGATATTGCTGGAATGATCGAGTAGCAAACAAGGTGCGAGAGCACTTCCGTGAGAAAAGTAAATAACACAAGATTTGTCGGGGTTGTTAGTCCCGGGCTTGAATGCTCTCGCGAGATATTATTAATACGAATACTTTAGAGTACAAATATTAATGTTAGAGTACAACTACAATGAGTGTAAAGACCCTAGTTATCTTAGCTATTGAGCGTGAAGATTGCCGGAAGAACCAGGTATGATGCTCCGTGAGTTCTTGTAACAACGATGGGGTGCTATGACGACTGTGAGAAATCGACGGTCTCTCACAGTGTGTATTAGTTGTATGTCTGAGCTCCTGGACTTGTGAGTCTCTTCGAATCTATACTGTATGGAGTTCTTGCCTCTGCCAACCGTCTTCTGGTTGAGAGGTGCTGAGAGAGAAATCCTTAGATAGATTCAAGAGAGGAAGCCAAGAGTCTGAGAGTGTGTATGTTCTCTGAATGTGGTTGCCAACTGAATTACGAACTGAGACCGGAACGCAAGGTCTGAACTCAGAGGAGAGAACCTATTTCCAGTTGTTGAAGGTTCTCTATTTATAGCACTGGGGGTTGCTGGGCGATCGCCTTGGCTGTATTATAATAAGTGGGCGATCGTCTTTAGCACATGGGATGGTCTCCTTAAAGTCCACAGGAGTTGCTGGCAGCCAACTGTGCGGTCCAATGAGAAGTCTGCACGCGTCTGAGTCGCTGTCATGGGCGGTCCCACCTTGTACCTTTCGGAGGGTCTGTCGGTAGGTGAGAAGGTGGTGACAGGCCGTGCTCAACGATCCATGTTCTGTGGCACCTTTCGTGGATCTGCACATGGGCGCTTCTTTGAGATCCAGTCTTCATAGATTTTAACGGACGAAGGTCTTGTTCGTGGCACAGGTCGGTCGTCCTCGGTCGAGCACCAGAGCCGATCGCTAGGTGTCAAAAGGAGATCGCCTTGAGAGTCGATTGCTAGATACTCGAAGGTGGACTGTTATCTTCGTTTAGGCGAGTTCACCATAGCTTGATTGGTTGTGGACTCGGTCGCTCGGCGTTGTAGTCGATCGCCTGTCGAGGTGTATAAATCTCGACACAATAGAGCTATTCCCCAATCTTTGCTTGATCTCTACGAATCTAATCCGCTCCAAGCCCTTGAACGACCCAATGCCGAAAGCACCGCGTCTTTACTTGCCACGCGGCGGAAAACGACCGGAATGACAACACCCGATTAACCTCTAAGGTTACGGCTAGAATCAAGTGATGAAGCCTTTTATTATTACACTCTAAGTGTATAATATATATCTCTCTTTTGATTTCTTGATTTTTTTCTCTAAGAACCACCAAGAACAGTTAAAGAAGATGATGAAGACTTTGAGAAAAGTTTTCTCTCTCTCTCTCTCTCTCACTCTCTTTCAGGTTGGAATGGGTATGGTGAGAAAAAGATGAAGTCTTCTCTCCTAATTATATTCCAAATCCACCTAATGACGACTCCTTTCCCATTATATTAATAGATACTATATCTATTAAGTCTTTGTCTTCCATTTAAAAATGGAGACAAAGACCAAATGAAGGTGGGTGGAAATGGGGCGGCCTTCATGAAGAAAACGAACGAGTTCGGTTCGTTTCGGACTCTCGTGAGTCCAAACAGATATACTCCTATTCCGTTTTGATGTATTTATATCAATTAATTAATCCAATTAATTAATCATATCAAATACATTATGACTTAATTAATTTCTCCAAGAAATAATTATATCCATGAATTAAATTAATCACCCAGTGATTTATTTAATTCATTAGGCCGTAAATTAATTTATCCAATAAATTAATTTAAACATCCAATGTCCCAAATTTAGATATCCAATATCTAATATTCATAATAAGAGAATTAGCTTGAATCATTCTGTCGTCAATCCTATTGCGTGACTCGGTAGGTCCGTCTCAGTCAGCAGTGGGAGGAACCAAAGAGTAGTAGCACCACCTAGCCAGCCTAGCGGCCTACACTGTACCCCAACTGAGAACGAATGATTGGGATCATTCAAGAACCATTCTGTCGTGAATACCAGTATACGTATAAACCCTTCTTTCAAATGTCCCGATCAAGTTATAGGGTCACGGTCAGTCAAACCCCATCTGTACTTGACGCTATGCATGCGTTAATGCAAATCGAGATCATCGAGCTCTCGTGTCTAATACAGCTAACTCCAATGCTTTGGCCAAAGACTTATGATCTCATCTGCCAATAACCGCATAGGACATATAACCCGTTCACTAACAGGAGAAAGAATTCTATCTTGGTGTTCAGTAGGACCTGCTACTTGCCCATGAAGATGCACGTCGAGGTTGACCCCCGTCTTCCGGTTTATAGGGTCGAACTACTCTAATGAAAATCTTGACGGCACAAGCACATCCCTACTAAATCCTCAAGTCGAAGGTTCACGAATACCTATCACAACCTTTCGATTCCATCATTGACTGTCCCGGAGTGAAATCCGTGTGACGAATCGAGGGTGAGTCAGTTCAAGTATACTAATCTAATTAGCATACCTATAACGTGTGCTCCCACTAACCATTAGTGTTCGACAGGCACTCTCCTTGTTAAAGAACACGTCATACAAGTCTTCACATAAACTTAACGCCCAGTCAAGTTTCATCGACTTGCGAACGATTAAGTATTTGAGCTATAAACCTTTCCAGTGCCGACCCCCTTATCCAATAAGGAGTGGAATGTTTTGCTCTCAAATACACGGACTAATTTCTATATGTATATTTACGAGTTAGGAATGCCAGTAACTACCAGTAAATAAAGAAACATCCATTACCTTATATTGATGATTTACATAATAACAAGTACAATGCCCTCACTCAACATCCTCTGAGTGGCATTCGAGGGCATACTCCTAACACCAACGAGTGCGGGCAGCACTTAGTCAGCCTAGCGGGCCGCACTATAAACCTCCACTGAGAATGAATGAAGGGTCATTCCAGACCCATTTTGTCGTGAATACCATATACGTATAGACCCTTCATCATATGTCTGGGTCAAGTCTTAGGGTCACGGCAAAGTCAAACCCTACTGTCGACTAGACACTATACATGTGTTAATGCAAATCAAGGCCGGATGATTGCTAGTGTATCTAATACGACTAGATCAGAGTGCTTTGGCCAAAGACTTATGATCTTATTTGCCATTAACCATATAGGACATTCGCCTGCTCACTAACAAGAGATAGAATCCTTTCTTGGCGTACAGTAAAGACTGCTGCCTGCCCGTATAGTCCGCACTTCGAGGTTGACTCAACAATTAAGCAAATGAGTCTAACTACTCTAATGACAGACTAAACGTCGCAGGCACATCTCCTACTGAACCCTCAAGTCAAAGGTCTACGTATAGTATCACAACCTTTTGAGTCGTCATCGACTCTCCAAGAGTGAATACCGTGTGACTGAATCAAGTATGAGTCATGTTCGAGTATACTGGTCCTACCAATATACTTATAACTATGCTATCAAGACATGCACACGTCCTAGCATCAATTATACAAGTCTTACTCAAAACTTAATGCCCAATTAAGTTTATCGACTTGCGAACGGTTTACGTAAATAAACTTTAAATACTTCCAGTGCATTTTCTCTTATCCGATAACGAGAATGGAATGTTCACTCTTATTTACATGGACATCACTTCAATGTTTACCAAATCAAGAATGCATTTGAAACACAATAAACAGTGAATGAATCATATTGCCTTTAATTGATAATACAATAATTACAAGTACAATGCCCCTTCTCTCTCATCCTCTCAGTGGCATTCGAGGGCATATTCCTAACATATCATGCTTCATAGCAAGCTCGTGTGGTGTTAGGTGTGTTAAACTTATTTTATAAGTTGAGGACAAATGGATGAGATATCATATCTCATCATTTGATCTCATTTTGATTTATAAAATGAGTAAGTCTTTCACATTATGTGATAACTTGAAAAACACACACAAGTCCATTCGTGATCTTATCAAAGGAGGGAGGAAAAATTTTCTTAATTTCTTGTTCATCTTAGAGAGAAAGAACAAGGAAGAGAGGAAGAGAAGAAAAATACTATATCAATCCATAGCCGTATTCTTAGAGAACGAATTGACATATAATTTTTTCGATCAATATCCGCAGCGTGATAACATAGAGATACTCAACATATTTGGTGTTAGATCATTCATCAAACTTGAAGGAATTAGATTCGTGTTAGTGTTGGTCGTACTAAGAAGGAACGAAGGTTTACGTTGCTCGAGAACTATCAAAGCTTAGCTCGGGTTTTTCCATCAAGATAAAATTATCAAAGGACTACGAGGGTATGACTTCCTTAATTTTATCTTCGTCTATTTATATTCGTTTATACGATGCTTGATCGATCCTCTTAAGGATTCGATTATTATCCGGTTAGACCGATTTTATTTTTCCGCTGTGTAACTCGATTTTATCACCGAATCCCAACAATTCCATCCAAAATTGGATAGTTCATTCTAGCAATCTCCTGTAGCCAACAAACAGTGCGAAGACCCATGTTCTGTTCCAGGTGTCCAACAGCAAGCTGGTATGTGGTCGTGTTTTGCATAGCTTGTGATTGCGCTGTCAAGACGCGGCAAAATTAAATATTTATAAAGTTTCTTGACTTTCTTATACTAAATAGTAGTATTGGCGAATGAGGGTCGAACCCACAGGGAACAGATGATTTAATTATATTTAGTGAGTTCAATATTTATCGAAAATAAAAATATTAATGCGAATAATAATAATAATAATAATAATAATAATAATAATAAAAGGGGGTGGTTGGTTGATTAATAGTAAAACAAAATAAAGTAAAATAACAAGTAAGCAAATAAAGAGAAGAAGTAAAAATTAATAAGGAAAACCATCGCTATTAATATCCAGTTCTTAGTTCCGCTATCACTCGTTCTAATTTAATTTATGGATTAATGCAGCACTTATCTTTCCTTTATTCTCAATAAATTCCTACTCCGAAATCAACAACAAGCTCTCTTGACTCCAATTATTTTTTAAGTTTATTTAATCAAAATAAGCTTTTCGATTAAACCTCTGTAGACGAAGGATTCAAAACAAGCTCTTCAAATCTTGTTCGTTAGATGCATTAAAAATCAAAACAATGGAAATAGACAGGATATTGAGTTCACGAGCTCGACCCAAGAGGTGCTGATTTTGTGTTACCCAATTGAATAAAATCAATTGTTGGTACTTGTGATTTAGAATTATAACGATTACATATTATAACCCTAGATCTTGTAATAGATATAAGAACCCCAATTAAGTTGGTCAAACTAATCAAAGTGAATTATAACATAAATAAATTTGCTCAATAACACAAAGATAATTCAAGAGAAATAAGTCAAAAATATACTACGGGATTAAAATATAAATAACATAGATACATATTCAAATATTCTTAAAAACTGAAATTAAATAAATTAATCGGACACGTTAGCAAAATAAAATATACAATAATAAGTAGACAGAGAATTAAAAACCAGAAAATCAAACTCTTCTTCTTTTCTTCATTGTTCTTCATCTTCGGCCGAAATATTCCCCTGTTTTGTGTTTTGCACTTCTACCTTGGAAGCCGTGCTCTTCTTTTTGGATTTTTACGGCTGGACTTCCTTCTTGCTTTGAGATTTTTCTCTTCTGCAGTGTGATGTGTTCCCTTTTATTTCTCTCTTATTTACAAGGAGAGCAGCATGTGTTTTCTTTTCCAAAAACTCTCGGCCGACTTTCTTTTTAAAAGCAGGACTCTCCTTTTCACTTATTTTCGGCCGCCTTTTTTTTCTAATAGGACTCCCCCTCCATGAGGGAGGCAGGCTAATTCACCACTGTATCATTATTTGCAGAACATGATCTTTCACTTCGAACTTCAAGAGTCGACGTATTCAGAATTTGCTATAACAGTTCCGATTAATATTTTTTCTTGATTGAGTCTTGTTGTAGCAAAAATTCGCTATAATAGCTCCTCCAATCATTGCATCTGCAGCACACACAGATCAGTCTACAGAGCTGGTCATTCTTGAAGAACACGAAGACCTCATTCCTGAAGTACCTTATTCCTCGATACCCCACATCTGGGGCACTTATTCAATGTTTTTAACTCTTTTTCGTATAATATGCAATTATTAGGGCACACAATTATTTACTTGTACTCCATTCCCATCGGACATAATATCTTCAAGGCCATTCATCACATAATTCTGACATAAGTAGTCAGAAGTTTTTCAAGCATCAATGGTCATCAATGTTTGTTTGTCACTGGACACTCATATTTCAGCTGTTTATTCTCAGTTGTGACAGTATGGTGAGCCGGTTTTAAGGTTTCAAAATCAATTAAATGTGCAAATGAGTTTTCCTTCGTTGGTTTGAGGCGATTTCCGCTTTCAGCACCAAATTTGTATTTTTTAGGGTACATCTTAAGACCAAGTACAATAACATTATATCAATTAGTAACAAAACAAAAACAGAAAGCTAGAAAGTAGAATCAGAAACAAAAGCACCCGATCAAAATTCATGCTAAGCTAATAGCAACAATGAAACTACTTATTCAAGAAAACAGTTCAATAGAAGAATTGGGCTCAATAATTAAATAGGCGCTGGATCATTAGACAGGTTTTCCTGTTGGTCCGACGGGATCATCATGGGAATCTATATTGTGCGTGCTGGATATGAACATTTAATCTAACATTAAATGTTCACGGTTCCTTAAGAACACTTCCTCATGGGGATTAACATGGTAGGTGTTCGACATGTAGTTGTATGCAAAATCGCACTCAGTTTGAGTTAAGTCAGGAAATTTGAAGGCGAGGCCTTCGACCGGAGCATAATGAAGCGCTAATAGTAGTAGTAGTAGTTGAGTCATATGTTGTTGCCCAAAATATTTATCCAAAGATTAATACTGCTGGAAGACGGACAACAAACAACAATTGCGGGAGCACTTCCGAGAGAAGATAAATAATACAAGATTTGCCGGGTTTGTTAGGCCCGGGCTTGAATGCTCTCGCGAGATTATATTAATACGAATATTCGTGGATACAAGTATTAATGAGAGAAATCTAAATACAATGAGTGTAAAAAGACTCTGTTAATCCGGCTCTTGAGCGAAGCTCGGTGTTCTTCGTCCCCGCCGATCGTCTTCCTGATGAGAGAGGCCGGGAGAAGTAAGACCGAATGAAAGTTGTTGCCAAGAGTTGGAGATAGCCAAGTGCAATGTGTTTTGCTTGTGATGTATGCTGAAATGCGAGAATGCCAGAGAGTGTTTTGTGTGCCAAAATCTCGGTCCAGTGCAGAAGAATTTCCGTCCCTTGGACAAGTGCTGGGAGCCAGGTATATATAGGGACAGCCGGGTCTTGTCCTTAGGCGGGCGATCGCCTTCCGGCCATTATAATAATGGGGCGATCGTCAAGCCAATACTATAATGGGGCGACCTCACGGGTCATCGGGCAAAAGTCGAGAAGAGGTCGGCGCCCGGTGGACTATCGATGAGGAGCCGGCCGCGCGTCGGAATCAATGTCAATGTCACATGTGGTCCTACTGACAACTTTCGGCGGAATCACTGTCACATGCGGCCCTACTGACAGCTTTCGGCGGCTTGTCGGCTGGTGAAGAGATTCTGCCAGGCTGTGGTCAATGGCCCGAGATTCGCGGATCTTGTCTCGGTCCTTGCACGTGGTGCCAGTCTTGAGGCTCGGCCTTTGCCGACTGGATGGCCATCGGTGCTGATCGACATGAGGCGGTCGTCTCTAGCTGGTCATCAGAGATCGCCATCGGCCAGTTGCTGAGGGTCGGCATTTGGTCGGTCACCAAGGGTCGGTCGGCAGGTGCCGAGGGAGAATCGTTCGCTAGACGGTCGCCAGGAGTCGGTCGCCGAGTGCCGAGAGGCGATCGTATCTGAGGTCGATCGCTCGGCACCGGGACTTGTCCTGGGACCTTCGGTTGGCCGATTTAGCTTGTCCGCTGGGCTAAGGCTTAGGTCGCACAGTCGAGTCGGCGATTCTGCCTAAATTTGCTCGCGATGGCTCGATCGCTTCAGCGGTGACTCGGTCGCCCGACCTCCGAGGCGATCGCGGTCGGAAAGTGTTAATTCTTGACACAACAATTGCCCCACTTGCTCCTATGTTGAAGACATGGGGCGAGGTGGTTCTTCTGGCGATCGTGTAAGGAAGAGGACGGGCGATCTTCTTGGTGACTTAGGATTCGGACTTGGGCTATCATGGTCGATTGGCTAGCTATCTTTCGGTCTTGTACCTGCAAAAAACAACATTGGCCGATCCCCCTCGGAAACTTGGTGGTTTCGCTTGTTTGAGGAATCGTGCACAGTCGCGGAGATCGATGGACCGACTCCATGACCGTGTCTTGGTGCGCGAAGACATTGAGTGTCTCGTGACTCACTTTATTATGAGGGTCCTCTGTTAGGCTGCGCCTCGCCTCGTATTTAAACGAAGGGCGTGCGGTCTCGGTTTAGAGGAGTCCTTGCGCGGGGCAGCGTCGGATGAATCAACTCCACGCCCGCGGCTTGTTAGCTCTGCTTCCACCTCGGCCAGCCATGGAGATGGCCGACCTCGACGGTGTACGTTGAGACGGGGGTTGTGGCATATGTCCACTAATTAATGTTGGAGAGCCCTTAGACTACGCCGGCCTCGTATTTAAACGAAGGGCAGGCGATCTCGGCCGAAAGGGACCTTGCGTGGCCGAAGCAGTCGGTTCCATCGACTGCCAGGGCCATGGCTTTATGATGTGCGGTGGAGGCGATTGCGAGCCTTAGTTCCTCATGTTAAATGCTGGACTGTAGACGGCGATCATGCCCTCCGGGTTGCTGATGATGTAGCGTGATGATCGGCGATCGGGCCGGAAGACTTGTCGATCGTCGCTCGGCTGCCGATCGCTTTATCCGTAGGTCGATATCGGCGATCGGGCGGGAGATCGTCATCCGGGCACCGATCGCGCTGCTCACAGGCTAAGAAGGAACCTTTGCCTGGCCAGAAAATCTGCGGCTCTAGCCCGGAAGGCTGCGTAGGTTGTAGGTTGGTTCTTCGTGAGATGCCTGAACATAGGCGAAAAACCCTGAAATCCTCCTAGGACCGCGTAGAGGGCGGTCTCATCGCTTACGGGCTCGCCGTTGAGGATGATCCCGTCTACCCGGTCGATGTAGTCCGAGTCGGACTCTTCTTCTCCCTGCTTAATTCGCATCATGCGAAGGCGACCTTCAGGCCGGACGACTCTGGTGGCGAAGTGTTCCGTGAAGACGTGCGCCAGCTCGTTAAAGGAGCCAATGGACCGAGGTGGCAATGAGGTGTACCACCGGTGGGCGAGGTCATCTAGTGTCAGAGGGAACATTCGGCACCGGGTCGCGTCCGATGCCCCACACCCGGTCATGTAGATGTTGAACTTCCTTAGGTGCGTCTGGGGGTCCGATCGCCCCTCGTACATGGGTGTTTGCGGGGGAGCGATCCTGTGCTGCACGGGGGAGAGCTCGATGTCGATCGCGAGCGGCTCGCTCGGCTCGGCGATCGTCTTCATGGCGCCTGCCCCGGATTGCAGGAGCGCCTTCACGTCGTCGAGCTGACGTTGCAATGCGGCAATCGCCGTGGCTCGGCTGCTTGCTGATCGGCTTTGGGAGCGGGGGCCGAGGCGATCGTGTACCGATCTCGGACTCGTGCTGCCGACCTCGGGAATTTGACGAGCGGGAGCCAGGCGGCTGGATTGCCTTACGGGAGCCGGGTAGGCCGAGCTCTGGTGACGGATTCAAACTCCGTCGTCTCGTAGCCGGGCCGACCGCCCGGTCGCTGAGTCGGGTCATCGCCAGGCGATCGAAGAAAGACGTGCCCCGGCTGCCGAGCGCCTTTTCTTGCGGGCGAGAGCCTCCTGGCGATCGCTCGGCCAGTAATGGCTTGAGCTTCCGCTTGGACTTCCGGCGAGAGGCCGAGGGAGTGATAGCAGGATGCGCGTCGAGAGCACTCCGTTGCTCCTAAAGGGCGGCTATGGCCTCTTCGATCTGTTCATTGGTCCGGAACTGATCGAGCGAGAGGCTCGGGCCGCCGTCTCGGGACGGGATCGAGCGTCTCTGACCGCGGCGGCTGCCTTCCACCATCGGTTGCGGCTCGGACTGGGACGGAACAGGGGGTCTGGCCGGCTGGTCAGCGGCTTTCTTCGACGCGGAGGCGGAAGACATGATTTCTGAAGGATTTCTTTGAAGTGCAGTGAGTGTCACTTCAAGTATCTGCCCCGAGAACAGTGAGTGTTCTTCGGGACGGTAGGTATAAAAATTTGAGGGTTGGATGCCCTTCCTCTAGCGCCAATTGTTGTTGCCCAAAATATTTATCCGAAGATTAATACTGCTGGAAGACGGACAACAAACAACAATTGCGGGAGCACTTCCGAGAGAAGATAAATAATACAAGATTTGCCGGGTTAGTTAGGCCCGGTCTTGAATGCTCTCGCGAGATGATATTAATACGAATATTCGTGGATACAAGTATTAATGAGAGAAATCTAAATACAATGAGTGTAAAAAGACTCTGTTAATCCGGCTCTTGAGCGAAGCTCGGTGTTCTTCGTCCCCGCCGATCGTCTTCCTGATGAGAGAGGCCGGGAGAAGTAAGACCGAATGAAAGCTGTTGCCAAGAGTTGGAGATAGCCAAGTGCAATGTGTTTTGCTTGTGATGTATGCTGAAATGCGAGAATGCCAGAGAGTGTTTTGTGTGCCAAAATCTCGGTCCAGTGCAGAAGAATTTCCGTCCCTTGGACAAGTGCTGGGAGCCATGTATATATAGGGACAGCCGGGTCTTGTCCTTAGGCGGGCGATCGCCTTCCGGCCATTATAATAATGGGGCGATCGTCTGCCGGCCAATACTATAATGGGGCGACCTCCTGGGCTGTCGGGCTAAAGTCCAAGGAAGAGGTGCTGGCGCCAGCTGGACTATCCAATGAGGAGCCAGCACGCGTCCAGAGTCAATGTCACATGTGGTCCTACTGACAACTTTCGGCGGAATCACTGTCACATGCGGCCCTACTGACAGCTTTCGGCGGCTTGTCGGCTGGTGGAGAGATTCTGCCAGGCTGTGGTCAATAGCCCGAGATTCGCGGATCTTGTCTCGGTCCTTGCACGTGGTGCCAGTCTTGAGGCTCGGCCTTTGCCGACTGGATGGCCATCGGTGCTGATCGACATGAGGCAGTCGTCTCTAGCTGGTCATCAGAGATCGCCATCGGCCAGTTGCTGAGGGTCGGCATTTGGTCGGTCACCAAGGGTCGGTCGGCAGGTGCCGAGGGAGAATCGTTCGCTAGACAGTCGCCAGGAGTCGGTCGCCGAGTGCCGAGAGGCGATCGTATCTGAGGTCGATCGCTCGGCACCGGGACTTGTCCTGGGACCTTCGGTTGGCCGATTTAGCTTGTCCGCTGGGCTAAGGCTTAGGTCGCCTGGTCGAGGTCGCGATTCTGCCTAAGTGCTCAGGCGATGGCTCGGTCGCTCGGCAGTGACTCGGTCGCCCGACCTCCGAGGCGATCGCCGGTCGGAAAGTGTTAATTCTTGACACAACATCATATTACCAAAAAAAATCTAAAGAAATATTGTTATTCTGTAACGGCATTTGAGAAAATAATTTTCCAAATAATGGCACAGTGGTAAATTAGCCCCATCATGTATGCCACGGCTCCTAGGACTCCTTCCACCTTCCTCTCATTTAGACGTAAGATTTTATTTATCGGTTGGCCCAATAATTATTCCAACTCCAAAAAATTTGCAAATATCTGAAAAAATGAATAAATTCCACTAGTGAAGTAAATTATCTTCATAAATCAAATAGGTAGAAAATTATCAAGTTGTGCTAAAATAAAGATAATATAATTATGCAATTAGCACATGAAATTATTCAGTACTTTCTACCGATCACCTTGCATAACTTGAGCCAACTGGCCGACTTGCGTCACAACCTGCTGTATCACATTCGGTATCATCGGACTCGCTTATACAAAGATGCTAGCACATAGACACTATCCTTAGCTTATCCACAACACTCACGTTCAACTGATTGGACATATAATTCGATGTTGAGTTAGTTGCAGATACTGTTGACTCAAAGCATTTTGATGATGATTAGATTCAAAATATTTAACAAAATCTATCTCAACGAGCTATTTTCATTGAAGGAAAACTTGTTCCTAGCGCACGCTACAGGATGCATAGTAGCGCATGCTATCGAGGGTACTAATCAGACAGGCAAGTCACCTGCAGTCAAGTTGGACCTACCTGATGGATAGCGCACGCAAAGCATATATTATCAGTGCACGCTAAGTTGCCAAACTTAGCGCACGCTAACATCTCTCTAGCGCACGCTATCGCGTCCCACTTAAATAAGACAGAGAGACAGTGAAGTCTGGACAGAAAAAGGGCAATCATTTGCGCATGTTACGGAAGAATATTTACGCACGCTAATCAGAAGTCTTAGCGCATGTTACATGACAAAACTTGTGCACACTACCGGAAAACATATTGAAAGTCCAGTAGCCTCTGGACTCAAACAAGGAAGCGTTTACGTGGAAAATATGTAGCGCACGCTAGAAAACACTTGTTAGCGCACGCTAAGCGTTCGAATTCCTACCGTTGAACATTTTATCTGTTGGAACGCAGAGGTCAAAAAGGAAATCTGGAAAATCTGGAAAGCTAATATTAAATAATACTAGCACACGCTATGTATAAAGTACTAGCACACGCTAAGTACAATTTTATCCATTGGAAAAGAGACGTTGGGGAGACAAACCGACATGATTCAAAGTCAAAAGTGAAGACCAATTGACAAATGTTATCGCACACTAAAGAAGTCCATCTAGCGCATGCTAGACTTATATTTTACTGTTGGTACAGTTTACTGACCATTCAGACCAGCCAAGTCAAAGCCCGATAACGCACGCTATGAAGAATTATTAGCGCATGCTAATAATATGTTTTTCAGCATATGAAGAAGGACTTGACACTATAAATACCCACATCACTTGGGTATCTCAATACACAACTTCAAGCATTCAAGCAATTAAGCATTCAAAGCACTCTTGAGCTCAGATTTCTACAGATTATTGCATTGTAAGTTGTGAGAAGAAAATTTACAAGAGTGATACACATTATAATATTTATTATACTTTGTATTCTATTCATTTGGTTGTGAGTGTTGCATCACTCATACACGAGCGTAATAGAAACGAATTAAGAGTCACTAATCCGGTATTATTAGGATCTTTTGATCCGGCATTATTAGGATTACACTCCAACATTCGTAAGTGAGGATTGTCTAGTTCCGATATAACACTAGATACAAAAAGTTTATTTTGAGAGTGGTTGTGCTTGGACCAATAGAAGACAAGCGGTTGTAACGGTTGTTGTGCTCAGACCGATCGAAGACGAGACAAGTGTGTGTGGTTGTTCTTTAGCCAATAGAAAAAGAAGTCGGAGGGAGGACGTAGGCAAGTTGCCGAAGCTCTATATATCTTTGAGTCTTTTACTTTCCGCACATTTTACCTTTATTCGCGAGAAAGTTCTATATTCCGCATTACCACTATTCAACCCCCTTCTAGTGGTGAATTAATCTCTTTGGTTGGTATCGGAGCGGGTCTCTTTTTAAGGGTTTAACCACCTAAGGGAAAAAGATCCGCAAATGGCTCTTCTTGGCCAAATCGAAGGAAATGCTCTCAACCGTCCTCCTTTCTTTGACGGTTCCAATTTCATGACATGAAAAAAGAAAATGGCTATATTCGTTCAAGCCTATGATATTGAAATTTGGAAAGTTATTGCCCTTGGTCCGAAACTCGCCAAAAAAAAAAGATGGATCGTTGAAAAAGTTAACGAGTTCAATGACGAGGATTGGAGGAACACGCACATCAATTCACGTGCTACTCAACTTCTATATTGCGCCCTTAATCCCGAAGAACTCAATAGGATATCCTCCTACGAAAGCGCAAAGAAAATTTGGGAAATCCTCGAAGTAACTCATGAAGGAACCACCCAAGTCAAGGAGATAAAATCAACATGCTTCTTCATGACTACGAACTCTTCTCCATGAAGGACGAGGAAACGATCACAAATATGTTGGATCAGTTCTCGGCTATAACCAATGGACTTGTATCTTTCGGAAAACCTATATCTAGTAGCGACAAAGCTAAGAAAAATCTTCGCTCACTGCCACGTGAATGGGATGCCACGGTTACCGTGATCATGAAGTCCAAAGATCTCAACAAACTCGAGTTTAGTGCACTCATCGGGTCACTCATCAACTATGAGATCGTTCTCAAGTCTAGAGGTACTAAACCAAAGCCTCGTGAAAAAGTAGTCGCATTCAATGTTGATAGCGATGTTGAGGAAGATGTTCCCGAAGATGAAGATGATGAGGAACTTGCTCTCTACGTCAAGAATTTTAGAAGGTATAAAAATCTAATTCAAAGAAGGCGAAGTTTCCTTGGTCGGGATGGCAAGGCGGAACAAAAGAAGAATGACTATGTTTCTATAAAGAAGTTCGACAATAATTGTCGGAAATGCGGTCAAGCCGGTCACTATGCCAAGGAATGCCGACGATCCTCTTCAAAGCCTCAAATCAAAAGATTCAAAAAGAAGGAGGTTCTAATCAATTCTTGGAGTGATGAGGAGGAGATTGAAAGATCTCTCGACGCAAATCTCGCATTTATGGCTCTCGACTCCGAAAGTAATATCGAGGTACCGGCACCAAAGAAAAGGAAGTGGTACATTGATAGCAGATGCTCAAGGCACATGTGCGGCTCCGAGGACTTGTTTGAAGACCTCGAATATCAAGAACAAGGACATGTAACCTTTGGCGACAATCAAAAGGGAAAGATTAAAGGCATTGGAAAAGTCGGTAGGGAACCTTCTCCCTCTATCAACCAAGTATTATTTGTTGAAGGTTTGCATCACAATTTACTTAGCGTTTCTCAACTATGCGATGAAGGTTTTAAAATTCTCTTTGAGCAAACTCATTTCACGGCATTTAGAAATAATAAAATTGCATTTATCGGTTTGAGATGTGGAAACGTTTATATTGTTGATCTTAATGATAAAAGCTCATTTAATGAAAAGTGCCTTATTACTTTGGATGGTAATGCATATTTATGGCATCGTAAATTGGGGCATACATCTCTACCCATCATTTCTATTTTATCGAGACACGATCTTGTCCGTGGTTTACCCAAACTCAAATTTGATCCGAAGCATTTGTGTGAATCATGCATAAAAGGGAAACATACTCGAGAATCTTTCAAACCAAAATTCGAGGTTTCCACTAGCCGTATTCTTGAACTTGTGCATATAGATTTGATTGGACCATCTAGATATGTTAGTCTAAATGGTAGGCTTTATACTTTGGTCATTATTGATGATTATTCCCGTTTTACTTGGGTTAGATTTCTTGCTCATAAAGATGAAACATTTTCCGAGTTTTCCAAATGGTGTCGTTTGGTGCAAAATGAGAAAAGTCTCTCTATAATTTCTATTCGTACCGATCACGGAGGTGAATTTGATTACACTCCGTTTGAATTCTTGTGTGACAAATATGGCATTAATCACAATTTTTCTGCTCCTAGAACGCCTCAACAAAATAGGGTTGTTGAAAGGAAAAATCGATCTTTGGAAGAAATGTCAAGGACTATGCTTAACGAATATTCTCTTCCACAATATTTTTGAGCCGAAGCAATTTTTACGGCATGTTATGTGATCAACCGAGCTTATCTTCGTAGAACTCATCTTAAAACCCCGTATGAATTATGGAAGGGCAAAAAGGTAAATATATCTTACTTTCATCCTTTTGGTTGCAATGTGTTCATTTTAAACAATGGTAAGGATAACTTGGGGAAATTTGATGCTAAATCCGATTCCAAAATATTTCTTGGTTATGCTACAAATAGCAAAGCATATCGTGTTTATAACATTAGAACTAATAAAGTTGAAGAATCTATTCATGTTAAATTCAATGATATGATCTCACCCCCGATAAAAGTAGAATGTTTTGATGATGCAGGTATTTTTTTGGATTCTCATCCCTCAAACGAAATGGAGAAAATTTTGAAAATCCAAAAGAAGACAATCGAGAGCTTACCAAAAGATTGGAGGCACATCAAAGACCATCCAAAAAATCTCGTGATTGAAAACATTGAAGACGGTGTTCAAACCCGAAGGAGAACCACCGAATATATTGCTCATTGTGCTTTCGTATCCGAAATAGTTCCCAAAAATATATCTAAAGCTCTTGATGATGAAACTTGGATGATGGCAATGCAAGAGGAGCTTGTTCAATTCATGCACAATAACGTATGGAATTTAGTTCCCTCTCCTAAAGATAAAACAATTATCGGGACTAAATGGATGCACAAAATCAAGTGTGACGAAGACGGCTATCCCATAAGAAATAAATCTTGTTTGGTCGCACAAGGATATAGTCAAGAAGAGGGTCTTGACTTTGAAGAAAGTTTTACGTCCGTATCTCGACTCGAAGCCATCTGTTTGTTATGGGCATTTGCAGCTCACAAGAAGATCAAGCTATTCCAAATGGATGTAAAAAGTGCAGTCTTGAATGGCTATATTCAAGAAGAAGTATATGTAAAGCAACCTCCCGGTTTTGAAGATCACCAATTCCCGGATCACGTCTACAAGCTCAACAAGGCGCTCTACGGTTTGAAGCAAGCACCCCGATCATGGTATGATCGTTTAAGTCAATTCTTAATTTCTAATGATTATAAAAGAGGTAAAGTCGATAATACCTTGTTTGTAAAAATATTGGATAATGATATACTTGTTTGCCAAATTTACATTGATGACATTGTTTTTGGGGCTACTAATGAATCCTTGTGCCAAGAATTTTCTAATGTTATGAAGGGAGAGTTCGAGATGAGTATGATGGGAGAATTAACATTCTTCCTCGGGCTTCAAATTAAGCAATGCGAAGATGGAATTTTTTATAACACCCCCGATATATTCAGGAATATTACAGCGCCGTAAATCCTTTACATAAAGATTTACAAGGCTGAAGAATTGAACAGACATTAAGAGGTACTAACGAATGGAAATAACGGAATTAAGATACAAAAGTCCTGACCAAATACTGAAAATACAAATGTTCAACATAAACTTATTAATACATCACCAAATTCAAATTCATCATAAACGACTACGTACTCGAGTACTTATTGAAATAACCAATAAACAACAGACAAATAAACCCGGACGGAACATCACTCTGTACCCTCGTCGTCATACAGCTCTAGTGGTTGTTTTCCCACTCTCCTGGATCCTGAACATAAACAAAATGTTCACCCCCGAAGGGGTTAGCACAACGATTCTAGTACAAGTACCACAACATATTATTCATATCTCACGAAGAATAATAACGTAAACGACAAAAATACCAACAAGTCTTCTCCTACGAGAAACTCATAAATGACATACATAACTGCTATTCACAACATGATATCACAACATACACATGGTAATTTCGACGATCCAGCGTTCACTGCCTAGAACCCACGATGATCCCGTCAGACCAACCCGTGGTGGAAAAACCCATCCGATGATCCAGTGCACGCTAGCATAGATCCCCCGATGATCCCGTCGGACCAACACAAGGACATACAACAACGACATACATGCACGATAATATGTATAACATCAATACATAAAACAAATAAGGTACTTGTCTCGATTCGAAGACAAGAACAATACTTCCACGAAAACCAACACTCGAATGTCGCCCCCCTCAATCAATCATGTAACAAGCTCGAACCTTAATAAAAGAAATAATAAAGAATTTATCCCACGTCGTACGAATGTCTAACAATTCGATTTACGGCCAAAAGCTCATAAAATGCAATCTGCCTGAACTGCTTAGCGCACGCTAAGTACTCTGTGTAGCGTGCGTTAAGTCTGCTCGATAGCGCACGCAAACAACAAAGCCTAGCGTACGCTAACTATGAATGGTCAGTACTTCACTGATCAGCCGACTGACTCGTCTGATGGCCTAACGTACGTTATGTACCAAACGTAGCGTACGTTAACTCATGCTTGATAGCGCACGTTAATCTACATAGCTTAGCGTGCGCTAACTGTGCATGGCAGTTTACTACTGGGCAGTAGACTGATCTCAACATGATCAAACCAAATGAGATCTTCAGTGTTAATTCATGTTACCTCCATGAATATCATGTTCATACAGTTATGAATGATCTTACAGATAACAACAACTTCGGATTCAAGAATATGTATACTATGATGAAACCATATTCCATTACGATTACAATTCTTCATGCGATAATTCGGAAGGCTTAACGGTCGATATCAACACCTTAATATCAATGAAAACTATCACCCTGTAGTTTGATTAACATTCCAAGATAAATCCTTCCATGATTAATCTCTTATATCCATCTAATAATAGTGATACTAAAGTCAAGTCCATGATTGCTATGAAGACACCTACTAAATTCAGATTTACCAATGATAGAAACTTCCTTTACTTATTCATTATAGTAAGATTCGAATCATGATGTTCATAATCAAGGTACTTAAGGCATAATCATCTCAATATTCCAAACATGATGTGGGTTGGATAATTTACCCAAGAACTCATTAATTTGCTAGCATGATCATCTTATCCTCCATAACACGAATCTAGAGTTGGAGATAGAATCAACATACCTTAATATGACGAAATCACTGAACTCCAAAGGTAGAATCTGACTCCGGTTGGTTATACGTTACTCCAAGGTGCTACTCCTCTTCAATGATCAATAACAGGAAGTATCCAATGTTCAATGATCAAGTGGATGTGTCATAAGTGTGTCTAAGGAAGATGATATGCCCTCTGGTCTCCGAAAGACGAAAGGTGAACGAAGGAAATGAGAACAAAATGGAGTGCTGGCCCATATATAAACTTTCTGTACAAAAGCAGATTAGCGCACGCTACTAAGCATTCCTTAGCGCGCGCTAATAAGAGTTGACTTCAAAACTGTCCAGGTTCGTCCGCGGGAATCTTACCCGGTCCTACGTCCGGCTGGCGCATGTGCTAGCCGCCCAGCTCAATAATTGAGTGCCTAGCGCACGCAACTCCTACATACGTAGCGTGCACTAGTAGTAGCCGATAGCGCACGTTAAGCTACATTCTTAGCGTGCGCTATCACGAGTTTGCATGAGAAATTTTGCATGTTGATATACTTATGTACAAAGATACCAATGTAAGAAATATCATACTCCAATCATCAAGATCACAATTCCGAATAATACAGGGTTCGAATACAGGTAAAATACACAGTAATAAATCCGGATATTACATTTTTATCCATCAAACGAAGTACTCACACGATCTCCTCAAGAAATTCAAATGGAGAGTACCAAAGTGATTTCAACGCCAATGTCTTCATCGTTGAAATTAGAAAAAGATGAAAATGGCAAACCCATGGATCAAAAATTATATCGAGGTATGATCGTATCTTTGCTATATTTAACTGCTTCTAGGCCAGCCATAATATTGGCTACGTGCTTATGTGCTCGATTCCAGGCTAATCCTAAGGAATCCCATTTAATTGCTTGTAAACGTATCTTTCGTTACTTGAATGGGACCATCGGTTTGGGTCTATGGTATCCTTCTTGCTTGGATTTTAACTTGATTACATACAGTGACTCTGATTTCGTAAAATTGATAAAAAGACCACTAGTGGTACGTGTCACTTCATTTGCTCATGTTTAATATCTTGGGGAAGTAAAAAGCAAACCAGTGTAGCGTTGTCTACAGCTGAGGCCGAATATGTTGCTGCAGGGAGTGCCTGTGCTCAGGTATTATGGATTAAAAATCAACTCCGCGACTACGGCATTTATTTTGAAAATACCCCTATTTTATGTGATAATACTAGTGCAATTAATTTGAGCAAAAATCCCGTGTTGCATAGTAGGACTAAGCATATAGATATTAGACATCATTTTTACGTGATTATATGCAAAAGAAAGATATTTGCTTAATTTTTGTTGGGACGAAAGATCAACTTGCTGATATATTTGCGAAACCTCTTCCAGAGGAATCCTTTAATACTATTCGTTTGCAACTTGGTATGGGACATCTTGATAATTTTTGAAATTAGTAATCTACTCGAGAAATCAAGTTCTTAGAAATATTTCATTCGCTAGTGCCCGCAAGCTTTATCCCTTTAACTCGCGCTAATTTCCCACTCCTGAACGAATTTTTCTTCGATAGCATACGCTAACCCATATTTCTTGCGTACGCTAACTAAAATCACTCTTATTCTGATATATGCTACTGAACACTCCAGTAAGCAATCTATAAATTCATAGCGCACACTAAACCTATATTCCTTGCGTACGCTAATTAAAATCTTTCATTTTCCTATATAAACCCTCGGGGTATCTGGACTTCATGCCATCTTCTGTTTCCCATGTGGCTTCTTCCACTCCATGACGTGACCATTGAACTTTGACCAAAACGATGGGTTTGTTCCTCAATTGCTTAACTCGACTCTCGAGTATCTTGACCGGTCTTTCTTCAAACGTCCCATCTTGAGCGACTTCGATCTCGCCGAAATCAATGACATGACTAGGATCTGGTATATACCTCCGTAACTGGGATACGTGGAACACGTTATGAACATGGCACAATGACGGCGGCAATGCCAATCTGTATGCCAACTCTCCAACTCTCTCAAGGATCTCAAATGGTCCGATATATCTCGGACTCAGCTTTCCTTTCCTTCCGAAACGAAAGATTCCCCGAGTAGGAGAAACCTTTAAAAGTACGTGGTCTCCCGTACTGAACTCCAAAGGGCGACGGTGTACGTCTGCATAAGATTTCTGTCGACTCTGGGCGGTCAACAGTCTATCACGAATTAAAGCTATCTTCTCTCGAGTCTGTATGATCAACTCTGGTTCTGTTCCGATCAAGTCTGATGAATCATCCCAGCATAGGGGCGATCTACATCTTCTCCCGTATAATGCCTCAGTGCCATCTTAATGGAAGCATGCCAACTATTGTTGTAGGTAAATCCAATCAACGGTAGATGAACTTCCCAATCAGTTGACCAATCTAAGGCACAAGCCCTCAGCATATCTTCCACCGTTTGAATAGTCCTCTCGGATTGTCCATCAGTATGTGGGTGATAAGTTGTGCTGAAGTTTAATTCGGTTCCCAAAGCCTTATGAACTGCTTTCCAAAAGTGAGACACAAAACGGCCGTCTCGATCAGAAACAATGGTCTTCGGAGTACCATGCAATCGAACTATCTCCGAAATAAATACTCGTGCCAACCTCTCTGGTCCCCATGTGTCCTTAATGCCTAGAAAATGAGCTGATTTGGTTAAACGATCAACTATCACCCAGATCATGTTCATTCCTGTCTTGGTTCTCAGCATACTAGTAATAAAGTCCATCGATATGTCCTCCCACTTCCATTCAGGAATCGGAAGCGGCTTCAACATCCCGGTAGGTTGTTGATGCTCGATCTTAACTTGCTGACAAGTTAAGCATTTCAAAACATAGTCCGCCACATCTGTCTTCATGTTGCCCCACCAGAAATTCTGTTTCAAGTCCTTATACATCTTACTAGTGCCCGGGTGGATAGAATAGGGCGAGCTGTGAGCTTCCTTCATAATCATCTGTTTCAGTACATCGATATCAGGAATGCAGAGTCGGTTTTGAAATCTCAAAACTCCATCATCATGAATTAGGAATCCGGGGGCCTTTCCTTTGATCACTTCATCACGTAACCGAATCATCAGAGGATCATCTGTCTGTCTATATTTGATTTCTTCGATTAATGATGAAGTTATTTCCATCATGCACAGTTGTCCTTGGACTCTTTGTAACCACACTTCAATTCCTTCTCGAATCATCTCTCGCTAAAGGCTAAGTTGGGAGGTCAGAGTCTCCAGCATCTGAATAGAAATAGGCTTGCGGCTGAGTGCATCGGCCACTACATTCGCTTTGCCTGGATGATACAAAATCTCCAAGTCATAGTCCTTAATCAGTTCTAACCATCTTCTTTGCCGCATGTTCAACTCTTTCTGACTGAAGATGTATTTGAGACTCTTGTGATCCGTAAAGATCTGACAGCGAGTCCCGTACAGATAATGCCTCCAGATCTTCAAAGCAAAAATTACTGCCGCTAGCTCCAAATCATGTGTTGGGTAATTCACTTCATAAGGTTTCAGCTGTCGCGACGCATAAGCGATCACCTTATCATTCTGCATCAATACGCATCCGAGCCCTTGGTTCGAAGCATCACTGTAAACTATAAATCCTCCAGTTCCCTGTGGAAGTGATAAAATCGGCGCCGTCGTCAATCTCTTCTTCAATTCATCAAAGCTAATCTGACACAACTCGTTCCACTCAAACTTTTGAGTTTTCTGCAGGAGTCGAGTAAGTGGGTGGGAGATTTTAGAAAACCCTTCCACGAATCGACGATAATATCCAGCAAGTCCTAAGAAGCTTCGGACTTCCTTCACGTTCTTTGGAGGCTTCCAATCCAAAACCGCTTCAATATTCTGAGGATCTACTCAGACTCCTTCAGCTGATACCACATGACCGAGGAACATTACTTCCTTTAGCCAGAAATCACACTTAGAGAGTTTGGCATACAGTTGCTCGCTTCTCAAAAGTTCTAATACAATCCGCAAATGCTGCGCATGTTCTTCCGGGATCTTAGAATACACCATAATGTCATCAATGAACACGACCACAAATTTATCCAGATATTCGATGAACACTCGGTTCATCAACTGCATGAATACAGCAGGTGCATTAGTGAGACCAAACAGCATCACTACAAACTCATAGTGTCCGTAGCGAGTTCTGAATGCTGACTTCGGAACATCAGATTCCTTAATCCTCAGCTGATGATATCCTGATCTCAGATTGATTTTAGAAAATATTGTTGCTCCTTGAAACTGGTCAAACAGATCATCAATCCGTGGTAACGAATACTTGTTCTTAATCGTTATTTTATTCAGTTCTCGATAGTCAATACACAGTCGCAGCGATCCATCCTTCTTCCGAACAAAAAGAACTGACGCTCCCCAAGGCGAAACGCTTGGCTGAATATAGCCTTTGTCCAGTAACTCCTCCAGCTGCTTCTTCAGTTCGTACATCTCAGTAGGTGCCATACGATATGGCGCCTTAGAAATTGGTGTAGCTCCGAGTTCCAGCTCAATGGTAAATTCTACATCCCTTCGTGGAGGTAGTCCAGGTAACTCATCAGGAAATACATCTGGAAATTCGTTCACAACAGGAATGGATGAAAGTTCCACAATTTCGTCTTCTTTTTTCATTGCATAGCACCAGTATCCAGTGCAGCCCTGTTTCAACAATTTAACAGCTTTCATCGCTTTGATCAGCTTCTCTGAGCTTCCCGGTTTCCATCCCTCAAACAGTATTTCGGAACCATCGTCAGTGATCAGCGAGATATTCCTCCTTCGGTAGTTTACAATTGCTCCATATCGATTAAGCCAATCGTCTCCGAGTATCAGATCGTCTCCTTGCATTTCTATCACAATCAGATTTGAGAGCCACTCCCTGCCCCCAAATGATACAGGGAAATCTCTAGTCTCTAAGTTCCCAACAATCCTCTCTCCACTCGGTAAACCAACAACATAAGGTTCACAAGTATGAAAACTAGAAATATTCAAATGATTTACACAAGATAAGGATATAAAAGAATGCATAGCTCCTGTATCGAATAAAACGCTAACTGGCTGGGAAAGGATCTGGACAGTACCTGATGCGACAGCAGCATCCTGATCGTCTGTTTTCCTCATCTCGTACAGACGTGGGGGAACAGATCCGGCACTTGATGTACCTTTTCGATCCCACTGTCCTCTGCCTCGCCCGCGGCCAAAATTCTGAGGCGTCTGAACACTTTGCTGCGTCTGTTGGATACTGGCTTCCTTCTGGACTGGCTGTGGTGTACGGGCTCTAAAAGACTTTGCAGCCTCTTCACAGAACACCGCACGATGTCCCTCTCGACCACAATCAAAACAAGTCACGGCTGGTAGGGGGCAATTCCGTCGATAGTGCCCCGTCTGGGCACAGTTAAAGCATTTCCTGGTAACATCAGTCATGGTTGATGTTGCTCCGAAGTTCTTTCCGCTCTTAACTGGGTGCGGAGGTTTCTTGAAAGAATGAAAAGATGACTGGGCCTTGCGGGGCCCGCTGCTCTTGTGCTCTGTAAAAGTACGAGAGACTTTCTGCTTCTTGGATTCCATAAATTTCCCCATAGCTGCTTCCTTGATCTCATACGCCAACGCCTTATCCTGGTATTGACGGAGTGTGGTACATTCAAAACCGGACATGTACCTCTGGATTTCTGGTTTCATCCTCATATCAAAATGGATCATCATTTACGCATCATTACGACCGGATGTCGAACAAATGTCGATTCTTGGTTAAACGTCTTAATTGCACGAGATACGGCACATCTGAAGGCTGAGCGGAGAAAAACTCCCGAACCTTGGCTTCCCTCACAGGACGAGGGCAGTACTGAGCTTCCATCATCAATTTAAACTCTGTCCAATCAGCATCATGGTCTACAGGCCGGATGGCTTCCCACCATTCAGACGCTTCCCCTATCAGAAAGTATTGAGCGATAGAGGCTCTCCGGTCGTCTGGGCAGTTAATTCCGGCAAAGATTTTCTCCAGTTCCTTCAACCAATGGTCCCAGGTGGGAGTCTCAGAAATACCGTCGAATTTGGGTGGTTGCATCTTCGCCACCTCTTGCAGCCACCGGTCACCTCGATTTCCCATGTCTGGGATCCCTTGCTGTCTCTCTCCCTACTGTAGTCCCACCGCCACTTGCATTCGGTCCACGACTTGGGCGAACTGAGTCATCTGGTTCACCACTTGACGAAGGATCTCTGGTACAGCAGGTTCCGGTTCATTATTGATAGATCGTTGTGGCTCCCCTGAGCTATGACTGGCCTGATTAGAAGGCGACGCTTCCCTTTCTGCATTTCTTCTTCCGCGTCCGCGACCACGTCCACGTCCGCCTCTCAACATACTGTAAGCATAAATACTCAATATACCGGAAATAATACCATTCAAATGCTCAAGTACAAAGGAATATAACATGTAAAAGATGAGATAGAGTTTAGGAACTTACAACCACCGCCCGCATGAAGACGTAGGCAGTACAGTGATGTTATTTGCGGCCGGTTACTTCAAAAGACATAAATGACACCTATTTTAACCCAACGGCCAAGATATCCATAATCTTAGCTCCGATACCATATTCTGTAACACCGCCGATATATTCAGGAATATTACAGCGCCGTAAATCCTTTACATAAGGATTTACAAGGCTGAAGAATTGAACAGACATTAAGAGGTACTAACGAATGGAAATAACGGAATTAAGATACAACAGTCCTGACCAAATACTGAAAATACAAATGTTCAACCGAAACTTATTAATACATCACCAAATTCAAATTCATCATAAACGACTACGTACTCGAGTACTTATTGAAATAACCAATAAACAACAGACAAATAAACCCGGCTGGAACATCACTCTGTACCCTCGTCGTCATGCAGCTCTAGTGGTTGTTTTCCCACTCTCCTGGATCCTGAACATAAACAAAATGTTCACCCCCGAAGGGGTTAGCACAACGATGCTAGTACAAGTACCACAACATATTATTCATATCTCACGAAGAATAATAACGTAAAAGACAAAAATACCAACAAGTCTTCTCCTACGAGAAACTCATAAATGACATACATAACTGATATTCACAACATGATATCACAACATACACATGGTAATTCCGACCATCCAGCGTTCACTGCCTAGAACCCAAGATGATCCCGTCAGACCAACACGTGGTGGAAAAACCTGTCCGATGATCCAGCGCACGCTAGCATAGATCCCCCGATGATCCCGTCGGACCAACACGAGGTGGACATACAACAACGACATACATGCACGACAATATGTATAACATCAATACATAAAACAAATAAGGTACTTGCCTCGATTCGAAGACGAACAATACTTCCACGAAAACGAACACTCGAAGGTCGCCCCCCTCAATCAATCACGTAACAAGCTCGAACCTTAACAAAAGAAATAATAATGAATTTATCCCACGTCGTACGAATGTTTATCAATTCGATTTATGGCCAAAAGCTCATAAAATGCAATCTGCCTGAACTGCTTAGCGCACGCTAAGTACTCTGTGTAGCGTGCGTTAAGTCTTCTCGATAGCGCACGCAAACAACAAAGCCTAGCGTACGCTAACTATGAATGGTCAGTACTTCACTGATCAGCCGACTTACTCGTCTGATGGCCTAACGTACGTTACGTACCAAACGTAGCGTACGTTAACTCATGCTCGATAGCGCACGTTAATCTACATAGCTTAGCGTGCGCTAACTGTGCATGGCAGTTTACTATTGGGCAGTAGACTGATCTCAACATGATCAAACCAAATGAGATCTTCAGTGTTAATTCATGTTACCTCCATGAATATCATGTTCATACGGTTATGACTGATCTTACAGATAACAACAACTTCGGATTCAAGAATATGTATACTATGATGAAACCATATTCCATTACGATTACAATTCTTCATGCGATAATTCGGAAGGCTTAACGGTCGATATCAACACCTTAATATCCATGAAAACTATCACCCTGTAGTTTGATTAACATTCCAAGATAAAACCTTCCATGATTAATCTCTTATATCCGTCTAACAATAGTGATACTAAAGTCAAGTCCATGATTGCTATGAAGACACCTACTAAATTCGGATTTACCAATGATAGAAACTTCCTCTACTTATTCATTGTAGTAAGATTCGAATCATGATGTTCATAATCAAGGTACTTAAGGCATAATCATCTCAAATTTTTCAAACATGATGTGGGTTGGATAATTTACCCAAGAACTCATTATTTTGCTAGCATGATCATCTTATCCTCCATAACACGAATCTAGAGTTGGAGATAGAATCAACATACTTTAATATGACGAAATCACTGAACTCCAAAGGTAGAATCTGACTCCGGTTGGTTATACGTCACTCCAAGGTGCTATTCCTCTTCAATGATCAATAACAGGAAGTATCCAATGTTCAATGATCAAGTGGATGTGTCATAAGTGTGTCTAAGGAAGATGATATGCCCTCTGGTCTCCCAAAGACGAAAGGTGAACGAAGGAAATGAGAACAAAATGTAGTGCTAGCCCATATATAAACTTTCTGTACAAAAGCAGATTAGCGCACGCTACTAAGCATTCCTTAGCGTGCGCTAATAAGAGTTGACTTCAAAACTGTCCAGGTTCGTCCGCGGGAATCTTACCCGGTCCTACGCCCGGATGGCGCATGTGCTAGCCGCCCAGCTCAATAATTGAGTGCCTAGCGCACGCATCTCCTACATACGTAGCGTGCGCTAGTAGTAACCGATAACGCGCATTAAGCTACATTCTTAGCGTGCGCTATCATGAGTTTGCATGAGAAATTTTTCATGTTGATATACTTATGTATAAAGATACCAATGTAAGAAATATCATACTCCAATCATCAAGATCACAATTCCGAATAATACAGGGTTCGAATACAGGTAAAATACACAGTAATAAATCCGGATATTACATTCTTATCCATCAAACGAAGTACTCACACGATCTCCTCAAGAAATTCAAAATGGAGAGTACCAAAGTGATTTCAACGCCAATGTCTTCATCGTTGAAATTAGAAAAAGATGAAAATGGCAAACCCATGGATCAAAAATTATATCGAGGTATGATCGGATCTTTGCTATATTTAACTGCTTCTAGGCCAGACATAATATTGGCTACATGCTTATGTGCTCGATTCCAGGCTAATCCTAAGGAATCCCATTTAATTGCTTGTAAACGTATCTTTCGTTACTTGAATGGGACCATGCTTGGATTTTAACTTGATTACATACAGTGACTCCGATTTCGGCGGATGTAAAATTGATAAAAAGAGCACTAGTGGTACGTGTCACTTTATTGGCTCATGTTTAATATCTTGGGGAAGTAAAAAGCAAACCAGTGTAGCGTTGTCTACAGCTGAGGCCGAATATGTTGCTGCAGGGAGTGCCTGTGCTCAGGTATTATGGATTAAAAATCAACTCCGCGACTACGGCATTTATTTTGAAAATACCCCTATTTTATGTGATAATACTAGTGCAATTAATTTGAGCAAAAATCCCGTGTTGCATAGTAGAACTAAGTATATAGATATTAGACATCATTTTTACGTGATTATATGCAAAAGAAAGATATTTGCTTAATTTTTGTCGGGACGAAAGATCAACTTGCTGATATATTTACGAAACCTCTTTCAGAGGAATCCTTTAATACTATTCGTTTGCAACTTGGTATGGGACATCTTGACAATTTTTTAAATTAGTTATCTACTCGAGAAATCAATTTCTTAGAAATATTTCATTCGCTAGTGCCCGCAAGCTTTATCCCTTTAACTCGCGTTAATTTCCCACTCCTGAACGAATTTTTCTTCGATAGCATACGCTAACCCATATTTCATGCGTACGCTAACTAAAATCACTCTTATTATGATATATGCTACTGAACACTCCAGTAAGCAATCTATAAATTCATAGCGCACACTAAACCTATATTCCTTGCGTACTGTCACGCCCCACCTTAAGGCAGCAGGCATCGCACAGCATCCGGCCGATGCCTGCCGGACGGGCGCGCAGCATGCTCGCGCGCGTACATGGACCCGGCCAAGCTCACAGAGGACTACCCCCCTATAATAGGCTTAGACGGAAAAAGCCTTGTGACAGCAGTAGACATTGAAAAGCCGAGGAATCCACTCTTCAGAAAGAAGACCCTAGAAGCTTCAAGATGGAGACCAATCAACTCCAGAAGGTCAAAGAGGGTTCCAGAAGGTCAGAAATCGGGTCGGGTTGCTACGGGCCGAATCGGGCCTTGGCCGGGCCGGGCCGGGACACTTCGGGCCAGGTCAGGCCGGACGTTCCAGAGGGGTCTGGGGACTCCAAGAAGACTTCTTAGAATTGTTTAGAATTGTATAGATAATTCTAGATGATGGCATTCTTGTAAATACTTGGAATAGTAATGTTTTGTTGGTAATTTGTTAGCCTAGGAGGATTAGTATAAATACCCCATTGGGGATCATTTGTAACTCATCTTGAGAAATCTGATTTGCTACAGTGCAATAAGAGAAAACCTTCCCCAAGCACTTCCTTACTTTCCTTCCTAGTAATCTTGTGTGTGTTGATAGGCTTACTACTTAGGCTTAAGACAACCTAAGATAGTGCCGCACGGAGAGGACTTAGCGAGGCGCAAGTATAACCCCGTGACAGTTGGTATCAGAGCCAAGGTTGAGACAACCAAGGCGGATTTTCGAAGATTGCTAGCTGATCGTGCAAGGAGTAAGATGGCACAATCATCCGACGTTACCCAACCCAACACTCAGGCCGAGAAGACCAAGAAGGGCAGAGACAAGTCTGTCGACCGGATTGCTGCCATGGACAGGCGACTGACTCGACTGGAGGAGGTGTATGATGAGGTTGCGAGGAGGGTGGATGACTTAGAAGAAGCTGGTGAGGAGCTGCACAACCAGGTTCTCTCTACTATCAATGCTTGTGATGGGGACATGAAGAAGGAGTTGGCCGATTTTCGGGCCATGATCTTGGCCATGCAAGAGAGCATGGAGGTTCTCAAGACGGAGATGGCAACAGTGAAAAGGGCGATTGCCAACGGAGAAGGACATGTGGGTGCGACACCCGCACGAATTGACATCCCAAGGCCTGGGAAGTTCAACGGATCGAGAAACGCCAAGGAGATTGACAATTTCTTATGGAACCTGGAGCAATACTTTGGTGCCTCAAACATTCGAGATGATGACACCAAGTTGCGGACGGCGCCCTTGTACTTAGCCGACACAGCCGTGCTGTGGTGGCGGACCAAGCAGGCTGACATTGAGAGTGGTGCGTGCAGGATGGCTTCCTGGGAAGACTTCAAGGCCGAATTAAAGAGGCAATTCTATCACGAGAATGTGGAGTTCGAGGCTCGGGGCAGGCTGAAGAGACTCAGCCACACTCGTACTATCAAAGACTATGTCAAGGAGTTCCAAGAAATTGTGCTGGAGATACCAAGCTTGACGGCGACCGACAAGCTGTTTGCATTTATGGACGGACTCAAGCCTTTTGCGAGGCAAGAGTTGGAAAGGCGCAATGTTCAGGACGTGGCGATCGCCATTGCTGTGGCCGAGGGCTTACGGGAGTTGAAGACCAGCGACAAGCCAAGGACTTTCCGCACAGATAAAGGCAAAGGTGGGGGAGACCGCCCATCAAGGTTCAGGCTAAACAAATACTCGGGCAAGCAACCAGTGGATGAGAACGATAAGCCGAGAGGTTGTCACATTTGTCATAGTACCTCTCACATGAAGTACGATTGCCCATTTCGGAGGAAGAAGGTTGCATCCATTCAAGAGACCACGGAGACCGAGGTTGCGGATGGTGCGCATATGGGCTCATTGAGTTTGCTCAATGCTGTCAAAGCCGTTGTGGAGCCGGCGAAGGGACCCAAAAAGGGGTCTATGTTCGTGGATGCCTTGATCGGAGGCACACACATCAAAGCCTTAGTGGATACAGGAGCTACGCACAATTTCATGCGGGACGGCGTAGCCAAAGCCTTACGACTTACCGTCACTCCAACTAATGGATCGATCAAGACAGTGAACACCCATGCTAAACCGGTGACCGGCGAAGCACGAGGAGTGAAAGCAAAGATAGGTGACTGTCAGGGAATGATCACCTTCACTGTAGTGACCATGGATGACTATGATTTGGTTCTTGGGTTACAATGGTTCGATCAGGTACGGGCTTGCATTGTTCCATTTTCGGATTCCTTAGTCATTTTGGACTCCGACAGGACACAGGCCATTCCGGCCAGGAGGGAAGCGAAGGGGACAGGCACCCTTTCAGCCATGCAACTTAGTCGAGGCCTTCGGAAGCACGAAGAGACCTTCGCTGCATTTTACGTTCCCGATGATGGAAACGATATTGAAGGAAAGGATGTACCAAACGAAGTTCAAGCCGTTTTGGAGGAGTTCCAGGACGTGATGCCCGCGGAACTACCTAAGAAGTTGCCGCCCAGACGGGATGTGGACCACAAAATTGAACTTATTTCCGATGCGAAGCCACCTTCGAGGACACCCTATAGGATGTCACCACCGGAACTTAAGGAGCTGCAGAAACAATTGAAAGAGTTGTTGGATTCCAAAATGATCCAACCATCCAAATCTCCTTATGGATCCCCCGTTTTGTTCCAAAAGAAGCATGATGGATCCTTGCGTATGTGCGTGGACTATAGGGCACTCAACAAACTGACGGTTCGCAACAAGTATCCCATTCCACTCATTGGAGAGCTGTTTGACCAATTGGGAGGTGCTAAATACTTTTCAAAGATCGACCTAAGATCCGGATATTGGCAGGTCCGGATAGCCGAAGGAGACGAATCAAGATGACCATGGCGACCAGGTATGGTTTGTTTGATTTCCTTGTGATGCCGTTCGGGCTTACAAATGCCCCAGCGACCTTTTGCACACTGATGAACAAGGTATTTCAGCCATACATAGACAAGTTTGTTGTCGTTTATTTGGATGATATTGTCATTTACTCATCATCGATGGAGGAGCATGTAGAACACTTGCGACAGGTGTTCCAGGCATTGCGGGACAATGAACTTTATGCAAAGTTGGAGAAGTGCTCATTCGCCCAACAGGAAGTGACTTTTCTGGGGCATCGTATCAAAGATGGCCGCATTATGATGGACGAGGCCAAAGTGAAAGCCGTTCAAGATTGGGAGCCGCCGACCAGCGTGACCCAACTCCGATCATTTCTGGGACTCGTGAACTACTACCGGAAGTTCATCGAGGGATACTCTCGGATAGCAGCACCATTAACGGACCTATTGAAGAAGGACCACAAATGGGAGTGGACGGATAAGTGCCGAGAGGCCTTTGAGCGACTCAAAGGCAAAGTGACGGAGCAGCCAGTTCTTGCCTTGCCAGACCATGCCAAGGCATATGAGGTTCAGACCGATGCATCTGATTATGCCATCGGAGGAGTTTTGATGCAGCTAGGGCATCCCGTTGCCTATGAGAGCAGAAAATTGAATGACACTGAGAGACGATACTCGGTACATGAGAAGGAAATGACCGCCGTGGTTCATTGCCTTAGAGCCTGGAGGCATTATTTACTTGGGAGCAAGTTTGTGGTACGAACAGACAACGTAGCCACAAGTTATTTTCAAACCCAAAAGAAGCTCACGCCAAAGCAAGCAAGATGGCAGGAATTCCTAGCTGAGTTCGATTATACCCTGGAGTACAAGCCGGGAGTACTTAACTGAGTAGCCGATGCATTAAGCCGGAAGGCCGAGCTTGCAGCCTTGACCAAGGCCGAAGGAAGCATCAAGGACCGCATACGCGAGGGACTGAGGCAGGACCCTTTCGCAGAAAACATCATACAACTTGCCAGGAGCGGCAAGACAAGACGGTTCTGGGAACGAGACGAGCTACTCTTTACCAAAGGCAATCGTTTGTACGTGCCCAAATGGGGAAACTTACGGAGGGACATCATGAAGGAATGCCACGACACACTATGGGCTGGACACCCAGGTATGCACCGTACAATGGCTTTAATTGACAATTCTTACTTTTGGCCCACGATGCGTGAGGACGTTGAGGCATACGTCCGGACATGTCTTGTATGCCAACAAGACAAGGTGGAGCAACAACAACCTGGTGGACTACTTCAACCCTTGCCCATACCGGAACACCCTTTTGAAAGCATTTCAATGGACTTTATTATGGCTTTGCCTAAATTGGATGGGTACGGGTCGATCATAGTTGTGGTGGACAGGTTCTCAAAATACGCAACCTTTATTCCAGCATCGGCGGATGTAACGGCTCTGGAGACGGCCAAGTTGTTCTTAAAGCATGTGGTAAAATATTGGGGCATTCCAAGGACAATCGTGAGTGATCGAGACCCACGTTTCACATGAAAGTTTTGGTCGGGACTTTTCAAGCTATTGGGCTCGAATTTAGCATTCTCAACAAGTTTCCACCCACAGACGGACGGGCAGACAGAACGAGTTAACGCACTGCTTGAGTGCTACTTGCGGCACTATGTGAGTGCCAATCAGCGGGACTGGGCCAAACTCCTAGACACGGCCCAATTCTCATACAACTTGCAGAAGAGTGAATCAACGGGACGCAGCCCATTCGAGCTCGCGACAGGGAGACAACCGGCGACAACGAACAATATTGCCACCGGATACACGGGACAGAGTCCCGCAGCATATACCTTTGCTAAGTCATTACAGGAGGAATCGGACTTGGCTCGAGCATCTTTGGACAAGGCAGCCAAGAAGATGAAGAAATGGGCCGATCTCAAGCGACGAGCAGTCGAGTTCAACGAAGGCGACTTAGTTATGGTGAAACTTCTCCCGCAGCAATTTAAAGCATTTCGGGATGTGCATAAGGGACTCATCCGAAGATACGAGGGACCCTACAAGATCGAGCGGCGTGTTGGGACAGTTTCATATCGAGTGGAACTTCCGCCGAAGATAAAGATACACCCGGTCTTCCATGTTAGCCAACTGAAGTCTTACCATCAGGACATGGAGGATCCGGGCCGAGCTCAGTCACACCGAGCACCTACTGTCGTGATTACTTCCTTCGACAAGGAAGTAGCCGAGATCATTTCACATCGGGACGTTCGACGAAGGGGCGTGGCCCCATGCACCGAGTTCTTCGTATATTGGAAGGGACTCCCAGATGCTGAAAATAGCTGGGAACATGAGGATCACCTATGGCAATTCCGGCAGAAGATTGAAGAATATCGGAGACTGACATCGTGCGAGGCAGTCCACGACTTTGGTGGGGGAGAATGTCACGCCCCACCTTAAGGCAGCAGGCATCGCACAGCATCCGGCCGATGCCTGCCGGACGGGCGCGCAGCATGCTCGCACGCGTACATGGACCCGTCCAAGCTCACAGAGGACTACCCCCCTATAATAGGCTTAGACGGAAAAAGCCTTGTGACAGCAGTAGACATTGAAAACCGAGGAATCCACTCTTCAGAAAGAAGACCCTAGAAGCTTCAAGATGGAGACCAATCAACTCCAGAAGGTCAAAGAGGGTTCCAGAAGGTCAGAAATCGGGTCGGGTTGCTACGGGCCGAATCGGGCCTTGGTCGGGCAGTAGGGACACTTTGGGCCGGGTCGGGCGGACGTTCAGAGGGTGCAGGGACTCCAAGAAGACTTCTTAGAATTGTTTAGAATTGTATAGATCATTCTAGATGATGGCATTCTTGTAAATACTTGGAATAGTAATGTTTTGTTGGGAATTTGTTAGCCTCGGAGGATTAGTATAAATACCCCCTTGGGGCTCATTTGTAACTCATCTTGAGAAATCTGATTTGCTACAGTGCAATAAGAGAAAACCTTCCCCAAGCACTTCCTTACTTTCCTTCCTAGTAATCTTGTGTGTGTTGATAGGCTTACTACTTAGGCTTGAGACAACCTAAGATAGTGCCGCACGGAGAGGACTTAGCGAGGCGCAAGTATAACCCCGTGACAGTACGCTAATTAAAATCTTTCATTTTCCTATATAAACCCTGAACATTCCAGAAAGTCAACCTTCCTGTCATAACACACGCAAACGCCATATCCCCTTTCTGTGAAAGAACCCTAGCTAAATCCGATTCCTATACTTCCGACTTCCTCCATCAAATCTTTCAATTCCTACTCAAAATCATGTCGAGCAAAGGAAGAGTAGCTATGGAAAAGACATACAAAAATGCAAAACGTACCCGCGATCCAGATTTTGATGCTTCTCGTTTCATGTCTTCTACCGCATTCAAGGTATTTTCGAAAATCCTCCCTCAAGGACACCTGACGGATTGCTATTACTTCAATTTCCATAGTCTGGAATGGGCGAACATTGCTATTTCCGAATTCTTTTCTTCAATTAGCATCTCTCGTTTTGTTGAGTGTAAAGAACCCATTTTTCCCGAATTGGTTCGTGAATTCTATGCGAATCTATATGTTGCTGAGAGTGAAGGATCTTCGTCCTTAGTTCTGGGAAGTTTGGTTGGAGGTACAGTGGTGAAAGTCTCCTCGGAGATTTTGAATCAATTGTTTGGTCTATCGTCGGATGGTTTTACTTGTTCGGGGAAATCTATTGCTGAAGAATCTAGTGTGACTGAGCTTGAAGTTAAGGAAATCTTAAGCTCGAAATCCGTCATTGATATCACCGATGAGGTCTTCGAGAATAATGACTTAGGCATTAATATTCGACTCTTATTGGTCGCGCTCACCAAATGTATCATGCCTAAGGTCAACACACAGCACAAATTGGTTGGAATCGACAACCATGTGGTATATCGAGTGCTGAATGACGATATGATTGATTTTGCCGCCATTGTTATGGGTTGGATGAAAGTCAAAGGCGACCTCTTTCGGTCTAAAAACTACGCCTCAAGGTCCCGCAAGGTTGGAATGCCATACAGCTCCATCCTAACGGCGATTTTCAAGTTTTATAAAGTGGACTTAACGAAAGACAAGGCCGTTCCTGTGTCCAACGGTCATGAGATTTCCGACTACTCGCTCAAGGCCATGCATTATGTGAGAACCGTCAACCGGGGCTGGATTCTCTTTACGTACCTTAAGGAAGATGATCAAGTTGAGAAAAGGGACTAGAATGCCGACGCCGGAAGAACTGATTACTAGACGAGGGCTGCACACCATTCGAGAAATGCAAATAGGAGCCTTTGTGAGGAATCCTACCTCTAAAGGCAAATGACCGATGAGAGAATCAATTACCGAGGAAGAGGAGAGTGATCTCATTTCCCCGATGCATAGCATCGAAACTTCACAGCTGGAAATCCGTGAAGATGTTCGTTCTCTCTGTTCGGAAGTTCAAGGAGTCCGTTTGGAAGTTCAAGGAGTTCGTGGGCTGATTGAAGACTTTATTCGATTCACTCATCCGTCTTTCAGGCTTCCATCCTCCTCGTCTGACCAAGCACCCTAGTTTTTAGGATCTTGATTCTCGACATAGCAAACTCTATTTCATGTGTTTTTTGATGTCGTATGCCTTGGTTACTTGTTTGTAATGCTTGGACTACTCTCGTTAATGAAATGCGCATTCCCTTCGATGTTCTTCATACTTATTGGTTTACATGTACTTTGGTTCGTTAATGTCTTAATTATGTGTTCTGTTTTGACCCATGTCATTTGATTGGTATTTTATTGTATATGCAATATTTCAGGGGAGTCCTTTTTGTTAATGTCAAAAAGGGGGAGAAACACTCCAAAACCGAACATACTAACATATCGAACAAATTACTTTGATTTCACATTTTTTGGGTTTTGCAGGAATATATTAAATATTTTGACATCATCAAAAAGGGGGAGATTGTTGACTCAAAGCATTTTGATGATGATTACATTCAAAACATTTAACAAAATCTATCTCAACGAGCTGTTTTCATTGAAGGAAAACTTGTTCCTAGTGCACGCTACAGGATGCATAGTAGCGCACGCTATCGAGGGTACTAATCAGACAGGCAAGTCACTTGCAGTCAAGTTGGACCTATCTGATGGATAGCGCACGCAAAGCCTATATTATCAGCGCACGCTAAGTTTCCAAACTTAGCATACGCTAACATCTCTCTAGCGCACGCTATCGCGTCCCACTTAAACAAGGCAGAGAGACAGTGAAGTCTGGACAGAAAAAGGGCAATCATTTGCGCACGTTACAGAAGAATATTCACGCACGCTAATCAGAAGTCTTAGCGCACGTTACATGACAAAACTTGCGAATGCTACCGGAAAACATATTGGAAGTCCAGTAGCCTCTGGACTCAAACAAGGAAGCGTTTACGTGCGTTATACAAGCTAACGTACGTTATCTGGAAAATATGTAGCGCACGCTACAAAACACTTGTTAGCACACGCTAAGTGTTCGAATTCCTACCGTTGAACATTTTATCCGTTGGAACGCAGAGGTCAAAAAGGAGATCCGGAAAATCTGGAAAGCTAATATTAAATAATACTAGCGCACGCTATGTATAAAGTACTAGCGCACGCTAAGTATAATTTTATCCGTTGGAAAAGAGACGTTGGGGAGACAAATCGACATGATTCAAAGTCAAAAGTGAAGACCAGTTGACCAACATTATCGCACGCTACAGAAGTCCGTCTAGCGCACGCTAGACTTATATTTTACCGTTGGTACAGTTTACTGACCGTTCAGATCAGCCAAGTCAAATCCCGATAACGCACGCTATGAAGAATTATTAGTGCACACTAATAATACATTTTTCAGCATATGAAGAAGGACTTGACACTATAAATACCCACATCACTTGGGTATCTCAATACACAACTTCAAGCATTCAAGCAATTAAGCATTCAAAGCATTCTTGAGCTCAGATTTCTATAGATTATTGCATTCTAAGTTGTAAGAAGAAAAGATACAAGAGTGATACACATAATATTTATTATACTTTGTATTCTTTTCATTTGGTTGTGAGTGTTGCATCACTCATACACGAGCGTAAGAGAAACGAATTAAGAGTCACTAATCCGGTGTTATTAGGATCTTTTGATCCGGCATTATTAGGATTACACTCCAACATTCGTAAGTGAGGATTGTCTAGTTCCGATAGAACACTAGATATAAAAAGTTTATTTTGAGAGTGGTTGTGCTTGGACCAATAGAAGACAAGCGGTTGTAACGGTTGTTGTGCTCGGACCGATCGAAGACGAGACAAGTGTGTGTGGTTATTTTTTAGCCAATAGAAAAATAAGTCGGAGAGAGGACGTAGGCAAGTTGCCGAACCTCTATATATCTTTGAGTCTTTTACTTTCCGCACATTTTACCTTTATTCGCGAGAAAGTTCGATATTCCGCATTACTAATATTCAACCCCCCTTCTAGTGATGAATTTATCTCTTCAGATACATTTGACGTGGCAGTCCCAATGTCTCTTCCACGTCCACGTTCATGACCATGTCAGTGACCCAGAATAATCGCAATTCGCAAAAGATAGAATAATGTTCACTTAAACCCGCAAGTCAAAGAAAACGTTGGTGCCGCTTATACTAGTCAGGATCCATCTCGCTAGACAACATGTGAATGAAATTGACCCGAGAGACTAGGTTTTCACAATCTGGACTCTGATACCACATTATGTAACACCCCCGAGATATCCAAGGTATGTTATAATGTCATGAATTTTATACTTACGGTTCACAAGGCTAAGAACTTCAAACATTCAACAACCCAATGAAAATCTCAAAATTATTACGCAATAACACGATATGAATTGAATTGTAACCATGGATCCAGTCATTCAACATTACAAAAGTTCATGAAGCACCACAATAAAAGAAAAACAACCGTACTCGAGTACTTGTTCAAACAAACAACACACAAATAGAAATGAAGTACATAACCGAACTCGGCAAATGACTAGTATCTTGGTGGACTATCATCTTTAACTTGAACTTGTGGTCGTTTCTTGTACCTTTAATATCTGAAGTATAAAAGATATTCACCCTCGAAGGGATTGGCCATGAATTAGTTAGTGCAAGTACTATAATCAAATAAAATATACTTCAACATTCATTCACATTTATAAAATTTTAAAGCGTGGAAGTAATATTCCAACATATACAATCATTTCACATTTCAAAATAATTCACAATTAGGGTATTCCACGTCCAACGCATAAAGCATAGATACCGGAGACCCTGTCAGATCTTCCTCGGTGAATGGTTCAATTTCGCATCACTCAATTCATTCCAACTCATTTAAATGAAAGAAATCACATAACAAAAGATTAAGAGTACTTGCCTCATGCCGTGTTTGAATTAACACTCGAATGCAACTCCAGTATTCTCAAATATTCCTCCAAACCACAATTGGAGCGATAAGCCTACACATATATCATACAAATCATATAACCATTCAAGAAGGGAAAGAATTCAACCCCAGAAACCCCAACTTCTAGGGTAGATCGAGTTTTACATGTATAATATCATGATTCTCAAAGTATAAGTCGGATTTCAAGTGTCAGACAAAATCATCGTAAGATTATTTCATCTCGATAAACATATGAATACATAAATTCAGTGTCCAGTACACTCATTCATTACAAGAAGTTTGGATTCTAACTTCCCCCAAAGGAAACCACTTGAGCTTAGATTGTTACTTTGGTCCGATTTATAGGAAATGGATCTTGAACTCGTTAGAGTCGACCCCAACATTCTCACGAATGATTAGAATTACTGGAATGATGAATTCCAAGATCTCCTGTATGGATCGTCCAAATGAGTGAAGTAATGTGATGCCAAAAGAAATTACGCAGAAAATAATGATGCCAAAAAGTTTGATTTGAAGTGACTTAAATCTCCATGCCAAACAAATGGGTATGAATTATTTATCACCGAAGTTGTGTATTTACACGTACTTGTAAAACTGGTAAGCTGATAGATACTATACATGTTAATTGAAGGTCAGACTGTGGGATGTTTACAACCGAGTTCATTGAGTTTCTACAAGCTGGATTGGATGTTAAGGATATAAAGGCGAAACTTATGCCTAGTTGGCGCGAAAAGTTAGTAGCTGGGATTGTTGCGTCGCATTTTAATCCTTGATTTGTTTTTTCTTATGCTCTTTGATGTCCTCGAAAGATCGAGAATATTGTAAATTCTTGAAGTATGATGTTTTGTTGTGGTGGATGGAGGCCTGTCTCTAATTTAAATATTGATGAAGAAGTTGGTTTGATTTAACATTTTGTTTGTTTAATTTGTATATAGCTGTTTCAAGAAACAACAATTGATATAACGATAGAACTATTGTTATAACGAAATGATTGTCGTTATAACGAAATAACAGTCATTATAACAAAAGAAGTGTCATTGTGCACAAAAAAAACTATCATTATAACGAAATGACAGTCGTTATAATGAATCTACATTCGTCATGACAAAAAATTATTGTTGGACACAAGAACTATCATCGTAATAAAACATTGATCGTAACCAAACAGCAGGTGTTATAGCGAAAGAATCATCGTCATAATGAAACAATAGTCGTTATAACAAAATGACTGCTGTAATAACGAAACTACAATCGTTATAACAAAAGAAGTGTTGTTGTGCACAAAAGAACTACCATTATAATGAAATGACATTTGTTATAACGAACCTATCATCGTTTTAAATCATGTCTTTTTATAAATATGAAATGATACAAGTGCAAATATAATTTTTGGAGAGAAATAAAGGTATAATTCACTTAAAAATGAAAAACGAAACAACTATCGTTATAATATTAATGTATCGTTATGTGCATAAACTACTACCAATTGATAATTGGCCTGCCAATTTTCCTTCAATATTATATAATCAGTATATTTGGAAGATTTTATGGTCTTTCAACTAAACCACTCCAAAATTATGCCTAATGTTTAGTTTGTACATATTTCAGTGTACAACTTACATATTAACATTAAATGTTGAGTTGAATCTTCTAATTCCACATTGAAATAGTTTTAAATCATGACTCTTATAACTATGTAATGATATAAGTGCAAATATGATTTTTTGGAGTGAAATAAAGGTATAAACTCACTTAAAAAATGAATGACGAAACAACTAGTATTATAAGATTCATGTATTGTTATGTGTATAAACTACTACCGACTGATAATTAATATATCCTCCAATATTATATAATAAGTATATTTGGGAGATTTTATGGTCTTTCAACCAAAATCACTCCAAAATTATGCTTAATGTTTAGTTTGTATATGTTTCAGTGTACAACTTATATGTTAACATTACATATTGAGTTGAATCTTCTAATTCCACATTGAAATAGTTTTAGGTCGTGACTTTTTATAAATATGAAATGATACAAGTGCAAATATGATTTTTGGAGAGAAATAAAGGTATAAACTCACTTAAAAATGATTAACGAAACAACTATCATTATAAGATTCATGTATTGTTATATGCATAAACTACGTACTATCAATTGATAACTGGCCTACCAAGTTTCTTCCAATATTATATAATAAGTATATTTGGGAGATTTTATGGTCTTTCAACCAAAAACACTCCAAAATTATGCTTATTGTTTAGTTTGTACATGTTTCAGTATACAACTTATATATTAACATTAAATGGTGAGTTGACTCTTCTAATTCCACATTTAAATAGTTTTAAATCATGACTTTTTGTAAATATGAAGCGATACAAGTGCAAATATAATTTTGAGAGAGAAATAAAATTATAAACTCACTTAAAAAATGAATAATAAAACAACTATCGTTATAAGATTCATGTATCATTATGTGCATAAACTACTACCAATTGATAATTGAGATAAACCACATATTACACAACATTAAATATGTTGCTCCAATTATTTGAATATCCATGCATAGGAAGCACAGCAAAACACCAGATCACCGGAAATAAGAAAATAGATGTTCATTCGTTCTGGACTATGATAACGAATAAACAGTCGTTATCCCTTTATAAACTACACAAGTGAAACAAAGCAATATGCATCACAACAAAACATATGCATCCAAAGATTATACTACATCAAATACATTGATTCAATTATGTGAATATCGATGTATCAGAAGCACAATAAAAAATGAGACTCAAAACAAGAAAACGAGTGTTCGATCGTTCTAGGCTTTGATAACGGACATGCAGTCCTTATCCATTTATAAATTGACAGCTCACTTCATTTTGGTGGATCCTATTTACACCTACCACGGTTATGTCCAACTCGTGAACACTTATTACACTTACGAGGCATGTTAGCTGATTTTTTTCGAGGCTCACCGGCTGATTTCTGTCTTTCTCTTGCGGCTCGACCCTTAAAATGTCTTGACAATGAGGCAACATAATTATTGACTTGACATCCTCTGGAACTATCCAATTTTTCTCGCTTGGCAAGGGGTATATTCGTTCTGAATATGCATCTTTCCAACAAGAATTGTTATAAAATCTAGAGTAAAACATGTACCCATTATCATTTAAAAATCTTATCGCGGCAATAGCATATGCACATGAAAATTGGTCAGTTTTAAATTTTCTACATGTACATATCCCCTCCTCCAGGTAAACCACATGATTCTTGGAGCGTCCACCAACTTGCAGAACATTGGGTTACATGACTCACTTCCAACCCATTTGACTCATTGTACTTGGTGCGCATCGTCTCCTCTGAAGGTGGGGTAAGAAAGATACTGCGTTCTGCCTAAACGTGTTTTTCGTAGAACCACCTTTGCATCATCTCTCTGATATGCTCAATCAAATCAAAAACTGGAAAATCCTCGTGCTTACTTTAGCACAGAGTTCAATGATTCTGCATTATTTGTTGTCATTATATTACAACAAGTTGCTTTTAAATGTACTCTAGCCCACTGATGTAAACTAGCTCTCTTCAGGTATTCCCTAATACCCTCGTGTCTACTGTTGCCATGTTGGTTTCAAAATGAGGCATTGAATAAGCTTATGCTTTTGCCAAGTAAAAATTATCCAGTTCGAGCCTTGGAAATTGAGATTTTAAGTTTCTTAACAAGTGATAATTACAATATTCATGATGTGACTATTGAAATACTTGTTGAAAAGCACCTGAAATACTGGAGCACCTATCAGAAACAATAACCAGAGATGCAAATAGAGTAGTATCATCTCGTGAGAGTTTTGACGAGGCAATAATCAGAGATGCTGAAGCATATGCTATATTACTCATTTCCTTTCGTTGTTATTCATTTTGAGGACACATATTCGAGGTGAGTTTTATTCCATGTCGCATAAGTAGAAACCCTCTTTTAGAATCATTCATGTTAAATCGCTTTATGATCTTATCGATATAGAGGGATTGGGAAAGACCTATCATTATCTTTGCTCTATCCCGGTAGAGCCGAATCCCAAGAATATAGGTAGCTTCTCCCAAGTCTTTCATGGAGAACTTATTTGAAAGCCAAGCTTTCACAGAACTGAGTATTCCCACATCATTTTCTATTAGTACAATGTCATCTACATATAGTACTAAGAATGCTAAGAATGCGATCTTGTTCCCACTAACCCTCTTGTATACATAAGGTTCCTCTTCATTCTGCACGAAGTCAAACTCTTTGACTGCCTAGTCAAAATGAAGGTTCCAGCTCTTTGATGAGGCAAATAGAATAGAAACAATTACACATGAGAGAAAGTATCATCTCGTGAGAGAATTTACTCGCAAAGGATACATTGTGCTGTATAGAGTAGACTCAGTAGACAACGTCGCTGATCCGCTGACCAAGCCACTTTCTCAGATAAGCTTGGAGTGTCAACTGGAGAACATGGGTATTATATACCATAGTGTGTGACATTAAGTGCAAGTGGGAGATTGTTAGGAGTATGCCCTCGAATGCGACTCATAGAATTGATGAGCGAGGGCATTGTAGTTGTAATTATGTAAATACTATAAAAGGCAATTGGTTGTTTCTTTATTTACTGAAAGTTACTGGCATTCCTGACACATAAATATATATAGAGAAACTAGTCCATGCATTTGAAAGCAAACATTCCACTCCTTACTGGACAAGGGGATTGGCATTGGAAAAGTTTATGGCTCAAATACTTAATCGTTTGCAAGTCGATGAAACTTGACTGCGCGTTAAGTTTATGTGAAGACTTGTATGACGTGTTCTTTGACTTGGAGAGTGTCTGTCATCACTAATGCTTGGTGGGAGCACATGTTATAGGTATGCTGACGAGATTAATATACTCGAACTGACTCACCCTCGATTCGTCATACGCATTTCACTATGGGATAGTCAATGACGGAATCAAAAGGTTGTGATAGGTATTCGTGAAGCAGGCTTCACGTAGTTGGAACCTCTATTTTGATGAGGCAGTCAAAGAGTTTGACTTCATGCAGAATGAAGAGAAACCTTGTGTATACAAGAGGGTTAGTGGGAGCAAGATCGCATTCTTAGTATTATATGTAGATGACATTCTACTAGGAAACGATGTGAGAATGCTCAGTTCTATGAAAGACTTGGGAGAAGCTACCTATATTCTTGGGATTCGGCTCTATCGGGATAGAGCGAAGAGAATGATAGGTCTTTCCCAAGCCCTCTATATAGATAATATTTTAAAGCGATTTAAGATGGATGATTCTAAAAGAGGGTTTCTACCAAAGCGACATGAAATAAAACTCACCTCGAAGATGTGTCCTCAAAATGAGGAACAATGAAAGGAAATGAGTAATATACCATATGCTTCGGCCGTGGGTAGCCTTATGTATGTCATGTTGTGTACGAGACCTGACATTACGCATGCTGTGAGCGTGGTAAGTAGGTTTCAAGCAAACCCAGGTAGGGAACATCCAAACGGAACAACAATGAATTACCCGAAGGTAAACCCAAACCAGAGCTGAAATAATTACGGATCACAAGGCCCGAATGCTCCAACGGAAATACCAAAACATCATAATAGCCTGAAAGCCCTCAGCCGAAGCTGCAAAAATATCACGATGGCCGGAAAGCCACTCATCCGAAGCTGCTAATCATCACAATGGTCTGAAACTACTCAGCCGAAGCTGTCAATCATCACAATGACCCGAAGCCAAAACTGTAATATCCGCAATTTCGATTTCTGGTAATTTTCTTTTTTGGCAAAAGTCCATCTTAGAGACTTTATTGTTACCGTTTCGTCATTCCGAGAATTATTAACTCTACACTTTTTGTCATCCGAGTTCGTTTCGGTGTCGTTTTGTTGAGTTCCTCGTCTTTAATCGACTTTTTCACGTGTGAGTTCGACTTTGTAAAGTCACCATTAATTCTTGGAAACTCCAAAAATTATAAATCTGTGCAATATTATATATCATCAAGTTATCTTTCCAATGGCTCAAACGGTGAGTCAATCGGAGTCCGAACGAAGAAGTTATGGTTGAAATAACTAAGACTGCATCGTGTGCCTTTTGATGCTGGAGCGGGCTGTACCGTGGGCCGCGGCCCCTTATGGCCGGGCCGTGGCACAAAACTGATTTCTGGGCCGATACTGGACGCTAGCGCACGCTAGCTCGACAGCCTAGCGCACGCTAGGCTGCACCAGTATAAATATGACCGAGCAGTCATATTTTCACCCGTTTTTCATTTCTTTTCCTTCCTGTCTGCGGCTGGAGTCTTGGAGGTGATGAAGGCATGTTGTTATAAAACTAATCCATGAAGTTTGAGAGCTCATATCATCGATTAATCACCCCATAACATCCTTCAATCCAGCGAATCAAGGTTAGTTTTCCTAAAACCTTAGTTTTTGGGAAATTGGGGGTTTTGCTTGATTTCGCCCGTTTGATCCGTGATAACTTATATTTGTGATGGATTGATGATTATTAAGTTGTATTATATCGAATCCATTGTTTTTCCATGGTTGGATTGCCGAGGATTCGTCGTTTTATTAAGTTTCTAATCGACGCATTGAAGGTGTTCGATAAAATGTCACAAAGAGGATTCGGGCGTTCTACGATCATTCTTCCTCGTACGATCGTTAATATATTGATGGTATGATGTTAGGGTCAGGTTCCTTATGAATAACTCGAGTCGGAACCCTTCCGTTCTCCGTTTCCCGATCGGTTGTGTTACTGCCATTTCCTCCTGAGAATTGTGGGCGTTCGAGCTTTTCCGGTTGAGCCACGTTCGTCGGAGTGTCCGGTATCAACTATTGAGGCAAGTATCTTGCTCATACATTACGTGTTTTGTGGATATAGTGGTTGCTAATCGTCGATATGTGCTAAATGAATATTTACAACCATTTTTTCTAAAGAATCGGTATATCTACAGTCATGGTTTTATTAAAAGAGGATTCTTGTGTTCGTGAATTAATGTGCTTAATTGACTATGCGTATTGGTGTCGAGTATAGGATCACCTTATTTTCGAGTGATGCCATTATGTGTGATTTTGTTGTTGGTAAGTTAAAGTTCAATTATTTTGTTAAGATTTCGTGTGGAGTCATGCGGATGTGTGTGAATATGTGAACCTGTATGATATTAGTTGTGTCATTTGCTGCTGTTTAGATGGTGTGCTTCTTTGTTAATTGTATAAGCTTTGGGTCGTGAGTGTGTGTTGGACATTTAGCCATTCTAGCAAAATACCTCGACTATATATATTGTGATTGACTCTTGAGGATTTCAGTTTTGGAAATTGTGAATTGATGAGAGTTGTAAGTTTTTCTCGGGTACTCTCACTCGAGGATTGACTCGACGGGGTCACACGGGGACCTGGTGGCTTAGCAGCTGGACCGGGTCGCGAGGGTTACTTCGAGTGGGCATTGTCACCTGGGGATTGCTCGACGGGGCACACAGGGACTTGGTGACTTGAGGGCCGGACCGAGTCGCGAGAATTACCAGAGTGTTTGTACTGATGATTAATTGTGATATGTCTGGAGTATCACAATGCTTGTTGCTCGGAGTCGAGAGACATTATATATCGAGTCTTGGTGTTTGGCTAAAATGGCATAAAAATAATGTGTTATGTGTAATATGTTGTTGGAAGTGAATTGAAGTTGATGATCGGGTCGTGGACCCTGTGTTTTGTGACCAGAATGGTTGGGGTCGTGGACCCCGTTGGGTCGTGAATCCCGTGTTTTGTTAACGGATTTGCAATTTGGAAAATGAACTTTGGGGCGGTGACCCTAAGTGGCTTTTGAAGAATTAAGAACTTTTCAATCGCAAATGTTTTCAAAACTCCCGAGATTTAGAAATGTTTTCAAAGTGCTTTCTTGTTTTGTTTCTACTTTCAAGACTTGAACTATTTTTAATCAAACAAAATATCTTGGGAAGTCTCTTGTTGTATTCTCGGAATGTGTTATGTATGGCTCGTATTTGCACTTTATACTTGTACTAGCAAAACAGTGGAGTTTTGCTAACCCCCGAGTATTCGGGGGGTGTATGTCTGTTTTTGCATCCAGCTACATGCAGGTTTGGGAGCAAAACACAGGATCGGCGCGAAGGATGATGGAAGGCGAATGATACTAATCACACGAAGGCCAGTGTTAGATGCAGTCAGTCGGAGTTTGTGTATGGTCTTTCTTCTATCGTACTTTTGGTTTGTGAGTGTATTTTACCCTTGCATGGGTATGAGTCGAGATAGAAATATGCATTTTGACTTGTATGTTTGTGATGAAAGACCAAGTTAGTATGTTGATTTGGTATTTTATCATGTCGGTATGTAATGAGTTACGTTGTTTGGATGTCTAGCCTGGTGGATCCTCACGGAGAGGGTCTGCGGCATGTAATATTCCCGGTTTGAAATTGGGGGTGTTACATTTATGGTATTGGAGCTTAGGTTGCGGAAACCTAGGCTGTCGGGTCCAGTCAGGTATTGTCGTGTCTTGTCCTGTCAGATTGTGTTTGTCTAAGTCGTGTCGCGACGCGTGTCTGTGATGTCGGCCGTGATTAGTATCGAGGTGCAGCCATCATCTTCGTGCGATCTGTGGATGTAAGTCTCCCTACTACATGTCGTACCACGAGTTATACGAGCCTGCGTGATTCTGTGTTATGTAGTGGTATTTAAAGGTGCATCGTGAGTAAGTGACATATATTTGTTGATTTCCGTCTTGTGCTAGAATGAAGTATGATATTGCTGAATGTGTCTTCGTATAAACTGTTTTCTAGCAAGAGTAACAACCTTGGAATTTTAAGTTTTTGAATGCTTTCAGGGAGTCACGTAAAATATTTAAAATGTCCTCCAAGGGAGGAAAAAGTTTTATTTTCGTATGATCGACCCCATGGCTGAGAGTTCTGAAAACTCAAATTATTGATGATTCTTTTGTATTGTGTGCTCTATGTTTTCAAAACACACGTTTTAAACTCAAATGAGGTCTTCAAATATACTCAAGACGTGACTCTCGTTTGTAACTTTTTGGTTTAATGAATTCTAGCCAGAAGATATGTGTTGATGATGTTACCGCCGTTTGGGCAATGATGCCCAGTTTTATGATTAAGATGGGAGTGTGAACTCTGAGCTATTCGGTATTTTACCATTGAGATAACCCTCCATGGTGAGAGGAGAAATTTCGGTTTTGAATGATGATTGTCTTTTGATGGTTGCTTGTGAAATGCTGTAATTATGTGAATCGATGGCATTCAGACTCGTATGTTGATGCTTATTTGTAACCTTCGATTCTAGTATTACCGTGTATATATTTGCAATCGTGTTGTTGATTAGAATAGTTAGCGCAGGCTTAGTACGAGGCTAACGCGTGCTAACGTAGTATGTTTAATGCATGCAAATCTTTGTTGTAACACACGCTAATCAACCTGGGCAGAGGCTATGGAACCGCATTTTTAGCCGTCACGTCTCTGTTTTGCAGTCAATCACCTTCGATTGTATTCTATGTATATTGTCTAGTGATGACAACTGTTGTGTGAGAATATGTGTTAGGACTTTTTGTAGCACTAGGCGATAATTGATTATGTTCAAATTATGTCTGCAGTATGTGTGTTCGAGAACGTTTTCCTGATAATTTCATAAAGTTTCGACGGTTCGATTAATCGGCGGCTCCGTGTATACTTTGGAAATTATTTGGAATTGGCGAGCCGGCCTCGGATTCTTAATTAAAACCTCGACGGTATTTGAAAGAGTTGTTTTAAAGTACATGTGGACATTTTGTAAAATGTTACCGTCGTTGATTTTCATGTAGTGTTGGGAGGATTCGAGTACATGAATTTCAAAATCTTTCACACCATAAAAATATTTTATTTCAAAAACCAATATGATTTTTATTTTCAAAAATACATGGTGAAAGATGAAAAATTTCACTCGATGTAAACTTCAAACTCAGATTTGGGAAAGCTTCCTGTATTGATTAAAGTACGTACGAATGGGTTGATAACCTTGCGTAGTTACCTTGTTTGTTATTAACGGTGATGCTGGTGTGTAGTGGCGTGGTGGTTTGGACAATGCCGGTTGCACAAAAAATATTACTTTGCAAATAATTTCGAAATGAGACGGTTAAAGTCTATTGTTTATAAGTTTTGATGAAGCAACCCGAGGTACCAAATCTACATTTAATGTTTTATTGGAATAGCATTCAAATCCAAGGATTTTCAAATGATATCATTTAAAAGGATACCTCGTGGATTTTCTTATCAAGTTGTTACTAGTTACCGTATGTGATATGTCGTGCTGAGTTGGTACTTTACATTTATTCTTGCGAAGTTGTGCCATCGTATCGAGTGAGCATCCGGTTCGTATGCCTAGGGACAGAGGATGCGGTCGTGACCGCATTACAGTTGGTCATGGAGATCAGATGCAGGACCAACAGGATATGGCCGGGAAGGTTGCTATTCCAGCGCTTCGTACTCGTTGTTTAGGTTTCGGGGACGAAACCTCTTTTAAAGGTGATATGATGTAATACCTATATTTTTTTTTCGCCTCCGTTTCGTCGACTGTATCGATTCGATTGTGTTAGTTGATGCTTCTGACCTTGTGTTGTTTCTCACCCTTGTCATTCGCGCGAGTTCGGATATTATCCCAAATTGATCTGTATATCGTTGTGATCTTTCCGAGTTTGGATCGATTCTTGTGAACATTGTTCGGAAGTAACATCTTTTAGTTTACCCGTTCTTTTAATGTCTCGAGTTGAAGTGTGAACTTCGGAGTCATTATTCGATCGTTGTGTTCGATCATTGTTGTTCGATTGTGGTTGTCTGACTGTCGCTGCCTGATCTCGTACCGCAAAGAATTGTCGTTCGTCGTTAGTCAACTGTTTCGAGTGTGGCCAAGTGGGTCACCGAACCATGCATTGCGAGTCGGTAGCTAAGAGATTTGAGGATAGAGGTTGCGTCTCTGCTCCGAAAGGACATGGAGATGCCTAGTGTGGTTTTTGAGGATTTGGCGTGTCAAGATTAATTGTGGTTGTTTTCTGTTTTCTTGACTGTGCATGTTTTCTTGTATTAGCACCTCATGTTTTGTGATTGTTCGGATGATTGACTCGATTTTATTATCTGTTTGATGATGTTGTCACTTGTTGATTTTATTATGTCTCTACCGGTGGCGTTGCCTTGGTCGTCGTGGAGCGTGTTTTCACGTCGTATGTGCCTTTGCGTTGCTAGTAACATTTCACCGTTGGGCGTGAATTTTCAGTTCTTGTGTATCTCGTTGAGTTTTTTTGGCAGGATTTTGCATCTCCCTACTTGTTTTAAGTTTCGGGACGAAACTTCTTTTAAGGAGGGTAGTATGTAATATCCGCAATTTCGATTTCTGGTAATTTTTATTTTTTGCAAAAGTCCATCTTAGCGACTTTATTGTGACCGTTTCGTCATTCCGAGAATGATTAGTTCTACACTTTTTGTCATCCGAGTTCGTTTCGGTGTCGTTTTGTTGAGTTCCGTGTCTTTAATCGACATTTTCACGTGTGAGTTCGACTTTGTAAAGTCACCATTAATACTTGGAAACTCCAAAAATTCTGAATCTTTTCAATATTATATATCATCAAGTTAGCTTTCCAATGCCTCAAACGATGAGTCAATCGGAGTCCGAACGAAGGAGTTATGGCCGAAATAGCTAAGACTGCATCGTGTGCCTTTTGATGCTGGAGCGGGCTGTACCGCGGGCCGCGGCCCCTTCTGGACGGGCCACGGCAGAAAGCTGATTTCTGGGCCGATACTGGCCGCTAGCACACGCTAGCTCGGCAGCCTAGCGCACGCTAGGCTGCACCAGTATAAATATGACCGAGCAGTCATATTTTCACCCGTTTTTCATTTCTTTTCCTTCCTGTCTGCGGCTGGAGTCTTGGAGGTGATGAAGGCATGTTGTTATACAACTAATCCACGAAGTTTGGGAGCTCATATCATCGATTAATCACCCCATAACATCCTTCAATCCAGCGAATCAAGGTTAGTTTTCCTAAAACCTTAGTTTTTGGGAAATTGGGGGGTTTGCTTGATTTCGCCTGTTTGATCCGTGATAACTTATATTTGTGATGGATTGATGATTATTAAGTTGTATTATATCGAATCCATTGTTTTTCCACGGTTGGATTGCCGAGGATTCGTCGTTTTATTAAGTTTCTAATCGACGCATTGAATGTTTTCGATAAAATGTCACAAAGAGGATTCGGGCGTTCTACGATCATTATTCCTCGTACAATCGTTAATCTATTGATGGTATGATATTAGGGTCAGGTTCCTTGTGAAGAACTCGAGTCGGAACCCTTCCGTTCGCCGTTTCTCGATCGGTTGTGTTACCGCCATTTCCGCCTGAGAATTGTGGGCGTTCGAGATTTTCCGGTTGAGCCACGTTCGTCGGAGTGTCCGGTATCAACTATTGAGGCAAGTATCTTGCCCATACATTACGTGTTTTGTGGATATAGTGGTTGCTAATCGTCGATATGTGCTAAATGAATATTTACAACCATTTTTTTCTAAAGAATCGGTATATCTACAATCATGGTTTTATTAAAAGAGGATTCTTGTGTTCGTGAATTAATGTGCTTAATTGACTATACGTATTGGTGTCGAGTATAGGATCACCTTATTTTCGAGTGATGCCATTATGTGTGATTTTGTTGTTGGTAAGTTAAAGTTCAATTATTTTGTTAAGATTTCGTGTGGAGTCATGCGGATGTGTGTGAATATGTGAACCTGTGTGATATTGGTTGTGTCGTTTGGTGCTGTTTAGATGGTGTGCTTCTTTGTTAATTGTATAAGCTTTGGGTCGTAAGTGTGTATTGGACATTTGGCCATTCTAGCAAAATACCTCGACTATATATATTGTGATTGACTCTTTAGGATTTCGGTTTTGGAAATTGTGAATTGATGAGAGTTGTAAGTTTTTCTCGGGTACTCTCACTCGGGGATTGACTCGACGGCACACGGGGACCTGGTGGCTTAGCAGCTGGACCGGGTCGCGAGGGTTACTTCGAGTGGGCATTCTCACCTGGGGATTGCTCGACGGGGCACACAGGGACTTGGTGACTTGAGGGCCGGATCGGGTCGCGAGAATTGCCAGAGTGTTTGTACTGATGATTAATTGTGATATGTCCGGAGTATCACAATGCTTGTTGCTCGGAGTCGAGAGACATTATATATCGAGTCTTGGTGTTTGGCTAAAATGGCATAAAAATAATGTGTTATGTGTAATATGTTGTTGGAAGTGAATTGAAGTTGATGATCGGGTCGTGGACCCTGTGTTTTGTGACCAGAATGGTTGGGGTAGTGGACCCCGTGTTTTGTGACCGGAATGGTTGGGTCGTGAACCCCGTGTTTTGTTAACGGATTTGCAATTTGGAAAATGAACTTTGGGGCGGTGACCCTAAGTGGCTTTTGAAGAATTAAGAACTTTTCAATCGCAAATGTTTTCAAAAACTCCCGAGATTTAGAAATGTTTTCAAAGTGGTTTTTTGTTTTGTTTCTACTTTCAAGACTTGAACTATTTTTAATCAAACAAAATATCTTGGGAAGTCTCTTGTTGTATTCTCGGAATGTGTTATGTATGGCTCGTATTTGTACTTTATACTTGTACTAGCAAAACAGTGGAGTTTTGCTAACCCCCGAGTATTCGGGGGGTGGATGTCTATTTTTGCATCCAGGTACATGCAGGTTTGGGAGCAAAACACAGGATCGGCGCGAAGGATGATGGAAGGCGAATGATACTAATCACATGAAGGTCAGTGTTAGATGCAGTCAGTCGGAGTTTGTGTATGGTCTTTCTTCTGTCGTACTTTTGGTTTGTGAGTGTATTTTACCCTTGCATGGGTATGAGTCGAGATAGAAATGTGCATTTTGACTTGTATGTTTGTGATGAAAGACCAATTTAGTATGTTGATTTGGTATTTTATCATGTCGGTATGTAATGAGTTGTGTTGTTTGGATGTCTAGCCTGGTGGATCCTCACGGAGAGGGTCTGCGGTGTGTAATATTCCCGGTTCGAAATTGGGGGTGTTACAAAAACAGCCCAAAGTTGTATCACATGAGATCATCCAATGAACGTGACCTGCTGAACTGTAGGTGTTGGGAAACCAACCGCGAAGGTTCAAGCCCTAAACTTACCCATAATGAGATCATCAACATGACCGTGACCTACTGAACTGTAGGTGTTGGGAAACCAACCGCGAAGGTTCAAGCCCCAAACTTACCCAAAATGAGATCATCAACATGATCATGACCTACTGAACTGTAGGTGTTGGGAAACCAACCACGAAGGTTCAAGCCCCAAACTTACCCATAATGAGATCATCAACATGACCGTGACCTACTGAACTGTAGGTGTTGGGAAGCCAACCGCGAAGGTTCAAGCCCCAAGCTTACCCATCGAGCACTAGCCGAAACTAGTCTCCAAAACACAATTAATCACAAACGGCAACGATCCCAAGATTACCGAATTCACAAGAATAATAGTGTGCTGCCTTGAGTCGGCCAACACGATAAAATAACTCACGGATGGGCACCATCCTCGGCGGTCCCAATTCAAATACCTCAACTGCCTTGGAATGGCCAATCGATCACAACGACTCCACGGATGGGAACTATCCTCGACAGTCCCAATTCAATACCTCGATTGCCTTAGAACGACCAATCGATAACAACGACTCAACATATGGGAAATGTCCTCGACAGTCCCAATTCAATACATCGATGATCGTATAACGGTCAATCGATAACAAGGATACCACGGATGGGAAATGTCTTCGATAGTCCCAATTTAATACATCGATTACCTTAGAACGGTCAATCAATAACAACGATACAACAGATGGAAAATGCCTTCTACAGTCCCAATTCAATACATCGATTACCTTGGAACGGCCAATCGATAACAACGAAACAATCAGAACAGATGTCCTGGTGCCTTTAATTGACCACTAGAAACAAAGACGATAATCGAATACGTCAATGCCTTCAATCGGCCATTATAACATTAACAGAAAAACAACGATATCAATAACAATGATCACAACGATATCTCAATGGAACATCAGTCAACAATAACCATCGATACATCGATACCGCAAACCGGCTATCGACAACAACATAATCCAACAAGTATCTCAATTCCTTGAACCGGCCATTAACGAACAACAATAACAACAAGACAATCAATCCACAACGTTGGCATAATTACCGAAGGGTTTTGTATCGAACAATTCCCTAACATCAACAGATCATGAAGAGACTATGTCTCGAAATGATACAATGCATTCATACACATATATGATAACATTTATCTCATTGACTAGTACAAGTATAAAACTTGCCTCAAACCGAAGGCGATGAAATCCTCCAACGAACGACGAACGGCCTCCTCCGACGATCACAAGCACTCGAACAACCTTGAATGAAATATAATTCATTCAATAGCACAAAATCAATAGAAAACAACACCAAAGACAATACCGATTCAATCACGAATCAGTTAAACTCCACAAACGAATATGATAGTTCTCAACTATGAATTCCAACATCCTCCAACACCTCAATGATCAATTAACATGATCATTATGTTCTTAACAATTGTGAAAAAAAATTCAACAAGGATTATCAAGAACAACATCAAATCAATCATCTCAAAATGATAATATCACCAATATCCTCATCAATACCTCAAGAACATCATCAACCCTACTAACATGATGTCTAAACAATAATCAACCACCAATTCATCATGAATTTGGATTAATCGACAAGATTAACTTAACCATTTCAGAATTATGATAATCACCTCCTAATTCATCATAAATCCTTACTAAAATGGTTAGAATCTCTCAAGAACACAACCAACAACAATAATCATCTCAAGGCTATGTTAATCATCTAAAAATCTTAACATAACTCTTCCTAGACATGATTATAACCTCCAAGTATTCTTAAACATCAAGAACACAATCAAACTCAAGCTATATCATCATGTTCTTCATCATAAGTTCATCAAAACTATGAAGAACCATACTATCCTCTAACGAATCATCAAAACACGAAGTAACCAACAATAACAACATCATAATCTCGAGTTCAACACTAGATTAATGACATACCTCTTGAAGAAGTGAAGAACAACCTCAAACCATCAAGAAACACTCCAAACTCCAAGTTCCTAAGCTTCAATCCAAGTTTTGAAGCTCCAAATCAAGTTGGAAGAGGCTAAGTATCAAGAACAAATCCAGAAGGACGATTCTAAGGAGAGGAAATCGGTTTGGTTCGTGAAGAAATGAAACACGAAACCAATATATATAATCTGACAAGCTCATTATGGTCGCTATATCACCACCTTAACGTACGTTATGCCACTTAACGTACGTTATAGCCTCTACGTAGCGTACGCTATGTTGTCCAAAACTCAC